>JASUUG010001017.1:3600000-4200000 GCA_030449905.1 Luvunga scandens | reverse complement strand
AGATTTTCTCAACTAGTTCTTGAAAGAACTTTCTACTTATCAAAGGAGTTGCTGACCTTTGTGGCGTCCTATTTCACATGAGAAAAGGTGATGAATGGAAAACTACCTTTAAGACCAAGTTTGGATTGTATGAATGGCTAGTTATGTCTTTTGGTCTTACTAATGCACCTAGTACTTTTATGAGATTAATGAATCATGTGCTGCATACACTTATAAGTTAGTTTGTTGTTGTTTACTTTGATGACATTCTAGTGTATAGCACAACTTTAGATGAACATGTTGAGCTAGATGTTTTGAGGAAAGAAAAGTTGCATGGAAAAAGTTGTTTTACTTGGTTTTGTTGTTAGTACAAATGATATAGAGATGGATCAAGAGAAGGTTAAGGCTATTAGGGAGTGGTCTACACTTGAAAACATCACTGAGGTAAGGAGTTTTCATGGTTTAGCTAGTTTTTATTGGCGATTTGATAAGGATTTTAGCACTATTGCCGCACCTTTTACTGATGTTGTCAAAAAGAATGTTGCATTTACTTAGAGTGCTAAATAGGATAAAACATTCATTGATCTTCAAGAGAGGTTATATTCTGCACATGTTTTAGCATTACCTGATTTTAATTGTGTTTTTGAGATTCAATATGATGCCTCAGGAATAAGTATTAGAGCTATTTTAATGCAGAATTGAAGGCCCTTTGCTTACTTTAGTGAGAAGTTGACTGGAGCTGCCTTGCGATAACCTACATATGATAAGCAACTCTACGCATTTATGAGGGCCTTAGAAATTTGACAGCATTACTTAAAGAGTTTGTGATACACACTGATCATGAATTCTTAAATCATTTAAAAAGCCAAAGTAAGTTGTATCGAAGGCATGCTACTTGGATGGAGTACATTGAGACATTTCCCTATCATTCGGTATAAATAAGGTAAAGAGAATATAGTTGTCAATGTATTATCTCGAAAGTATGTGCTTCTTAATTCTTTGAATGTCAAAATGCTTGGATTTGAGTATGTTAAGGAGTTATATACCAATGATTTTGATTTTGTTGATGTCTTTGCTACATGTAATAAAGGATCATTTGATAAATTTATAAGCATGAAGGTTATTTGTTTAAGAAAAACAAGCTTTGTGTATCTAATAGTTCTATACGTGAGTTGCTAGTTAGAGAGGCACATAGTAGTGGCTTGATGTGTCACTTTAGGGTTAAGAAAACCTTAGAGATATTGCTTGAGCATTTTTATTGGCCTAAAATGAAAAAAGATGTCATTCACATATATAATAGATGCATTGCATGTAGAAAGGCCAAGTCTAAGGTTTTACCAAATGGTTTGTATACACCTTTACCAGTTCTTAGCAAACGATGGGTAGATATTTTTATGGATTTCGTTTTGGAGTTGCCTAGGACTCAAAAGGGAAGAGATATTTTTTTTTTATCGTAGATAGATTTAGCAAGATGGCACATTCCATGTCATAAGTCAGATGATGCCACCAATATTGTTGAATTGTTCTTCACGGAGCTAGACTCTATGGAGTTCCTAAGAGTATTGTTTTGAATGGAGACATTAAGTTCTTTAGTCACTTTCAGAAGGTATTATAGGGTAAATTAGGTACTAAACTTCTATTTTCTACTACTTGCCACCCTCAGACTAATAAGCAAATTGAAGTGGTTAATAGAACTTTATCTCAACTTGTGTGCACTATCATTAATAAGAATTTGAAGTCTTAGAAAGACTGTTTGCCATTTATTGAGTTTGCACATAATAAGAGTATCCATTCTTCTACTTCTTATTCTTCATTTGAGATTGTCTATGGTTTTAATCTATCGGCTCCAACAGATTTGATTTCTTTGCCTGTTGATGTGAGAGCTATCTTGGATAGTCAAAAGAAAGTGGAGTTGGCGAAGTCTTGGGAAGATTGTTTTCCATTTATAGAGTTTGCATATAATAGGAGCATTCATTCTTCTACTTTTTATTCTCCATTTGAGATTGTTTATGGTTTTAATCCATTGACTCTAATTAATTTAATTCTTTTACTCGTTGATGTGAGATCTAGCTTAGATAGTCAAAAGAAAGTAGAGTTGGTGAAGTCCATTCATGAGAAAGCGGGGCCTGACATTGAGAAGAAGAATGATCAGTACACTACTCAAGTTAATAAGAGTAGGAAATGTTTGATTTTTGAACTCGGTGATTGGGTTTTGGTTCACATGAGAAAAGAGAGGTTTCCAACCCAAAGAAAATCTAAGTTGCACCCTCGAGGCAATAGTCCACTTCAAATTCTTGATAATATCATGACAGCGCTTATAAAGTGGATCTTTTAGGTGAGTATAATGTGTCTACTACATTTAATGTTTCTGACCTTTCTCTCTTTGATGCAGGTTCAGATTCAAGGACGAATTCTTTTGAGGAGAAGGGAAATGATGTGATCTAAGTGCTCAGAGCATTAAAGATCGGTTGCTTGTTCTAGAGGGGTCAATTACAAGAGCATATGCTAAGAAGATTAAGGAAGCAATGCAAGGATTTGTTCAAGCTACTTTGGACGAATTCAATTCAAGTTCAATTTTAAAGAGACCAATATTCAAGATAGGCACAAAAGAGGAGGAATTAGCCTTGGTATACTTGATTCGACCTAACAAGGTGGTGACAGAAGGAGAGGATGATATTTAAAGGAGAAGAAGGGCTAGAAAAACAATTCTAAAGTCGTAGTTGTATTCTTTGCATCAAGAGCTTCGAAACGGTATATTATGGGCCCAAATTTGACATTATATGCCCAAATTATGGTCCATTTAAAATTAGTGGCACTAGATGCTAGGGCCCATGCGGTTTTGGGTTTTTAATTTTAGGATTTTTTTTCATGTTTTTAAGTTAAATTAGGATTAGCCACCTTATATAAACACTTTTTTATTTCTTTAAAGGGATTTTGAAAGAACTTTCGACTTATCAAAGAAGTTGCTGACCTTTGTGGCGTCTTATTTAGCAATCTATGTTCTTGAAACTTAGCTTCTTAAGGGTTTGGATCTTTTACTTGAATTTTGATCATATTGGCTTTCTTGGATTCTTATCAATCTAGTTGTGAGTTTTTCTAACTAGATCTAGAGGGGTTCTCATCTATAGTTAAGATTCTTCTATATGTCTTGAATTTTATATAGGAGTGGGCTTTTGGGTTAGTTAACCGACTAGAACCAAACCTAAAATTTATTTTGAGTTTTTGTCCAGTTCATTTTGAACGTAAAACCCAAAGAATTGAAAATGTAAAACATACCAGTTTTGCATTTAAAAAATTAAGAATTTAAAATTTTAAAATTGATTGCTAAACTAAAAAATTATACAATCATCTCTCTCACAACTCTCTCAAATCCCATTGC
The DNA here is from genome assembly GCA_030449905.1 of Luvunga scandens. Lineage (NCBI taxonomy): Eukaryota > Viridiplantae > Streptophyta > Magnoliopsida > Sapindales > Rutaceae > Luvunga > Luvunga scandens. The sequence continues at coordinate 4,196,642 of JASUUG010001017.1, read as the reverse complement.
CATCAGACCTTAGCAACCCTTCACCATGTCGCTAGCCTATAATGGCACCATGCCACACCACACTCCCAACTTACCACTAGTTGTCTCTCTTAGCAGTCAGCAATCATCACTCAACTGCACACTAACAACTATCAGTCCTTACGCGTTGATGACGTATCTCCCACTAGCAGTCTCTTTTAGCTACCACTAGCAATCAGTCTTTACACTTCAGTGTTGTAGCTCCCAGCCTTCTACTAGTGACGTTGACTAATTTTGCGACTTCCATCTCATCGACTATCAGTATTACAGCACTCAATTTCTCAACTTCCATCTTCACCTGATGGTAGCTATAACATCAGTTGTCCAATTCACTATCATACATTTGTATCTGATACACACATGGATGCCAAGTTTTCAGAATCTTTAAATCCATGGTTCTAGCCTTCTTCGTTCTATCATTAAATTTCTTTTCTCTTTGGATATTTTTTGTTCTTACTAAAATCATCACAAAGATCATATTTCCTTTTTCAAGTTATAACTGTAATTCCATTCTACTGGATAACGGTGAACACTGAACAAAAGAACCTGAATCTACAAATTATAAAATAATATGTCAGGATTTGAATTATCTCAACTTAGATGAGAAACAAGTAGGTGTGTACGAATAAAATAGGCGTGAAAGCTTCATATTTTTAGACCTTCACTTTGAAAGGTTGTTGGATTGAAGATTTGTATTCATTTTTTCAATGTGGTTAAAACTGTTTAAAATTATAACTCAAGCCACAATTAAAACCCAAAAATTGAATTGAATCTAAACCCTAATAGAAAACCAAACCAAACCCAAACTGAATTGAAATGGTTTTTCAAACCATTTAGGTTAAATTCTCAGCTATAAATGAGCAACCTGAGACTTGATCTTTTACATTATAATCATGTCATCCGCTATCGGTACTGCTACTACAACCACTGCCATCCTATTGCATGCATTGTTTCTTCTACTAATTGCTTCACTAGCATCCCATTTGCACGTCACTGTTGCTTGAGGAAACTTGTTCACTATGGATGGTAAAACACCAGGTGTGGGTTGGTTTGGACTTGCCCAACATGGGCCCAAATTGCTTTAACAAATGCTCCAACCCAGGTTTATGCCCGATTTTTGCATTCACAAGCTCGGTCAAGCCCGACATCTTTTGGGCATTCGTTTTGTTTTCAACTTTAGCTTCTTGGATAAGTGAACAAAAATAATTGTAGAGGCCGTGCTTTATGATAATGACAATGGAGACTGGAGAGCACCCTCATGCTAAGGCTAACAAATTTAGCTAGTGCTTGTTAAAAAGTGAGAAGAGATGACACATCTGCCAGCGGGGCAATTAATCTGCGAATTGCGTGTGGAGGTGTGGCTTTTGCGAGAAGTGTGAAGAGTGATGTAGCTTGCCACTTGGAGAATTGCAGGTTCAATGCAGTGGTGGGTGGTGGCTGTTAAGCGTGCTAGCTCAGAGAGTTGGAGGTAGGTCGCAGGTTAGTGACTTTTTTTTGTTTCTTTTTTTTTTTGTATCATATTCCTAATATTGTTGAAGGATGCATGAATGGAAGAAAATAGTAAGAGAAAACTGTGAAAATGGTGCAAGTCGAGTAATGGAGATGGAATATATCACTTTATTGAGCTTGTTAGCATTTTTAACATGTTGAAAGAAACACATAAGTGGTGGCCTGTGACTTTTTTTTTAATATATTGATATATTACCATTAGAATTTTGTTGATATTTATAATAAAAATTTATTGGGACTATTTTTGATAATTCTATTATGGCACAATATAAATTTTTACTCTCACATAATATAAGAGGAATATCTATTCTAATTTGAATTAGAGAGAGAGACAATTTTACCATGACTTAATTTCATTAAAAGAGGAATATCTATTCTAATTTGAATGAGAGAGAGAGACAATTTTACCACGACTTAATTTCATTAAAAGGATAATTGATTCTCAATTATTGCTGAGATTCGAACCATGCACTAAAAGTGCGAGGTTGTGCTGATGGGCTATGAGCCCATTGGTTAGCAGCTTGTGACTTAGAAGAGTTTAGGTTATATAAATGGTAAATGGAGTATTCAAGTTTTCTTATTTTTATTTTATTTTTAAATTTATTTATTAAAATTAAAGAATAAAACCAGGCATGGATCCTAGTTTCGAGTTTTTTGCGTCACACTTGGACCCATGCCCAGGAAAGAATTGAAAATCAATATCCAAAACCGATTTATGTGTTAACATGGCCAATTTTTATTTGTACTGCAAATGTTAGGTCCAATGCGAATCCAGGGCAAGCGGTTTTCTTGTCACCTCTATTTTTCATTGATTTCATATTAATTCTACCTGTGATTTTTGTTCCTTTGCATGATTTTGCATGCGGATTTTGATCAATTTGATTTAATTTAACTCTTCATTTTTCTTTTAAATTAACTCTTCAAGCAATGGCTTATTTCCTTTTGTGCATAATTTATCAACTTTTTTTATGGAAAAGGTTGTTTTATAAGGATTTTGGTATGTTTAAGTATAGATAGTATTTGGTATTGAGATGTTATAAATTTTAAGCTATAGCTGCTAAGAAAAACATAAATTATGAAATAAAAATTAATAGTGTGTAGCAAATCTGATTTTTAAATAATAATTGTAGTAAATTTAACTTTCAAATAATAATTTTGGTAAAAATAATAAAAATATTAAAGGTTTTTCATCATTCATGTATAATTCAACCTAACTTTATCTTTTAAATTATAGCAATTAGTATTTACCGAATACTTTTGTGTTACGATTTTTATGTAATAGTTGTCTAACCTCAATGTTAAAGCCATATTCTCTAATAGAATTTGTGTCGGAATGTCATTTGGATTTTTATACAATGCATTTTCTGCACAGTAAATTTTTATACAATAGATTGCTGTTGACTGTTGAAGAAGAAACTGGTAAAAAAGAAGATGAAGAAATAAAAGGGTAAATAAAGACTTTTTTTTGTTAGATCATTTAAGTTTACTTTCAACAGTTCCTAGTAAGATTTCATTTTTCTTTTATTTTCCTTTGCGCATAACTGTTCACTACGATTACTTGGGTGTGCATTGAGTATTTTTATATTCAGTCAATGGTGACTAATATTTGAAGTAAAATATGGACTTGGATAATGCATGGCATTTAGGGATAGTAATGGACACTGCCCGCACCAGGTTTGTCATTACTAAAAACACACTCACATAAAATTTAAATTACCGGGCTACAGGTTTTAATTTTTTTTTAAAAAACTCACTTGCTATGGGTTTTGATAATTATCAAACCAATAATGTTATCTGGCAGATTTTTTGTAGGTTTCCATATTTAAAATTATAAATATTCAATATGTAAATTTATAATAATAACCTAAACTTTCACATAATGTACTCAATTCTAAATTTAACTAATATAAATAAAAAATTAAAATTTCAACATCAACCCAACACAAATTCTCAAATTTAAGTATAAAATATACAAATCCATAAAAAAAAGGTACAAACTAGTATCTAGAAATAACATTTATCATTTTAAATTATCATCCAACATAAGCTCCAACAGAAGATCTTTATTTCATCATCACCAGCAGCGCCCATCCAACACGATTCCTACAATAATGATTAAGATTAATATCTTCTAAATAATAATACTTTTAAATATTAATCCAAAGAATAAAATTATAATAATAAAATAATCTATACATTAAGTTAAAGAAAATTCAATCAAAATTATAATAAGTATATAAATATATTTTTAGATTTATATATTTTTTTAAATAAATTAAATTAAAAAATAATGAAAAAAAGTTATGGGTTTGATGGATATCCATGTAAGTATCCGCTGGATATTTAGGTAATACCAAACCTACCTTCAATCTAGTACAGATTTCAATTTATAATATCAAATATTTTCATAACTCATAAAATTACCTACAGCAAGTAAGTTTGGATCGATTTGGACGATTTTACAAGTTTGTAAATACCAGTATCATTCCTAATGACATTTAGGTTATCCATCAATTGGTCTTTTAGTTTTAAAAGTTGTCAAAACTGCCTAAGTCGCTGTCCAGTAACCCAACGACCAAAATTTATTAGGCTGCACGATGCAGACTAAGCAACGTAGGTGGATCTATGTCATTTTACCTTAAGAAGCCAAGAAAACAAGGTCGTTCCAAAGTGTCGGTTAAAAAAATAATGTATTAATGATCGAAAAAAAGTGAACCATTGGATGAGATCCAACAGTTCACAATAACTAATCAAGATTAAGTTAAATTATAAAATTGAATGTTCTTTTATTTGATAGTAATAAAGATAATGAGCCCCACAAACAATATTCACACACACATATATATACACACACATATATATATATGTGTGTGTGTGTGGTGGCAATCTACCTATTATTACAATAAAGGTGAAAAGATTAAAAAAGAAATATAGATGCCATGAATCCTGCAACAAAATCATTAATGTACAGTAGGGTTATAAATAAGTTTAAAAAAGGGGCCTACACCCATTAAACCTGCAGCAAAACCCATTAGTTCTTAAGCAGAACCATAAGTTCTACACCAAAACCCATAGCTCTACAACAGGACCAATAGTACGGAAAAGAGAAGATGCAGGATTCATACTGCAGTTAAACCTGCAGCAGAGCCATTTACACATGAACCAAATGTTAGATCATATGTACCATACAAAAGATGGTGCAAAATCCAAATTATAAGATACAAGCCCACGACGTCATGGATCAGATACTTCGTTAGAGCCCAGGACCGAATCCAAAAGATTGATTTTAATCAGGTAGAGATACAGAAAAAAAGTATGGTTTCATCTAGTGGTAGGCATGGGATAGGGATTGTCAAAATTTAACTCAACCCACTATTGAATAGATTAAGATAAAATCAATCAAACCATTTATTATAAATTATCCGGTTGGATTGAGTTGTTTAAAATGAAACTTATTAAAACAAAATATAAATATATTATAACATGAAAATTTCATTGTCTAGTGTTTGGTAAAGAAAACTAAAAAAAAAAGTATCTTAAAATTAAAAAAATTTCAACAAGGAGCAGAAAACATTATTCTTGACTACTCGCACTATTTTTTTAAATTTTAAATTCATGCCTTTTATATAATTAACTAGCATCATGCCTACTAACAAAATGAAAGTGATATTTAATTGCATAGTATTAAGTGTTTAATAAAAAATAAAAAGAAATTGAAACCAACATACTTTCAAAATTAATCTTATATGATAAGAAATTTACTTGTGTGCGAGAGTGATATTAGTTTTGGAATTAAAGTTTAGAGTAGAAAATACGAGAAAAATAAAAAGAGTTAAAAATTAAGTTAGCGATTTAGGTCTTTAAGGTTTTATAATTGAACATTAACATATTATTATTATTATTATTATGGTTAGGTTGGATTAGACCGGTTTAGCATTATTAACCCATCCCAACCTAACCCAATTATTAATTGGGTTCAAAAAAATTAACCAATTTAAGCCACAATAATCCACTCAACCTATTAAAATTAGATTGGATTGGATTGAGTTGAATCGGGTCTATTAGGTTAGATTGGGCTTGCTTACCCTTAGTTTCATCCACAGAGATAGAAAGGAAGGTGCTGGATTCTTCCATACAACTCTTTTTAATTGAGACTCAACAATGAAAAGTAATACAGATATGATATTTATAAGAATAAATCTAATTAGTTATACTTTGGATTGTAAAATTATATATCAATTAGAGAAGACATTATTCATTCATCACTGCATTCAGGATTTTAATCTTATAATAAATCTATAAATCAACTTGCATTTGATTTATAACTACAGAGTGAAAGTAGAGGTGATGAGTCTGATGCAGTAAATCCTAAACTTGAATATTATTAAGGTCTTTCCGAGGTAGACGCGACCGTACCGATAGACAGAGATTCATCTGTTAACGACTGATCCAATGAAAAATCTTCTTCCTCTGTTGATTCAGTCATCTTTATAATTTCCAGCTCACTCACAACCTCAGTCATCTCAGGTCTCTTCTCCGGTGACTTATTGCAGCATTGTATTGCAACTTGTAGTAGTTTAAGCATCCCATGAGCAGCACTTCTCTGCACAGATATCTCAGAGTCAAATATCTCAGCCGTCCACTCTTCTCTTACCGCTCGAAGAACCCAACTACAAAGATCTACACCGTTGATTCCCTGTGGAGCTGAGTGTGTCGAGATTCTTCCTGTCAATAGTTCTAAAAGAAGGCATCCGAAACTCCAGACATCAGATTTTCTCGAAATCTTTTTCGAAGATTGGTATTCGGGAGATTTGTACGAGATCATTCGTTGAGCTGCAATGGGTTGTGCCACTAATGAAAAAAAGCCATAATCTGAAACAAGAACCATTTCATTATCATCGAGAAGAATGTTGGTTGATTTTAGATTGCCGTGAACGACTGCATTTTCTGTCCAGCTCTTATCTTTGTGGTGAAGATATTTCAAGGCTCGTGCTACACCTCTAGCCACCAATAACCTTGACCTCCATCGAAATGGAATCCGATTCTTAGTTGATTTCCCACCTATATGTATGAAATGAGATAGACAAAATGATTAATAGAGAGAAAAAACATGAGTTTTTGCCTGGTTTGGGCTGACAGGTTACTTGAATTTGAATCTTGGGAAGGTAGAAATTGTAAAAATAACAAGTAACTTACCGTGAATGCGGTTAAAGAGGTTTCCATTTTCAGCGAATTTGTATACAAGCAATTTCTCATCGTTGGAAAAGTAGTAAGCTAGAAGTGGTAGCAAATTGGGATGCTTTTGATCTGCAATAACAAGCAGTAGCTTTGTGAATTCTTCAGTACTTAGTGGTTTCAAGTCTCGTAGGCGCTTAACAACAACAGGAGCTCTGCCTTCAAGCAAAGCTTTGTAACTATTTCCGAAAATCCCCTTTCCTAATCCTTCAGCTGGAGCTTTCAAAAGATCATTCAATTTGAACCCCGCAGGCTGTTCATCGTCAATGAATATGAGATTCCTGTCTTCTCCTGCAACAACTAATTTTCTTTTGCCCTTTTCAATTTTCTCTTCTTCTTCTTCTGCATTATCTCCACTCTCCTTTGCTTGGTCCATGTATTCTTCCTGCTTCTTGATCATTGTGTTCCGCTTTCTTGTTCTTTTCGTAAGGTAGAAAATGAAGAGCATTAATACAGCAACAATGCCAAGAGCAGCGAAAAGAAAATAAAAGATTTTCAAGTCATTAGATCCTTTGTCATCAGAATTCGCTACATAATTTTCGGTGGAACTGCAATTATTCAAAGATGGTGGACCGCATAAGTAAGGATTATTAGAATACGAATATCTACTAAATAACTGGAGAGTTAGTGTTTTTGGGATGGAGCGAGTGAGATTGTTGTTTGAGACATTGAAAACTTTCAAGCTAGACTGATTAAACTCCGGGACTGGACCTGCCAAATTGTTATTTTGAAGCTGTAATGACTCTAAAAATTTAAGACTCAACAGTGATCTTGAAATCTCCCCGTAGAACCTGTTGCCCGAAAGATCAATATCCTTCAACTTGTGATTTGAAGAGAAATTCATAATATTTCCTGATATCATGTTGTTCTTGAAGTTAATGACTATCAATTCAGGAATGTCCGCAAACGCATCCGACTTTATTTCACCATTCAGGCGCATATCTTTTAACACTATTCCGGTAACATGAGCGCTGTTGATGTCACATTGAATGCCATACCACTGTGAAGGAAAATCCTTGAAGCAATGAATGCCTGTCCAGTTTTGAATTAAAAATGGATCATTCAACGTAGCCTTGAGAGCAAATAGAGCATTCATCTCCTGTACATAATATTCATTATTTGAGCTTGAAGAATCATTTTTGGCTACAGAATTATGAAAGTATAACAATAATGAAAAAAGAATAATGATGTTGTATTTGATGCGTAGTGGGAAAACCATTCTGCAAAGTTCAAAGTGAACGCACTGGTGGTTAATTTCTCGTGCTTGTGGTTAGGGGATACGAAATAAAAATTAATTAATGCTTCAAGGTCAATAATAATTAGTTCGATGAAAAAGCAAATATTATCATCAAATCCAATAACAGCTAATAGAGATATTCGTTGTTGAAGACAAGAACAAGGACATTCCATGAACCTGCCGTTTCTCTCTTGGACTTTTTAGGCTGAGAATCCTAGAAATAATATATGCAAGATCGATTTCCTATTAGAAATAGACTTTATTTAAGGTGAAAGATTATTAATTTAGAAATCATCCATACTAGTTGTACATTTTTTTTGACAATTGAATTCATGATGGGGATGGAGGGAGCAGGCTGATAGCATATCAAATAAAAAGGCGGCTACTGGACAAATTAGCATTCTCTTCCTTAGTGACACCAAATCATTTTAAACCAGGTCATTTTCTTTTTAGACAAGTATTGCGAAATGATAAACTACTACATTAACTATTGAAGTGTAGTACTTCATTATAATAACTTTTAAAAAGTAACAGTTCAGAGCATTTCCATCACTTCCGTTACTTATAAAATATCAATGTTACCCTAATGAATAAATCCTAAAACTATATAAGAAAGCAAACAATTTTACAGTACTCAAAATAACCCTAAATATTTGAAATTTCACAAATAATCCTTAACATAATTAAAATATGTTCCAAAGATTTTGTACTTTAGTTGATCACCCTTAAAATTCTAAATCCCTGAACTTGGTTATGAAACCATAAAATTCAAAATTTCTAACAAAATTTACAAACCCTAAAAGCTAAAACACATCCACAAGAACAATCTGAAGAATAGCCCCCCAACCACTCTTCATCACCCTACAGCAACCACATCATCGCGACATTGTGCACAGAGCCTATTCCTTGAGTCATCGCGCTCTGCCGAGCGTGGCAGCTTCAACACCTTTATGTTGCCATGTGTAGCAACTAATGAGAACTAGGTTGATAAAGCTCCATAAGATCCATTAAGCAACCATAAAGGTCTAATGACAAGGGCAAGAACCAAGAAAATGAAGGAAGCATTAAATGGATTAATTGAGCATATCTCAAATTCATGCCTTATCCAAGACACTAATCTACCCAAATTATGTATTCAAGATGGTTAATGTTTTGTCAATATTACTCAGGCTTTTAAATTTGATTTGGAGTGACTTGCATGATGAACAAAGAAAGCCTTATTAAATTAAGAAGAGAAATTAGGCAAAATCTTGTTTCCTAATCTATTTTGGAAACAAGATCTTTTATTTCCTTTTTACTTTAGGTTATATTTAGCAATAAGGAAAACCTTATTCCATAAGTAAACTTCAACTATATAAACCCATGTAACTCTATTAAGAATTTCAAGTTAGAGTTTAGAATAATGTGAAAGCTTTTCTCTTTGGTTCTTCAAAGAACTTTAAGAACTTATCACAATCTCATCTTGTGGCATTCTTTCCTGACCTTTCACTTACAATCTTCTCTTCTTTCTTAAGTGTGGTGTCAACCCCAGATTTCTTAAACTATTGGTTCTTATCTTTATAGATAAAAGGTTAAGGTCTTTATTTTATGATTTTTTGAATCTAAATTAGAACGACCCTCGGCAAAAGAACAGCAGTGAGTGTAGGGTCTCACTTATCTTTGTGAGGTCAACATCATTACATCAATCTCATGCTACCAAGCACTAACAATCCCTAACCTCTCATCACCACATCAAGGTTTGGCAATTTTTGATCAATTTGAATTAGTGTTAGGCTTTATGAATTTGATTTAGGTTCGGGTTTGATGATTTCCTCAATTTTTTGATACTTTTTATTTTACTATATTGTACTATTAGTCAAATATGATCCAATCCAATAATCTAATCCACTTGAAAGCTAAAAAAATAGAAATTAAAAAAATATAAACATAAAATATCTAAGCTAAACTAGTAAACCTAATTTATTTTTCCCAAAGTCTCAAAAATTTGACTAATAAATCAAATAGCATAGATATTGTGCAAATTTTAATGTACTTGTAAGCATACGAATCTATTGTAGAATAGATTTATGGTGACAAGTGTTGATCCCATGAGGGGGTAGATTTAATTACATGTATGGTTAATTTTTTAAATATGTATGTGAGTTTGGTTAGAAGTGATTTTTTTACTTTAAGATTTAAAATAAAATAACGGGAATGAATCATAGATGTAACAATGCAAATGAAGTGCTTGAGTTTCTGGATTTGCACTTAACATTTCACCATAGGCTTAATATTTCTTTTTAGTTGCAATTAAAAATGGTATTAAGTGCTCAATGTACTAGAGGGTAATTATCTTCCACTAAGTGTGGTGTCAAGAATACTTTGTGCCAAGATAATAATAATCATTCTGTCAATAACGTGGCAAGACCGTCCATTAAATATCTTAGATGCACTTTCTGTCAACACTAAGTCAAGACGACTCATAAAGTACTAGAGGATAATTTATTTCTAATAAATATGGTGTAAAGTACTCATTATGCCAAACAGTAACGATCTTTCACTATGGAGCAAGTATACCGCGCAAAATCTAGACAAGTTACACTGTTTGTCGACAATGAGTCAAAGCAACTATATAAATAAAAAAGGAAAAGAAAATAAACTTACCAAACTAAGCACATGGATCATGTTGGAGCTTTATCTTCAATCCAAATTTGAAACTAAATTAGTCACTCATAATTGAACTAAAGGTAAAATGATAATTATACGTAGAAAATATGAGATGGAGATAGAATAATAGAAAATTGAGCTAAAAAATAGATTTAGGGGTGTCAAATTAGAGGAAGCCCCCTATTTATAAATACAATGAATGGCTATCAGATTAAAACAATTTGGATGCTCATGATTGCACCACGGAGCAAGCTTTGATTGGCTGGAACACATCATCAATCAATGCCCCATCATCATCTCGGTTCATTAGAATCCTGCCACATCATCAGTCAACACCACATCATCAGTCAATGCCATATCATATTGGTCCGATAAGATGCTACCACGCCATCGGTTAGTGCCACATTATTAGATCGTACATGTGAATAGTACCATATATGTGAATAGTGCCTTATATATAAATAGTATTATATACTCCTAAGGTTTTTAGTTGTTCCGAGCTAAAAAATGCTATCTGTTTTACTGTTTGACTTTTTATTAATTATGAAATGACCAAAATACCCCTGAAATACATAAATATTTAAATTATAATAAAACACACACAATTAAAGTTTAGTAGATTTGAACACATAAAAGTAGAAATATTAGTGAGATGTGGAGCACAAAATGTGAATTTACCTTTTATAAATATGCACTCTTTAGTACTCAACAATAGACCACCGACCAATCGATTCCATCCAAACCAAACCAATGCCGCACCTCACCATCACCACAATTCGATTGTTTTTCCAATTCGACATTTTATCCTTTTTTCTCTCCTATTTTAAATTGTTAGATATTTCCGTAATTCTATTATTTTTTCAAATTTTTGTTAATTTGTCTTTGCAAATGTGTTATTAATCAAATCTCTATTTAAATAGAATCCTGCTTCTTTGTTTGGGAAGGTTCTTTATTGCATAAAATTATCTTTGATTTAGGTTTCTATAACTAAATTTTGTGAGTTAGAATGCAAAGGCAATAAATTCATGGGCTCATGGTATATTTTTTATTTTTTATCTCTAAATGTTTGACTTTATATGTCAACAGTCTTTTATTGTTTTCATTTTGCTGATGTGGATTCTATATATGGGTTCATGTAAATTTTCTTTATTTTTTTGCTATTTTTCTTTCATGATCCAATCCAATCCTAATCCAAATTTGAACAACAAGTCATATTTGAGCTGAGATTGGCTTTGAAATTTTGAGTGGATGACCTTTTCCACAATCTGAATAGTTCGAAATCTGATCAGTTGGATACTGGCCCAATCTAAACCCATTTTACCCAACCTAGACCCAACCAAAGAGGAATTAAAAAAGAGTTTCGCTAGTTATAGAATTCCAAGTAGTATGCGGTTCATGATTGTAAGTTGATTGTGTTTAGAGATTGTTTGGAAATGGGTTAATAATGGATGTAGAGATTAAAACTGCATCATTTATTTTTTTTATTATATGTCTATAATAGTAATTTTCATCGTAGGTTATTTAGTAATAAATAAATTGGGGTAGGTTTATGGACACAATTTTGCACACAATTCTAGACATAATTTTTAGACCATTTGATTAGAGAATAATGAATGGTCAAGATTCATATATAAGGGAAACAAAGATTTTAAGATACCACTATTGTGCTATGTTGGGAAAAGAACCCATATAAGCAGTTGTAAATTCAATAAAAACAAACTTTTGCCCTCTTAATTTGATTAAAAAGAGAAGTGTACCATAATTTAATAGGTAAAAAATAAACCAACACAATCCAAAGTCATAAATGAACCACATGAGATAGAAATTTTTATGTGGAAAACCCAAATCGGGAAAAACCACTGGACTTTAGTTCTATATAATCTTAATAATGGGATTATAGCCCAAGTTCTTCTCTAGATAACATTAGAGGTTAATAATATCAAGAATCTTAACAATCTTGTCTGATAGTAATAGCCATTAATATGTCTCCTTAGTAAGTAGGTATCTCAAATAACAACCCATAAGAGGATAAAGTAAAAATTAAGACTAATAGGATTATAGGGGCATTTATAAGAATTTACACTCTAAATTTAGAAGAAAATTGAGTTAAATTCATCTTTTGATTGTCCAATTAAAGATTGAAACCCTTGTCCTCAAATTCAAGTTCATGCCACTGTCTTCTCTTTTCTCTCTTGCTTTTGTTCATTAATGAAGGTTGCCCTTACTTTTTTGTGTGTGTGTATGTATATATATTCTTTTGGCTAATTTCATCTAAGTCTAAACTTAATAATAATTGCACATCAAGTGAGCATTTTTGACTTTGGGATTTTACGCTATCCAAATGAGATGGACCCAACAAAATCTCCACCTCCACATGTGGGTGGCACCACCAAGTGTGTTCTCTACTTAGCTTCTTTTTTTTGGACAATGGCTTTGTTATCATATCTGACTCATTCATTAAGGTGCAACTGTTTTTTCTCAAGTCTGTGATATATCCAATGATACTTCACATCAATATGCTTGGATTTTGAATGATAGATATATTGAATTCTTTGCCAAATGAATGACACTCTGATTGTCGCAGTACAATATAAAGCTATCTTGTTTCACATCAAACTATTGTAGGAATTGCAACTTTTAGTGATTGTAATATATTTTGCTTTAGTGGTAGACAAGACGACACACTGCCGAAGCTTGGACTACTATAAGACTACCTATGAAGGTGAGCAAATATCTTGATAAGGATATTTTAAAGTCAACATCTCCTGCCATATCTGCATTTATGTACAATTTTAATGTTGGATTATCACTATAAAAATATAAATATGCCATAGAAGTGCCTCTAAGATACATAAGAATCCATTTCATTACTGTCTAGTATTCTTTTCGTAGATTAGAAAGAAAGCAACAAATTAAACTAATTGCATGAACAATATTTAGTCTTGTACAAACTATGACATACATCAAATTACCAACTACTAAAACATAAGGAAATCCTCTTATTTCTTGCTTTTCTCTTTCACTTGTAGGACAATGTTAAGAACTAAGCTTGAAATGGCCTGAAAGTGGAGAACAAACAGATTTTGCCTTGCCTATGTTAAATCTTTCAAGAACCCTTTCAACATAAGCTCTTTTTGAGATAATCGTAAGTTCCTAAGAAATCTTCATGCTAGGAATTTGTTTTGCCAGTCCCCAAGTTTTTTATTACAAAAGACTTACTAAGCTCTTTCTTTAGATTATCAATCTTACCAGCATTCTAGCCAATAATCAACATGTCATCCATATAAAGTAAAATAATAATAAAATCGTTATCACCAAACTTCTTTACAAAAACACAATGGTCAGGCATAATCTTGTTGAAACCATGTTTGATTCTTGTACCATTGTCTTGGTGCCTGTTTCAGCCAATACAAAATTTTCTTTAACTTGCACATAAGTTCTTCTTTACCTTTGACATTGAACTCTTCAAGTTGCTCTATGTATATTTCCTTCTTTACATCACCATGCAAGAAAGCTATCTTGACATCAAACTGTTCAATCTTAAAATATAAGCTGGTGGCTAATCCCAAAACAACTCGAATATAAGATATCTTCACTAGAAAAGGAAAAAAATTTTCTTCAAAAGCAACACTTTTCCTCTGACTAAAACCCTTCACAACCAATTCAACCTTGTGCTACTTTTTTTAGACATAGCTTCTTTTTTCTTTAGTGACCTTTACCCTTAGAAAGCTTTACTAAGTCATAAATGTGGTTCTTATTCAAGGATTTTATCTCTTGTTACATGACTTTAATACACTTACTTTTGTGCTAATGAGCATAGCTTCTTCAAAATATTCTGGTTTCTTTCTGTTTGTAAGCATCATATACTCATGTGGAGGATATCTAGTGGAAAATCATTGTTGTCTTGTGGATCTCCTCAATTCTGGGTCAAGTGGTGGTGCAAGTGGTTTTGGAGGTTCTTGTTCAATTGGTTCTGCTGGATCATCATTATTATCTTTTCTAGAATTGAGGAAATGACTGAGACTCATCACTCTTCTGTCCATCACCAACTATTTAATCTTTAAGAAATGTATCTCTATATTTGATAAGTTGTTTTACCATTGGATTGATAATTTTTACCTAAGTTCTTTATGTGTATGACTTAAGAAAATGCATTCCTTGGCTTTATTATCAAGCTTTAATCTCTTGTCTTTAGCGATGTGAACATATATGCTTGCAACTAAGCACTCTTAAGTGTTTATAGGAAACATCTTTCCCACTCCAAGCTCCTTTCGGTATATCACCATCTAATGGAGTTGAAGGAGAAAGATTAATCAAATCAACTATAATATACATAGCCAGATGTGAACCTCACCAAGACAAGTGAGATCCTACACTTAATGAGGCTCTTTTGCTAAGGATTGCTCTAGTTAAGATTCAAACAACCATAAAATAAAGATCTTAACCCTTTATTTAAAAGGAGAATAACTAATGGTATAAGAAATTTGGGGTAGACACCACACTCAGGAAATAAGAGAATATTGTGAGTGATAAGTCAAGAAAGAATGCCACAAGATGAATTCTTGATAAGTTTTGAAAGTTGTTTAAAGAACCAAATAGAAAGGCTCTCACTAATATTTGAAACTCATATGTAAAAGTCCCAATAAGGTTACATTGGTTTATATAGTTGAATGTCACTGATGGAATTTTACTAATGGAATAAAGTTTTCCTTATTGCTAGATGTAACCTTGAGTAAAAAGGAAATAAAAGATCTTATCAATGCTAAAGTAAAAAGGAAATAAAAATCTTGTCTCTCTTAAAGTAAAAAGGAAATAAAAGATCCTGTTGATCCTAAAGAAAAAAGAAATAAAAGATCTTGTTTTCAAAGCAGGTTAGGGAAACAATATTTTGTTGGATTTCTTTTCCTAATTTGATAAGGCCTTGTTTGTTCTTTATATCAGTCACTCTAAATCAAGTTTAGAAGCTTAAATAATATTGACGAAGCATTGACCATCTTGAATTCTTAATTTGGGCAGTTAGTGTCTTAAACAAGGCATGAATTTGAGATGTGCTCAATTAATCCATTTAATACTTCTTTGATTTTGTTCTATAGGCTGCTCATAAATTGTTTCCACTTTTCTCCAAAGAACATCGCCCTTAGATTCCTTTCATGACATGGTGGTATACACTTTTGATCAATCCAATACCTAATCATACTGATGGTATTCTGGTTCAATTAAGCCCATTTCTTATCATCTGAATCAATAGATCTAGCTTATTCACCTTCAATGGATTCATGTAACTCCTTTATATAGAGCAGATTCTTCATTTTAGACTTTCAAATACCATAATGCCATGACTTTATTTTAATCATGAATGCCAAAAGTTCCTCAATCTCAACCACACAAGTAAAAAAAATACACTAACACACCCACCCCAAACTTCACAAACTGAGTCTACTTGATATCTATAACATGATTGATAATACTCTATTTAATAAGTATTCTGCCAAATCTCCCCTATAGATGTAATATTTCCAACTTGCAATTTATAAAACAAACACTCCCAAAATAGTTCAATACATAACCAACCTCCACAATCAACTTCCTCAATCAAAATACCAAATATCATCCAAACATTCTAATGTCAAAATACAATAGGTTATCCTTCATCACAAAATATATAAAAAATTATACAATTCATAATATCCCAATAAAAGCATTTACGACTCCTAACAGCATTACGTGACCATAATTTCAAAATAACTATTATTGTTAGGTTTATTATTGTACCTGCAAATCTTTTGTGAGGAGGGGGGAATATAATAAAAACGGGATGAGTATAAAACTCACTGAGCTCAGTGAGTGGATAATAGTTTTCGAAAATAAACTTTAAAATAGTTATATCATTTCAGTAAATATTTTCACCAATATTACCATAAGAAACTTAAATAGCTTATTTAATTATAAATCATACACTGACGTAACTATAACATATAATACTGTAGTTTGAGCTGGTCCCCAAGTGGAAATATTGAATATTGAATATTGAATATGTTATATTTACTATAATATAAAAATAATTTCGTCATACCCAAACCTCGATGGATGGGCAATGACATAGTAATCAGGGAATTGTCGTGCCTCGGAGCTGCAACGGGTAGATAGGGAAATGCCATCTCATATATCTCATCATATCTCTACATCCATAAACTAGTCCTCAAAGGACAAAGAGGCTCAAGTACATGGCCTAAAGCCTCTGTGTGTACATGTATATGCCCCCAAAAGGCAAAAGCACGCAAACATATAGCCCAAAGCCTTTATGTGTGTTCAAACGAGCCCTAAAGGTCTCCCATCACATCTATATCACTGTATTTGAAGGGGAAAAGTATTGTCTAATAATTTTAAAAATAATTTGTATATTCATTTCATATACCTTTTAACCATACTTTAAATCATATTTTTCTTTTCATAACACATTTGATCTACCTTTCTTGTCTTTAAAATACCATCATGATTTATTCAAAATCAATACGGAAAACCATTACCCATACACTTTTTAATAACATATCAATACATGAAACAAAATCCATTTTGAGAAAATCATTAAATTTAGGTATTTAAAATACTTATTTCGTAAACATGCATTACTAGCATAATAAACTATGAAAATAGATTTTGTATATTCCACTCACAGAGACAATATTCAAACTAAGGTATCGTCAACACTTGCAGATTAGTCCTCGTTCACGGTACCTCCTAAATTAAGAAAACGACATAATTACTATCTGTAAATGTGAAGTACAACTGACAAGATTGAAACGATATTTATCCGCATTATACAACTCCCTTGTCCATAAAATCACCAAAATACCCTTGCATCTGAAAATTACTAAAATACCCCCAAAATCATAATTTACCAAATTACCCTTAGAATCCTAAATTACCCAACTGCCTTCATTCTAAAATTGCCAAATTGTCCACCAAAATTAGAATTTACAAAATTATCCCCAAAATTGTGAAGTTACTAAAATTTAGTGAGCTTTCCAGTGACTAATCTATTGTAATCCGGCTATTTTACGTGATGGGATCGATAGGAAAATGATGAGGGTGGATTAAAGAACAAGATCCAAGCGGTGGCGAATGATGCTTCTTGTTGTGAAAAAATTTTCTAAAATGGGTTTTCTTTTTTTAGGGATAGGTGCAATCTTTCTCATCTTTGCATTTGATCTTGAGATAAGGTTTCTTGCATGCTTGTTGAAATGGTTATTTATTCTCTATCAGGTCTTTGAAAAACTCCTTTTGTTCACAGAGCTTTTCCAAACAACTGATGGCTAGTTGATAAATCTTCCCTAAAGACAAATTTGCCATATCCATCTTTTGAATGTTAATCTGTCTTTGAAGTTCAAGCTGGAGTTCCTTTGGAAGAGATGCAATAAACACATGTTTGGGAGTAGGATCGTTAAATTTGTAAAATAGTGTTGACATGCGTTTATAATGGTAATCTAGATCTCTTTGCTGGAGAGAACAACATTTCATTTTCAAATATTCTTTCCAGGCTAACTCATTGGTTAAGTTGCCTCACCAATAAATTGCTCATGTAGTAAGCCTAGAACTCCTGTAACTTTAGGAACCTAAATAAATTGTAATTGCCGATATGGACCTAAATTGTCAAACCAATCTCTTACAGAACCAATAAATCTAGAACTGAATTCTCTCAAGACTGATTGAATTGTTGAACCAGGTCGATTGGTGTTTCGTCTCCAAAACCATGCTCTTAATTTACCTACCCCTCAAACTTTTTTTGATGCTCTTATGATATTGGTTGATATTGAGTTTGTACCTACTATTGTTCAAATCCCTCGCCAAATTCCAAAACATAAATTGCTGAAACTGATGCCTTTGGAATGGCTCTCCAACTATGAACAATTTTATCCGAACTCTTAACCAATACAGACTTCTGATTCTCTCTTTGAAAAGCGTCTAGATGGTATTGTCAGAATGACTTTTCAGCCACCTTAAGATCAAGCTCTAGACTCTCATTTTCATATTCTTCAATGATCACGGTAGTTTCCACCAATCATGAAGATATCCTCATCTCTACTTTTGCTTCTTATGGGTATCTTATATATCCAGCAAAATTGAATGGCCATTTCTTATGGGATACCCTTGATTCCAATATGTATGATCTAGGCTGTTCCTGCATTGATGATTATAGCTTAGATGAGGATGATCATCGTAGAAAGAAAAAGAATAAGGAAAAGAAACATAGTTTTGCTAAAACACCATGCCATAATTACTCTCTTCTACCACCAGATGACCCTGAAAACCAACAGCCTTTGCTCATTTACAACAAAGCCCTCAGAATCCTAAAAAAAGAATAATCCATGCCCTGTAAAACTCAGATCCTTTCCAAACAGCCTAGCTTGCCAATGATCTCACCCTGTATGATGTTTTCGTCTACTTTCTCTTCTTATAAATCCTAATTTCTAGCCCTAGAAAATCCAAAATCAGTACTATAGCCTCTCAGGCTCAGATCATGGAGAAAAAGGTTGATGATATTGTTGCTCAACTGGAACAGATGAATACTGACATAAAAAATTGAGTTCACCAACTTGATTTTGAATTAAAACAAATGATTCAACAAAGATACCGGGGTCCTGAATTCAATAAAAAAGAGGCAGAAATTACAAGGCTTAAAATAGAATTATCTCGGATAGAATCAGAAAAACAACCACCATCACTCTTTGCATCAATTCTTTCTTTACCTCCTTATTCACCAACCTTTAATACATATCAACCCTTCTACACCCCATCTCTTTACAATAAACAGCCTCCTGATTACTCAAGAATGTTTAGCATGACGTATAAGATTTTTAAACTAACTCCACCTCCAAACCCTCCAGCCTCAAAACCTAAATCCTCACAAAATCATAGAAATTCTTCAACAGCTCATTCTCAATTTGCATCAGTGTCACCACAGTTTACTCCCATCAGTATTTCTCCTTAAAGTATACCTCAATTGTTTGAGAATCTCCATCCTTACAGCCAAGCCAGCAGTATGCAACTCAAATAGCATCGACCAAAACCCTACCTACTTCTGATTCTGAAACTTTTAGTACTGAGATTGACTTGAATACTAAGACAAGTTCTGACTCAGATTCTAAAGATAAAATTACTAATGTTGTTAGGCGTTTTATGACTATGCCTTCAACAAGCTCTAATAAACCAGTGACAAATGAGCCTCCACCACAAACTCCTATTGTGGAGGAAACATATGAAGCTAAAACTGCTCAGTCAGCTGCACCTGCATTTGAAACTTTTGCAAAACCTTCAAATGGCCAATGGTTTGTGGCTTGTTTATTAACAGTGCAGACCAGACTAGTCCCCATTCAGGATGACCTCTGGAGCTTACGTCGTTGGATTCCTGTCAATATACCTCATACTAGAAAACTCAAAACATTTTCTATAAAGGTTATACAACCTAAAACAGGCAACTCATGTCCAATATAGGGTACCAAACCAGATAAAAAAACTATAGCGAGTTTCTGATGAACAGAATCCTTTAAGGAAGGCAAGTGCAGAGCATACTTCCTTGAGATTTTATGAACTGGTTTTATTTTACTTTCTCTTTTCTTTGTAAATCTAAGGCTTCTTTGAGTTAAGAGAGAATGGAGTTTAGCTAGACATGGTTGAGAGAGCTCAAAAGATTTTCTTAAAATTTTTCTTGCTTCTTTATTTTCATAAAATCTTTCCCTTATATAGAGAAAGGAGAAGATTACAAACAGGCAAAGGATAAAACAAGACCCTTTTCGAAAACAAAAGTAAACTGCTTTAATAATTATAAAAGGATAAAACCACTTTATATGGCCGACAACATGAAGCATTCTTTTTGAAAAGGGAAACACTCAAGCACACCTTTACATAAAGTAAAGCACTAATAAAGCAAGCTCATTATTGTCTTTGCTTTATCTTTTATAAAAGCAAAAGCCTAAAATTACGAAGAGGATAAGTTCATGATGTCATTATCAGAGTCACTTTCAGTCTCATCTGGATGTTTGACGTCATTCATTTTGACTTTTAGCACGTAAAGAAGACATCCTTTGGTGCGGACCACGTTTGGAACACATTCCCAAGTACAAGTTACAAGCCGAATTTCTACTTTGTAGGTTGGATTGTTAAGAAACATGGAAGGGTTGGAGGTTTGTCCTGGTTCAAAGATTAAGAGGTTAAAGATAGGATCATTGAGGGGATTTTCAAGTTGTTGGAGATGTTGAGATAAGGATATAAAATCCTCTTCTGAGTCTTGTGCATCCTGATATTGGAGATATGTGAAATCTGGTCTTTCTTTTTTAATCAGGACTCCTTTTGATCTTTGAGGGACTGTGGGATTTAGGACTATGATAATCTCATGTTTTGGACCAAGAGAAGTATGGACAATGTCTGTATTAGGAGGTGGAACATGGTTAAGGCTGAGAAGGAAGTTTTGGAGATTCTTTGAAATAAGAAGATCTTGTTCCAAGGTTGTAGAGTGAGGAACTGTAATCCACTTATATGCTTGATCCTGAGTAAAAAATAGTTTTTTTTCTGGGTGTTGGAAGTAGGGTCGATGAACAACAAAAACAAAAGCAAACATTTCTACTTCTTCTGAGGGAATGATGTCTAGGCTGTAAGTCTGAAAAAGGTTTTAAAGCTTGCATCTCCACCATGGTAGTGGAGAGAACCACTCAAGTAAGGTCCAGGTAAAGGAAGTAGCTTGTGAAGGAGTCATGAGCAATTTTTTAATGTGTTTGACTGGAAGAATCAACTTAGTAGCATATAACACTGTTAAACACCAAAAATACCAAAGCACATTTTCAGTAATGTCTCTGGTAGAGGGAAGAACAAGTCCTGTAAGGAACAGGTGTTCTGGATGGAAAGTGGTTGTAGAGGTGGAATGGTCGAGAGTGTATAGACTCCCATATAGTATCTGAACAAAAACTTGGTAGCATATTCCTGGATTTGGTAGGGACTGGTGAAGGTCCTGTGAGGAGGGAAGGTTTTTATGGTTAAGGCTCTTTGAGGGAAAGAGGAGGCAGTAGATTGGGTTGCCATAAAGATCATTAGGAATGAGAATTTTGAGAGAATGCATGTAGCTGGTGTCTGCTTGTTGATTCGAGAGAGCATGTCAGGGATTAAGTTCTTATCCCCTTTTATATGTTGAACCTGGAAGTCATACTTGGAAAACCATTCTTTTAGTCTCAAAAGAAGCTTTTCTGGAACAATTTTACCTTTGAAATTAAGCACGTTAGGGAAAGCATAATTGTCTAATCGTACCAAAAAGTTATGCCCAATCAGATAGTATTTAAATTTCTTTATACCTTGCTTTACCGCTAAGACTTCCTTGAAAATGGTGTGATAATGCTGTTGGGCATTAAAGAAATGTCCACTAGCATATCCAATATAATATTCTTTGCCGTTAATTTCTTCGAGGAGAATATCTCCCCAAGACATGTCACTTGCGTTTGTCTGCAAAATACGACGTCCATCTATCATTATCAAAACTGTTTACTTCTGTTTACAGTTTAGACATCATTCTCTCAGAAAAAGCAGAAATGTTTACTTCTGTTTTTGTTATTCATCGACCCTACTTCCAACACACAGAAACAAAATAGCTTTTTACTTAGGATCAAGCATAAGAGTGGATTACAGTTCCTTACTCTGCAACCTAGGAATAAGATCCTCTTATTTTAAAGAATCTCTAAAACTTCCTTCTCAGCCTTAACCATGTTCCACCTCTTAATACAGACATTGTCTATACTTCTCTTGGTCCAAAACATAAGATTATCATGGTCCCAAATCCCACAGTCCCTCAAAGATCAAAAGAAGTCCTAATTAAAGAAGAAAGACCAGATTTCATAGATCTCCAATATTAGGATGCATAAGACCCAGAAGAGGATATCTCCAGCAACTTGAAAATCCCCTCAATGATCCTATCTTTAACCCCTTAATCTTTGAACCAGGACAAACCTCCAACCCTTCCATGTTTCTTAACAATCCAGCCTACAAAGTAGAAATTTGGCTTGTAACTTGTACCTGGGAATGCGTTTTAAACGTGGTCCACACCAAAGGATGTCCTCTTCATGTGACAAAAGTCAAAATGAATGACGTCAAACATCCAGATGAGACTGAAAGTGACTCTGATGATGACACATGAACTTATCCTCTTCATAATTTTAGGCTTTTGCTTTTGTAAAAGGTAAAGCAAAGAAAATAATGAGCTTGCTTTATTATTTCTTTACTTTATGTAAAGGTGTGCTTGAGTGTTTCCCTTTTCAAAAAGAATGCTTTATGTTATTGGCCATATAAAATGGTTTTATCCTTTTATAATTATTAAAGCAGTTTACTTTTGTTTTCAATAAGGGTCCTATCTTATCCTTTGCCTGTTTGTAATCTTCTCATTTCTCTATATAAGGGAAAGATGTTATGAAAATAAAGGAGGAAGAAAAATTTTAAGAAAATCTTTTGAGCTCTCTCAACCATGTCTAGCTAAACTCAATTTTCTCTTAACTCAAAGAAGCCTTGGATTTACAAAGAAAAGAGAAAGTAAAATAAAACCAGTTCATAAACCCCGAGAAAGTATGCTCTCCACTTGCTTTCCTTAAAGGATCTTGTGCATCAGAAACTCACTGTAGTTTTCTTATCTGGTTTGGTACCCTGTTTTGGCCATGAGTTGCCTGTTTTGGGTTGTATAACCTTTAAAGAAAATGTTTTGAGTTTTCTGGTATGAGGTATATTGGCAGAAATCCAACAACATAAGTTCTAGAGGTCATCCCGAATGGGGACTAGTCTGGTCCGCACTGTTGGTAAACAAGCCACGTACCATACCAGTTCACGATAAGAATTTACTGCTTAGATTGATGTTCAGATGATTCGACCTGGTTCAACAGTTCAATTAGTCTTGAGAGA
Source organism: Luvunga scandens (assembly GCA_030449905.1). Taxonomy (NCBI): domain Eukaryota; kingdom Viridiplantae; phylum Streptophyta; class Magnoliopsida; order Sapindales; family Rutaceae; genus Luvunga; species Luvunga scandens. The sequence continues at coordinate 4,173,070 of JASUUG010001017.1, read as the reverse complement.
ATTTAGTTCTAGATTTATTGGTTCTCTAAGAGATTGGTTTGACAGTTTAGATCCATATCGGCAGTTACAATTTATTCAAGTTCCTGAAGTTACAGCAGTTCTCGGCTTACTCTATGAGTAATTTATTGGTGTGGCAGTTGCAACCAATGAGTTAAGCTTGGAAAGAATATTTGCAAATGAAATGTTGTTCTCTCCAGTAAAAAGATCTAGATTACCATTATAAATGAATGTCAACACTGTTTTACAAGCTCAACGGATTTAATGATCCTATTCTCAAACATGTGTTTATTACATCTCTTCCAAAGGAACTCCAGCCTGAACTTCAGAGACAGATTAACATCCAACAGATGGATATGGAAAATTTATCTTTGGGGAAGATTTATTAACTAGCCATCAGTTGTTTGGAAAAACTTTGTGAACAAAAGGAGTTCTTCAAAGTCATGATAGAGAATCAACAACCATTTCAACAGGCATGCAAGAAACATTATCTCAAGATAAAAAACAAGGACAAGAAAGATTGCACTTATCCCTAAAAAAAGAAAACCCATTTCAGAAAAGTTTTTCATAAGAAGAGGCATCATTCTAAGCCAAAGAAATCCTATGGCTCTTTCAGGAAGAAGGATCCGTCTGTCCTGAGCAGATCTAAAGGCAGTCGGTGTTTCATATGGAAAAAGAATGGACATTTTGCAAAAAATTGTCCAAATCGGCTTGTTAAAGCCGTACGTCTCCTTCAACATCTTCAATCTTCTTCTATTCTCTCTGCCTCATAAGATATCAAATCTCTTTTTTTAAAACAAGATGATGCTGATGAACAAATAGTTTTTGCTCTTGCCTCTACAGATAGTGATTCTGAATTTGAAGAAATCAGAATTATCAATACCATTCAGAGTACTGCATCATTAGCACTCTATATCCAAAACAATATCCCTTCAATACCTATCTATATTTTACCCTCCAAAAATGACAAACCTTTTCCTGTCATTGGTTTCCTAGACACTGGAGCTCAGAAAAGTATATTACATCCATCCATTCTCCATTCTCAGCATTGGGAAGAACACACAAAATTTTTTAAAGCAGCAAATAGTCAACTATTCCAAACCCACTTGATCATAAAAAAACCCATTGGCATACAATTATTTCCCAATTGTATCATATGGTAAAAAATCGTGGGTTCAGAACTTCTTGACAATTCTTTCCAAGATGCTAAAAAAGAATGCTCCCACTTGGGGACCGACCCAAACTACAGCTATTCAACACCTCAAAAGAATTGCTCAAAATCCCCCAACTTTAAAGATTCCTGCAACAAGCCTAAGGATTCTTCAGACCGATGCCAATGATGAATTTTGGGGTGCCATTTTGCTTGTACTTGTTGATGGTAAAGAACATTTTTGTGCCCATGATAGCGGAAAATTCAAGGATTCAGAAAAACATTACCATACCATCTACAAGGAAATTTTAGCTATAAAAAATAGGATAAAAAAGTTTGAATTCCATCTTATTGGTCATCATTTTCTTGTGAGACTTGACAACTCTTCTTTTCCTAAAATCCTAGAATTCAAAAACAAAACCTTGCTAAATAAGTAACTTCTTCGTCTCAAAACATGGTTTTCTAGATATGATTTCTCTATGAAACATATAAACGGAGACCAAAACCTTATTACTGACCTACTCTCCCCACCTTACGCTTTTTCTCTCATTTCATCCAAAATAACTTTTCCCATTACTGCTATGAAAACCTCTTTACCAAATCAAGCATTCACAAAGAAATCTTTTCCCCTAAACTTAACCTTCACCATACTCCACCAAATCAGAGATTTTGCCCAGAAGTGTGTTTACCGATATCTCTTCAAAATCCAATAAAACAGCCCAGAAAGTTTTATTAATTTTCATCCTGATTGTTTGTTTCTTATAGGTTTTTTAATAAATCCTTCCAAGGACGTCTTTAAAGATGAGTTATGGTATTTATGGTTTCTCACGGTTCTCTATACCACAACCTTAGTGTTTCCTGTACAAGCACTAAGACAGCATTTGGATACACAGGACAATGCAGCCTCTCTGTTATAGACTCTTTTAGAATGGTTTTCTCTTATCCCATGGTGGAGAAAAGAACTCACCCGCATCCATCAGTAGAATAATCTCCATTTTCTTCCTCATCATTCACCGACTATATTTCCAACATCCAACCACTAATCTTTTTTGGACCCAAGATCAAGTTTATGAATGGAAAAAATTTCCTAGTTCCTTCCTTATCAGACATGATCCAACAGTGGTTTCAGCTCTTAGGAACTTTCTCTATGAAATCAATGATTTCCATCCTTCAACAGATCCTATCCAGCATACCTCTATTAGTCTTCAACATGAAGTCCTTGTTCTACCATCAAGGACTAATAATTCTCTTCCAGCCAGTAGAATGCTCATCAAAGAAGAAAGACCAGACTACATAGACATTTTATTTCAAGATTCTTAAGATCCCTGAGAGGATTTCACATCTCTTCCACTCCTCTAAAGCCCCATTCTATGACATTTCCCTTTAGCTCCTCACCAGGTCCATCTAGCATTTCTCCAATGGAAACAAACTCTCCAGAGGGACAATCGGTATCACTCTTTGATGAAGTCGACAGCGACGTGGATAACCTGTCTCCATCTCATAACTTTTAATAAAGTTTTGCTTTAAGCCCATGCAGCTCATGGTTTAAAGCAATAATGTTTGCTTTTGCTTTATGTACTGTGTATTTACTTTATTTTCTGCTTTTGCTTTGCTTTTACTTTTAATCTGTCGGCCAGTAGGCTCTGCTTTTATGTTTGCTTTTACTTTAAAAAAGCTTGTATCCTGATCCTTATTGGAGAGGATTGCTAAGTGTGCCTGAGATCTCTATATAAGGGACTCATCTATCTTTGTATTGGCAGAAAGTTTTTGGAATAAAATACTTGGAAGTTATCCAAAAATACTCAAAGTCTTCTCTATACCCTTGATAGAAAAATAAAGTTCTCATAATAGTTCATTTTTATCTATACAACAAGTATGCTCTACACTTGCCTTTAAAAGGATCCTATGCACCAAAAAGTTGTTTTCTCTTACCTTGTTCAAGTCCTAATTCAAACAACTTGGTGAATTGGTATCTTCTATAAAAGTGTCGAGCTTCCAAAAATGAACACAACCTGTTTATTAAACACACAAAGTTTAATCACCCACGCCTATAATTAATGTCGGATAATTGAGTCACATCAACTTTGCTAATAACAATTTGTAATAAGTCTGACAACTTTAAAATTAATGTTAAAGAGAAAAGTGAAATAATACATATAATTAGGAAAATTAAAGTACATATGTTACAATCCTCCCCACTAATAAAAATATCATCCTCGGAATTTACATATCTAATGAGAATAGGTAGGGATATTGAGCTCGCATTAAGTCCTTGCATTCCCAAGTGACCTTTTCTTTTATGTGATTTCTCCACATCACTTTTACTAAAGGAATAGTTTTAGAATGCAAGACTTGGTGTTTCCTCTCCAGTATCTCCATTAGTTCCTTTTCGTATGTCAAGTCTTCCTTTAACTAAATGGGTTTCTTCGATAACACATGACTCTGACCATACATGTACTTTCGGAGCATTGAGACATGAAATACATCGTGGATTTTGAACAACGTAGGTGGTAGAGCTATTCGATAAGCTAACAGACCAATGTACTCTACGATCTTATACGGCCTAATGTAGCTTGGGCTCGGCTTACCGCGCTTCCTAAAACGAAGTACCTTTTCCAAGGAGATATCTATATAAAAACTTTATCATCAACTTCGAATTCAAGTTCTTGCCTACGCTTGTCCACATAGCTCTTCTATCTATCTTAGGCCACCTTTAATTTATCTTGAATTAACTGTACCTTCTCGTTAGTATCTTGAATTAATTTTGGACCAAATAACCTCCATTCACCAACTTCATCCTAACATACTAGAGTTCAGCATTTTCTGCCATATAAAGCCTCATATGGTGGTGCCATCTTGATACTAGCTTGATAATTATTATTGTAAGCAAACTCAATCAAGGATAATATAAATGTCCTAACTACCCATAAACTCCAAAACACAAGCTCGCAATATATTTTCCACGGTTTGAATAGTACACTCTAATTGACCATCAGTTTATGAATGAAAAGCGGTACTAAAATTCAGCTTGGTGCCTAAAAGCCTTTTTCAAGCTAGTTTAGAACTTAGAAGTGAGTCGAAAATTTCTATTTGAAACAATAGACATCAGTACTCCGTGAAGTCGAACTATCTCAGCTACACAAATACTTGCCAACTTGTCCATTGAATAGGTAGTCTTCAATAGTAAAAAGTGAGGAGATTTTGTAAATCAATCAACAACCACCCAAACACTATCATGTCTACCTTGGGTACTTGGAAGTCCAGCTACAAAGTCCATGGTGATATGATCCCACTTTCACTCAAGAATAAGAAGCAACTAAGAACACCTTACAGGTCTTTGATGTTCAACCTTAATCTACTGGCAAACTAAACACCAAGAAACAAATTTTGCTATCTCTCTCTTTATGCCTTGCCACCAATAATGATCCTTTAAGGTACGGTACAACTTTATGCTGAAACAATGAACTTTTTCGTGATCACTTTTTTTTTTTTTTTAATATTAGGTACACAACGTCTATTACCCATGACTAAAGCTCCATCATCTCTCATTAGAGAATTGGTTCATAAACCTTTTTACACATCTTCTCAACTTTATTAACTACGGGTCTTAATCTTGCATTTGGTGGACTTTATCAATCAAAGCCAATCTAACTCAAAAATTAGGTATTAAAGCTCCACGATTATTAGCTTTTAACTCAAGTCCCAAAGATATCAGTTCGATCAACAAGGGCATGTATGCTGCTTGTAAGTGAGCTATAGAGCTAGAGGACTTTTTACTTAATGCATCAGCTACCACATTCGCTTTGCCTAGATAATAATCACTAGTGCAATTATAGTCCTTGATTAGCTCAATTCATCTCCTCCATCTTAAATTTAGTTCTTTCTAAGTAAACAAATACTTCAAGCTCTTAAGATGAATGAAAATCTGACACATTGCTCCATATAAGTAATACGTCCAGGTTTTGAGTGCAAACACCACTACTGCTAGCTCAAGGTCATGTGTTGGGTAATTTTGCTCATACTTCTTAAGTTGCTTAAAAGCTTAAAAAAAAGCTACTTTCCCTTGCTACATTTGCATACAACCCAATGCTTACGTAGAGGCTGTATACCACAAACTCTTTATTACCAGATGGAAGTGTAAGGACTAGTGTTGAGGTACGACGTGTTTTAAGTTCTTGAAAACTCTTTTTACAGTTATCATCCGATTAGAACTTAGCATTTTTCCTAGTTAGCCATGTCAAAAGAGTAGCAATCTTGGAGAATCCTTCCATAAATCTACGACAGTAACCAGCTAATCCAAGGAAACTCTTAACCTTTGTGACATTTGTAGGTCGTTCCCATTTCACAACTGCTTTGATCTTTTGGGGATCAACATAAGTGCCTTCAGCTGATATCACAAAGCTTAAAAGTAATATTTTGTCTAACCAAACTCACATTTGTTGAACTTGGCATAAAGAAAGATGCTTTTGCCTTAAAGTTTGTAAAACAATCTGTAAATACTTTACAAATTGATCTAGATAAGGGCGAAATACCATATTCATGAGATCCATGAAAGCTGCTAGAGCATTAGTCAACCTAAATGTCATTATCAAGAACTCATAGTGTCCATAACGAGTTCTAAATGCTGTTTTAGGAACATCAGCCTTTTTAATTCTACACTAATGATATCCTAAGTGCAAATCGATCTTAGAAAACATCTTCACTCTTTAGAGTTGATCAAACAAATCACAATACACAGAAGGGGATAGTTATTGTCTACTGTAACTTTGTTCAACTGCCTGTAATCAATGTAGAGTCTAAGAGTACTATCTTTTTTCTTAACAAACAAAACCGAAGCTCCCCATGGGGATACACTAGGTTTCTTCAATTTAGCTGGAGCGATCCTATATGATGCTATAGATATAGGAGTTGTCCTAGGGACTGAATCTATCGAAAACTCATTTTCTCTATTAGCTGGCATCCTAGGAAGTTCATTTAGAAAATACATCTAGAAACAACTCCTAGGCTACTGGAATATCCTCTAATCTCAACTCTCTAACTTTTGTGCTTGTCACATGTGCAAGATATGTTGAGCACCCTTTTCTTAGCAACCTTCTTGCACTAATGGTCAATATGACACATGACGATAATACTTTACACTCTTTACAAAATTTCACCTCATCTTTTCCTGGCTTTATGAATACAACTTCCTTTATGAAACAATCCATAGTAGCATGATGAGATGTAAGCCAATCCATACCCAAAATAGCATCAAAATCTCGAATGTCTAAGATAATCAAATTTGCCTAAATTTCAAAAGCAAGAATACAATTCGTACTTATGATCGAGTTTTAGAAGCACAAGTTACTAAAATTTCTAGCAAAAGTTTTCACCTATAGGTTAAAACTAATTTTAGACTTTGCAAGACTCTAATAAAGGAAAATGAACAAAAGACTTTTAAGTGAAGGTTGGGGACAACCTGGAACACATGGCCATTTACAGTATTTAGCTCTTTCTCGTTCTTCTTTTGTGTCTGGAGGAAAAGTGAACCTTGAATAACAGAAATTTGAATGAATTTAAGGAAAGGAATAAGTAAAATTTGTAGATTTAAGAGGAATAAACCTAAAGGATGCAAAATTAATATAAAGATACTCTAAAAATACTATTCATGCAGTATTATTCACTTGGTACTGTTCGCATATCGCTGCTCACTCAGCAATGTTCACTCGGTGCTGTTCACGTGTCATTGTTCACGCGGTACTATATAAAGATAGATAAATCTGACGTTGGTGTCTATGCTTTGATCCCAAATGATATGAACCTTACAAAGAACTAACACGACCCTAATCAATTTAGTCTCTAAGATCGAATTCTAAACCGACAATTAAATGGAAGCCTAACCTAATGCTCAATGAAAGTACAAATCTTGGTATGTGAGGATGCCACAATCAGCTATGGATGATCTAATTGAAAAGTCAAGAGTTTGAATGCCACAGAAATTTGATAAGTTCAAAGAGTTTTTTTAAGAACTAAAGAGAATTAACTCTCTCACCAATTGCATCAAAATCGATCTACCTCTGTTTGTTGGATGTGAGTACATTATAAGGGATAAATACAAGAATTTTTAGAAATAAATCCTAAACCAAAATCAAATCGAAATCTTAATCTAAAGCAAACAAAGAAGGAATCGAAATTAAATCAAAATCCTAATATAAGCAAATAGGAAAGAATCTAAATCAAATCAGAATCTTAATTTGCTTAAATGCCTTACATAAATTAAAATAGAAACAAAGCAATTAAAAGAGAAATAACTTATTTGATTAGCCTCCTCAAGAAATAGAAAAAAGTATATTTTCTAAACGGGAAACTATTTGAAAAGGAAAAGAATATATTTCTCAAACGAGAAAGTATCCTAATAGAAAATAATATATCTTCCCGCCATAATGTGCAAGCCACTTGCCGATTTAATGGAAGTGCCTATCTAGAAATTTCAATAGTATAAATCACGCATTTAGTGGTCTGAATGTCATGTGTGATTCCTTCAATAAGCCTCCACAAAACTGATTGAGCCTAAGTTGCTTGAATCAACCCATTAAGCGCTTCTTTGAATTTCTTTGCTTGAGCTCTTATGATGAGTCTAACTGGAACTTGAATAGGATCTGAACATGCCTCAGCCCACGTGTTTGTGATAGTTTTGTCCTCAATCTCATCATTCCCCTCTTCTTAAAGAGGATTTGTCAAATCATCACTTGCATCAAAAGGACTCAAATTGGAAACATTAAAAGTAGCACTTACGTTGTATTCACCGGGCAAATGTAGCTTGTATACATTGTCATTGATTCGTTCCAAGACTTGGAAAGGACCATCCTCTTGAGGTAATAACTTAGATTTCCTTTGTAGCTTATGTCACCCTTTACTAGCTTGTTTAGTATACTACTCAGTTCTCTGATCAATGTTGAACTCACCATCACTTAGAAACAGGTAATGGAGTTAAATCCAATGGGTTTAAAGGATTAAAACCATAGACAATATCAAACAGTGAATACTTATTAAGAGAATGAATAGAACAATTATAGGCAAACTCAACATGTGGCAAATAGTCTTTCTAAGTTTTGATGTTCTTTTTAATGAAAGCCCACAACAAATTAGATGACTATCAATTTGAGGGTGGTAAGTAATTAAAAAAAACAACTTAATCCCTAACTTAGCCCATAATGTTTTTCAGAAGTAACCTAAAAACTTAACATCCCTATTAGAAACAATTGTCCTGGGCATACCATGCTACCTCATAATCTCCTTGAAGAATAAGTCAAGGACATTAGAAGCATCATCTATTTTGTTGCATGGAATAAAATATGCTATTTTTGAAAATCTATCCACAACCATAAAAATTAAGTCTCTCCCTTGTTTAGGCCTAGGTAACCCTAGTACAAAATTCATTGAAACATTAGTCTAACGCGAACTAAGTATTGTCTGCGGGTTTCCAGGCGATATACCCAAGACCAAAGAAGAAAACCTAGACACATACCCCCAAGAAAAACCAATCCTAAGGCTACAGAAGGATGAATTTGTTGTGGTTACCAATCTGGTGATTGGAATAAAGGCTTTTTGATACACAGGATCCTCCTTAGAGGCAAGTGTTATTTAGAGAGTCTGAGATCTTTTAAGATGAACTATTAAGAGAGTCTGAGATCTTTTAGAAGAATAGAAAAGAGAAAATTTAAAAACTCATGTTATTTAGGAAAACTGGTAATAGGGTTATACTTTTAATTTGGCTTGCCTACAAGTGATACTTCTACCACAAAATCTCTCAACATCTCATTTTATATATGGCCAATAGAAGTGTTCCTTCAATTCCCTAAGGGCTGTATACTTTTCATCTTTAACGTCTCATTTTCTTCCATTTCGTCTTCAATTGCAATCTCATCATTGTCTGGCAATACCATGACTCATTTATTCACACATTCACTTTCTATGTGTCCCCTGCCTTAACATTTAAAATGCTTAATGTCACAATTTCTAGTAGTAGGAGTCATGGTGTTACCTTGTGAATTGTGCTTGGAGGGCTCAAATCTCTACTTACATGCAGTAGATGCTTGTGGCCTTTTATCTTGCTTCATATAGTTCGGCTTCCAAGGAGTGGAACTTAAGCTTGGGACTACACAGGTATTACCCCCCTTTTAAGTTGCTACTCAATCTTGATGGCTTTGTGAACCATCTCCTCAATCTCTATATAATTTTGCAACTCAACCATTTTTGGAATCTCCCAATTAAGGCCATTCAAGAATTGTGCCATGGTAGCTTTTCTATTCTCCTCCACATTTGCTTTAATCATGGCAATGTCCATTTCTTTGTAATAATCCTCCACGCTTCGGCTACCTTGTGTAAGACTTTGTAATTTTTTGTATGTCTCCATAGTAGTGGTTAGGCACAAAACACTTTCTCATCGATGTTTTCATTTCATCCTACGTCTCAACTAGACATTCACTATTCCGCCTCTTATTTATAACAAGTTGATTCCACCAAGTAATAGCATAGTAAGAAAACTCAATCACAACCAATTTTACCTTTTTTACCTCTGAATAGTTGTGGCAATCAAACAAGAACTACATTTTCTTCTCCCTTTCATCATACTTATCCCTATAATAGTCATCAATCTTTTCTTTAGCTGAAGCGCTCTCCTTCCTATATCCTTGGCGAATGAGTTGTGGTTGTCTCGCATGTGTGTTCTCTACTTGATCCAAACGCTCATGTACGTGCTCTAATTTAGTCATCATCATCCTTTTCAACTCTCCCATCAATGCTTCAATTTACAAATTTTGAGTAGTTGATGGTTGATCCTCTTTATTTGTGTTTCGTTCTTGGTTGTGAGACATGGTTGACATCTGCAAAAAGAAAAAAAAAGTTAGAAATAATATAGAAAGGACCTCACTATACTTCCTTACGTGTTTCATTCAAGAAAATGATTCACTCAATTCCACTCGTGCTTTACTTAAATTTATTGGCTTTTACCCTTTAATGTGCTCACACTATCTTTTCTTTTTTCATTTGTAATAATTGTCACTTGATTCTAGTCAAACTAAGCAAACTAATATCAAGATTCCAGTAGCAATTCACAAAGGTTACACAAAGGAGACTCAGATTTCAAAGGCAAAAATACAATGCGTACGTACAATCAAGTTTTAGAAGCACAAATTACCAAAATTTTGGGCAAAAAATTTCACCAATGGGGCAACCAATTTCGAACTCTCCAAGACACTACTAAGGAAAAATGAACAAAAGATTTTCACCTATGAGGTTAGACACAAAAGATTTTTTATTTTTAACTCTCACGATCCTCCTTCTTCTTGTCTTGTTTCTTTGTTTCCTCTTTTTTTGGATCTTTTCCCTAGTACAAATCGGTATAGAAGACTAATGAAACTCAATGAATTAAAAAAAAAAAGATGCAACAATTTTAGAAAGAGTATAAGATTCAGCTAAAAAGATTTTAAAGATTTTCGGGACTAAATTTAGGAAAATGGAAATTAAGACTTATGATTAACAGGGATCGAAAACTAAAGATAAGGATAAGCAAAACCTAGTCAAAACCTCACTTTGATACCAACTAATCAAACTCCACCAAGAAGTGACTTATCAATTAGATCATGTGAGGACACCACAATTAGCTATGGATGATCTGATTGATAAGTCAAGAGTTTGAATGCCATGGAAATCCAATAAGTTCAAAGAGTTAGTTTAAGGACCAAAGAGAATTAACTCTCTCACCAATTGAATCAAAACTGCATTGTCTTCCTTATTGGATGTAAGTACATTATATAGGGCTGGTTACAAGAAACTCCACCTCATAATGGCCCTTGGTATTTTTGAAAATAAATCCTAAACCAAAATCAGATCATAATCCTAATATAAAGCAAATAAGGAAAGAATCTGAAACAAATCCTAATCCTAATCTAAAGTAAATAAGGAAAGAATCTGAATCAAATTATAATCCTATTCTAAAGAAAATAAGGAAAGAATCTAAATCAAATCAAAATCCTAATCGGCTTAAATGTCTTACATCAATTAAAACCAAAACTAGGCAATTAAAAGAGAAGTAACTAATTTTTCTAGCCACTTGCCTCCTTAAGAAGCAAGAAAGTATCCAAAAAGGAAAGTAGCATATTTTTCAAATAGGAAAGTATCCAAAAAGGAAAATAATATATTTTCCACCCATAATGTGCAACCCAACTTGCTGATTTCATGGAATTGATTAATTAGAAACTTAAGAGCTTAATCACGCATTTAGTGGTCTAAATATCATGTGTGATTCCTTCAACGAGCCTCCACGAATTTGATTGAGCCCAAGTTGTTTGAATCAACCCATTAAACACTTCTGTGAATTTCTTTGTGTGAGCTCCTGTGATGAGTCCAATGGGAACCTTAATAGGATCTAAATATGCCTCATCCCACGTGCTTGTGACAATTTTATCTGAAATCTCATTAAATTGAAGAAAATATTTCCAATTCAATTTCTATGAAGAACCATATGTAGCTGAACTTAATTGCCTTAAAAGATAGATAAACTCAAAGAACAAGTTGAAGAAGAAATAGGTGCTGATATTTTCAATCATTAAAAGTTTACGAAAAAAGTCAATGATCTTTATGTGTAGAGATCCCAAATGCTTTTTCTTCTTTAAAAGCCTAACTTTAAGGAATTATATATTTCTATGAAAGTAAGACCTCTTCAGATGAATGAATGGCATCTTGATATTTGTTTTAAAAAAAAAATTAAAGATCTCTTGCAGAAAGGATTAATTAGAAAAAGCTATTCTCCATGGTTTTTCCAAGCATTCTATGTAGAAACGTTACTAAAAAGGAAAAAAGAATCCCATGATTCATTATTAATTACAAGCCTCTTAATAAGGTACTTAGATGGATTAGATATCCACTACCCCATAAAAATGATCTATTAAACAAATTACATTTAGCAATAATCTTTTCAAAACTTGATAGAAGTCACTTGATGAGAACCAAATTGCTAAAACTCCAGAAGATCTATTAAGTAGATTTGGGCAAGGGAATAAAAATAGAGAGGTTAGATATATAGATAGAGTTCATAACAATTTGGGAAATATAAAGTTAAAGATTCCATCTTTTCAAGGTAAAAATAATTCAGAAGCTTGTTTAGAATGGAAAAGAAGGTGGAATTAGTATTTGATCATCACATTATTATGAATTAGAAAAGGTAAAGTTGGCCGCTATTGAATTCACTAACCACGCTATTATTTGGTGGGATTAACGTATTTTGAATAGAAGAAGAAATCATGAAAGGCCATTGGGATATGGGAAGAGATGAAGGCTATTATGAGGAAAAGATTTATTCCTAGTCACTATAGGAATAGATATATTCCAAGTCACTACTTTTGGAACTTGTTTCAGAAGCTGCAAAGCCTTAATCAGGGTTCTAAAGCCATTAAAGACTACCGCAAAGTGATGGAAATAGCCATTCTTCAAGCCAATGTGGAGGAGAATTAAGAAGCATGTATTGAAGATGAAAGGTTCCACACGAATTGGGTAGAATTCAATTAAATGCCATGTCAATAATAAGGTATATAGCGTGATTATTGATTGAGGGAATTATACTAATGTGGCTAACATTAGTGTAGTTGAATAATTAAATTTGACAACTTTGAAACATGCTAGGCCATATAAGCTACAATGGCTAAATAATTGTGAAGAAGTTAAATTAAACAACCAGGCGCTTGTTTCATTCTTGATTGGGAAGTATAAAGATAATATTATGTGTGAGCTTTTGCACTTAATGACAAGTGTATGATGATCAAGTGCAGTGAAAAAAAGAGTGATTTGAAAAAGGAGAGTGAGAGTTCAAAATTAAGAGGAATTGACACAAAAAAGAAAGATGAACTAAATCCTCCTTTGACTAGTGTTGCTGTTTATCTTTTAAAGGAATTTGAGGACATACTTCCTGAAGAGACACCTAATTTACTACCAATAAGGTAAATTGAGCGTTAAATTCACTTAATACTAGAAAATTTTAAAACAAGCCAGAGTATAAAAGTAATCCCGAGCAAACAAAAGAACTTCACATGCAGGTAAGTAAGCTTATAGAGAAGGTATATACATGAAAGCATGAATCCTTGTGTGGTTCTAGTATTGCTTGTTCCTAAAATGGATAGATCATGGAGGATGTGTTTTGATTGTCATGCCATCCCCAATATCACTTGTGATACTTTAGGGATAGAAATTAGAGTTTTTCTAATGCATAAAGGACGTCCTCTTACATATTTCAATGAAAAGTTAAATGGGGCAGTCTTGAATTACCCTACATATGACAAAGAAATGTATGCATTAATGAAGGCTTTAGAAACTTGGCAGCATTATCTTTGGCCAAAAGAGTTTGTGATCCGTACGGATTATGAGTCTAATACCACCTGGGTGCGGTACGTGGTGTTGTTATACCAAATGTATGATGAAACTAGTCATCCTTAAGCCATAAGGCCCGCATGCTCAGGTTTCTAGCCGATATACCTCAAACCCAACCTAAAACCAGATAGGAAGACCTAGACACATATCATCCGGGAAAAAGCCAATCCTAAGGCTATAGAAGGATGAACACAGTGTTTTTGGTTACTATTCTGGTGGTTGATTAGGATGAGGAAGGCAAAGACACAAGAACTTTTCTATTGTACAGGATCCTCAATAAGAGGCAAGTGCAGAGCATACTCAGTATAAGTGAGATAAACGCTCTAGGGATAAGAGATGAAAGATAATTTGAATTCTAGAAAGAAGAAAGGGATTTAGAATGCCATTGTTATCCAAAAACTCTTGTTACTCAAAACTTGAAAATTACATAGAAGAATGATTCCTTTTATAAGGAAAAAATTCCTATAGCCAGATGAGACAGGATCCTCATCTGTTATGACAACTATCACAAAGTAAAAGCAAACACACTAAAGTATGATAGACAAGACTTTTACAAAGCACGCCAGACAAGTCTTTTATAAAGCTTTGATTCCCGAGATGACAGACTGAATGAATGATCACTAGTCACTATCTTCTTCTATAATGTCACAAGTTTTGGAAGAACAGACATATTTTTCATTCCAGATGAAGCAATCAGTGTCATGAATATATTCAAATATGATTGTCTTTATTTTTCCTTTTAACCTTGCTTGATAAGTTCTGGATGGAAGAGTTCTTTTTTCTGGTAAGGTTGGTGGTGGAGGAGCAGTTGGTATGGGTATTATAGTATAAGCAGTTGATGTAGGTACTATGGTAGAGGAATATTAACTGGAATACTGATCCACAAATGACATGAATTCTTCCCAAGGATCTTGGGAGTCTTGGAATAAAACACTTGTATAGTCTGGACGTTCTTTTATCATGATTCCTGAAGGTGTAGGGTCTGTTGTTGGTGTACCATGTTTATGGTGTGGAAAAAATTCCAAGGTATGCGCTGGACCTATAAAAGTATGGTGAATCTTTGGTAAAGGAGATTGAACATTGTTAAGTTAAAAAAGGTAGGCTTTGAGGACGGATGTAACAGATGGGTCATGATGAATGGGAAAGGAGTGTGGAAAGGTTTTTCATTCAAAAGCCTGATCTTGTGTCTAGTAGTCTCTTGCGACTGGGTGTTGGAAATATGGTCGATGAACAATGAATACCGATGTGAACAAGTCTGCTTCTTGGTCTGAGAGTCTGTTCATTTGATGGAAATCTGTAATGTTTTGAAGTTGCTTTCGCCATCAAGTAAGAGGACTGTACCACTCTAAAAATGTCCAAAAGAGAGTAGAAGCATTTTCAGGAGAGTTGATGTGCCTGAGAGTTGGGAGTATAGTAAGACAATCCTTGTAGCATAAAGGACTGTAAGACACCACATGTACCACAGTTCATCTTCAATGATATCTCTGGAGAGATCGAGAGTAATACCTGTTAAGAACAAGTACTTAGGATAAAAGCTTGGAAAGTTGAAGGGTTGTGCCCAATAAATTTTCATGAAGTATCGAAACAGAAATTTTTTTTGCAAAATCCTGAATTTGAAAAGCCGAACTAAAAGTTAAACCAAGAGGAAACATTTTTTTGGTGAGAGCTTTAAAGGGCAAAGACCTTTTGTAGGAGGAGGATGATGAGGAGGAAGCCATTGCAATGATGGGTATTGTGTGAATGGTTGTTACCGAGGCTAGAATAAGATTCTTGTCACCTTTTATGTGTTGGACAGTGAAATCATACTTAGCAAACCATGCTTTAAGATTGAACAATTGCTTGTCAAGGAGCAGTTTGTTCTTGAAGTCAAAAATCTTGGGAAATGAAGAGTTATCCATTTTGACAAGGAAATTGTTGCTGAAAAGATGGAATTCAAACTTTTTGATTCCATACTTTACTGCAAATATCTCCTTGTAGATGACGTGATAATTCTTTTCTGCTGCTGTAAATTGTTCGCGTGCATGAGCACAGTAGAACCCTTTTTCTCTGACTTTTTCAAGTAAGATAGCTGCCCAATATTTATTGCTTACGTCTGTCTAAAGAATTCTTTGTCCATTAGTTGGAATTTTTAATGGAGAAAGAGACTGTGAAATGAGCTTGAACGTTTTAATGGCTTCTAACTGTTCAGGTCCCCATGGTTGGGCGTTCTTTTTCAATAATTTTGACAAGTGGCTGGTGTGAATTGCCACTTTTAGAATAAAGTCCCTCAAATAATTGACAATCCCAAGGAATTGTTGGATATGCTTTTTTGAGAGATCTGTATATGGAAACTTTACTAATTCATGTGCAATGTGCGGTCTAGGCTGGTAATATCCGTCTTTAATTTCCATGCCAAGAAAATTGATTGATGTCTGTCCAATGCTGCTTTTCTTTTTTGAGAGCATTATTCCATGTGATTGAATAATGTCCAAGAATTCACTGAGTAATTTCTGGTGAGATTGAACATCTTTGGAAAACAGGAAAATATCATCAATATAAATCAATGCATGATGGAGAATTGGAAAGAATATTTTTATCATTACTTTTTGGAACAAAGATGGAGCCACTTTTAGACCGAAGGGTAAAATTGTCCACTGATAGTGGGCATTTAGAATGCAGAATACTGTTTTATGGCGATCAGAAGGATGAACACCTATTTGCCAAAAACTTGCTTTGAGATTAAACGTAGAAAACACTTTGGCATTATGAAGATGAATGAACATGGACTGAATTTTTGGTAAAGGAAACTTATCGTCTTTGAGGAAAGCATTGAGAGGCTAATAATCAATTACCAATCTCTTTTTGCCACGGATTAATTTAGACTGTTTCTCAACATAGAATGCTTGACAAGCCCAATTCAAAGATGTGGGCTCAATAAGACCTTGACTCAAGAGTTGACGACATTCTTATTGGGCTAACTTTAGATCAGTTGATGTCATACTCGGATGGGTGGCTTTTGTGGGGTTGAGATCTTTATTCAATTTGAATGGGAGAAGAACAAAGAATTGAGAATTTTTCCAAAGGGGTGAAGGATGTTGAAATAAAGAATGATTTTCAAGACAATATTGGAGAAAAGTCCTAGTGAGAGACTCATATTCTTATGGTGCTTCAGAGAGAGCATACAACTTAAGGACATTTGTGTATGAGAGGAACATCTTTTTAAAATGAATTCCTGTGGTTGTAATATGAAGTCTTTTCACTAATTGAAGAAGATAAAAACTATGAGAAAATCTTTATCAGGGTGCCATAGAATACAATTTGGAAAGAAATGGATTCCAATAGGCTTTTTGGTGATAAGGGAGGTTTTGAAGATTTCTCTATTTGCTGCTTTGAAGAATTCCTGATCCTTTTCCTAGCAGGAAGATGAAAGGATGCTGGGGTTCATCATACTTTTCTGTGCCCCCGTGTCAATGAAACCAATGACAGAAATAGGTTTCTCAAACTTCGATGGAATGAGGGAGATTTTTACTGAATTGATGGTTGGTAATGAAATAGAAGGTTGAATGGTAAAAACCATGGATGTAGTTTCTGAATCTGATTCTGACTCATCTATGGAATCAGCTATGATGAAAAGTAATTACATCGTCATGCTCTGATTGTTCAGAAAAATTAGATTCAATGTCTTCTTTATCTGAAAGCATTTTTGAGTTCTGTAGATGATGTACAAGCTTAACTGCTTTGGCTGGTTTATTGGGGTAATTTCAAGCAAAGTGAACTTTTCTTTTACAAATGTAACAACACACATTTTTCTTGTGCAATAAAGAAGCTGATTTTGAAGGGTCTTTTTTCCTGAAGAATCTGAAACGTTTTCTTTCTTTTTTGGATTTGTGAGCGTGAGGATGTTTCTGGAAATGTTTTTTCTTTTTAATTGGGCATGTGCATTTTTTCTCATCGTTACACTGAATCTCAAGGAAAGAGGATTTTTTACAGGTAGTGGTGAAGGGAGTTTTATTTTCCATGAGATCTCGAAGAACTATTTCTATTCACACAGCTTGTCTAAACATTGAACCACAAGCTGGAATATTTTCCTCAATGAAATGTTTACAACTATTAGATTATTTGCTGAAGTTCCTTTGGCAAGGAAGCAATAAAGACATGCTTAAGAGTAGGATCATTAAAACCATTTAGTTTGTAGAACAACATACTCATCCACTTATAGTGGATATCTAAATGATTTTGTTGGAGAGAACAACATTTCATCTGGTGGTACTCTTTCCTGGCAGTATCAATTACTGCTACTGGTTTGCCAATGAACTGCTTATAAATAGCTGCAAACGCTATTGATGGTAAAGCTTGGATGAACTTAAGTTGTCGATATTCACCAAGGGTCTCATACCATTCTAGTAGACATCCTGTGAATCTTAAGCTAAATTCCCTGAGAATTACTTGAGAGTTGGCATTTGGTCGAGTTGTTTGAACATTTACCCATACCGCGAATTCATGGAAACTGATTGTCCATTTGTGGCTTGGTATGTCATCAAAAGTGAACAGGAGTTTGAGGTTTTAGAATGAGTTTCTGAGTGAAATGAAGATTCTTCTAGGTCTACAGAGCTAGCTTATTGTTCTGTTTCATCCTCTATTTCTTCAACAACTAAGGGAGCTGAAGAAGGGGGATCTTGTGTTTCACCAGTTGGTTGGGCCATAAGAAGTCTAGTAATATCAACCATTTGTGATTCAGAATCTGAAGATACAGGAGTTTCATCTTCAGTATCTGTGGATGATTATGAGGAAGAATCTGAAGACACAATGGATGACTCAAGCATTAGAGTTGCTGAGTATTGGTGCATAGGAGCTTTGTCTTTGGTTGGTTGGACTTCAGGAGTAGATTGTGGAGATTCTGGTGTAGTTGGAATAATTGGAATAGTTGGAGAGCTATGGGGTTGGCTTGCTTGTGAAATAGATTGGGCTTGAACTTTTGGTTTGTATTATTTCTAAGGTTTGGCTTGAATTCGTGTTTGACTCAAACGAGTGGCTTGAGAGAGGCCAAAGAATTTGGTGTAGTCTACGGGAGTAGTGGTAGGAGTATAAAATGGTTGGTATGTAGAGAAAAGTGGTGAAGAGACTGGTAAAGATTGACTCTGAGTAAACAGTGAGGTTGTTGGTTGTCTCTTATCTGATTTAATTCTTGCTAATTTAGCTTTGAGACGTCTAATTTCTACCTCCTTCTCATTAAATTATGGTCCCCAAATGTTGTTATTGTTCATTGATCGAAGATCAACATCGAGTTGGTTAATTCTATTTTGGAGACTGAGATGAATTTGGTCAAGTTGATCTGAAAAAGAGTTGACTCTGTTTTCTGTCTTAGCAATACGGGTTGCTACCTTGTCAATCTGTTGACCAAGGTTTTGGAGGACTGTATTTTGGGCTTTGGCATTGTTAGTTTGCCAATTGAGGACTGCTTCAAAAGGCCTAGAGGGTTCTAATTGTCCTGATGAGAAGGAGACTAGACAAAGGGTTATGAAACAATCTTTGACTGAGTATCAGTATGTTTTTTCAAGAGTAGGGAAAACATCCTGATAAGTTTGAGAATGTGATGAAAACATCATGTAGCTTTGTATGGGTAAAGAAGACTCTAGTGGTTTGGATGATAAGTGTTGACTTGTACATGAACTGTATGACTGTGTTTCTTTTTCCAGCCATTTAAGACTTTTTCTATAAATTGGCAGAGGTTCACAGCTTCTTGGATCATCAAGAGGATCCGGGGAATATGAGTTGCACTTTATGTTTTGAGAAAGCTTTTCTTTCTTCGCCTTCTTTTTCTCATGATTTCGAAATCTTCGTCATCAGAGAAGTTGTCATCAATGCATGGGCAATCTGCATCACACATGTGAGCTTCAGGTACATCTCAAAGAAAGTGACCATTAATTTTCTCCGGATAAACCAGATATCCATCCAAAGAAAATCCTTGAATAGGAATATCTTCTTATTGACCAGTTTGTACAGCAGTTATCATTGCTGAATAGGAGAAGAAAACTCTGGGTGTTTTTGGTTTAGGAGATCAGAAGACAGTTTTAATTGTGCCATCCGATCATCGCTCGAAGAGAGCCTGGAAGGTTTGTACTAGCTCAAAGTTTTGATGATATCTGCTTTGGAAATCTGCTTTGGAATTTAAATAATAGTAGGAGTAGATTCTGTATCTGCCAGTATCATCAAAGCATCAGATGATGCTTGAGAGGTTGGTAGATCTAGTGCATGGTTCTGTAAGCGGTACACTAGTTGATGGTGAAGGGTGGCTATTTTAGAGGTTACTGTTTGTTTAGCACCTTGGATCTGGATTTGAACTTTAAGAGTAGTAGGAAGGTTTGGATCATTAAGGGAAAGGTTAAAGCTTGGATAAAAGGTCAGAAGAACACTACTAGCATGGAGTGTTGTGAGGATGGTACCGATAATGACATGTTGATACTCTTTAAAACGGGTATCCAGTAGAGCTCCTCTAGCTGATACTGGAAGACCTTTTCTCCCATGAAGGGTGAGGATCAACCTTATTCCACCAAGATAAAGGTGGGTATAACCTTTTCTTTTTCATTGCACCACCAATTCTGGAGGGATCTCAAGGGTGACATATTGCTCATCTTAAGTGGCTTGGAGAGCACATTGATCCAGTCTAGAAGACTGAATATATTCTTTAGGTAGGGGTCTTTTTGTGGATATGAGGGATTTAATACTACGAATAATAAGACTGAATATACCAAGATGAAGGTGGGTATAACTTTCTCTTTTCCATTGCACCACCAATTCTGGAGGGATCTCAAGGGTGACATATTGCTCATCTTGAGTGGCTTGGAGAGCACATTGATCCAGTCTAGAAGACTGAATATATTCTTTGGGTAGGGGTCTTTTTGTGGAGATGAGGGATTTGATACTACGGATAATAAGGCTTTTTTGTTTGTACAGATGATAAGGACTCATGACAAGAAGTTGAGATTCAGAGATCTGAGCAGAATCTGGGACATAGGAGTATTCTATAAGCTGTTCTATTTTAGACGCTAGATGCTTTTGACACGACTTTGGAATATTTAAGGTAAACGAATGGGACACAGGAGATAGATTTGAACTAGACGTAGCTACAGATGATGAAGTTGACGCTAATGAAGTTGAAGATGAAGCCATATTGAGAAGATCTTTCTAGAATTTCAAAAAATCTAACAATCTTAATCCTTTGATATCACCTCTGAGAGTGAGAAGTATGGCTCTGATACTTCTTATGCCCATAGAGCCCGACTGGCATCAATAATCCCGGCCCTCGAAAGGCCTCGTAAGGTTGGAGAGCACCTTTCTCTCATATACCAGGATGGAACCAGGCTCCAAGGCGATGTGGGATTCCTTATATTCCCCCGCCCAACGCCCCGGCACAACATTAGCTTTGATACCAAGTTGACCGAGGCCCATAGAGCCCGACTGGCACCCGTAAGCCCGACCCTCAAAAGGCCTCGTACGGTTAGAGAACGCCCTTCTCTTATATACCAGGATGGAACTAAGCTCCAAGGCGATGTGAGATTCCTAATACAAGCTAGACAAAAGCCATGCTAACTAGGTGGAGTTCATTGAAACTTTTCCTTATAAGGTAAAATATTGTGGCTAATGCATTATCTCAAAGGCATGCCTTACTTTCTACCTTAGATGTAAAAATATTAGGTTTTGAACAGATTAAAGACTTGTATGTTGGTGATTTTCATTTTGGTAATGTATTCAATCCATATGAGAAAGTGGCATTTGGCAAATTCTTTAGGAATAATGATTTTTTATTTGGGAAAATAAGTTATATGTGCCTAAATATTCATTGCATGACTTGCTTGTTAGAAAAGCTCATGGCCGTGGTTTGATGGGGCATTTTAGCATATCTAAGACTTTAGGTGTTTTGCAAGAATACTTCTTTTGGCCTCATATGAAACGTGATGCAGAAAGGATTTATAAAAAGTGTGTTACTTGTAGGCAAGCTAAGTCTAAATTTAGGCCTCATGGTTTATATACTCATTTGCCTAGGCCTAATGAATTTTATATCTATGGATTTTGTACTAATTTTACCTAGGTCAAAAAGGAGAGGGGATTCTATATTTGTGGTTGTTGATAAGTTTTCTAAAATAGAAGATTTTATTCCATGTCATAAAACAAATGATGCTTCACATATTGCTAACTTCTTTTTCAGAAAGATAGTGAAATTGCACAACATGCCTAAAAGCATTGTTTTAGATAGGGATGCAAACTTTTTAAGCTTTTTTTTTAAAAAAAAGAAAACCTTATAGGATAAGTTTGGAACTAAACTTTTATTTTCTGCTACTTGTTATTCAGAAATTGATGGATAAACAAAAGCAGTTAATAGGACTTTATCTACTTTGTTGCGTACTATAATGCAAAAGAACATGAAAACCTAGGAAGGATGTTGGCCACATGTAGAATTTGCATATAATAGTAGTAAGCATTCAGCAACTAAGTTTTCACCTTTTGCATATGGATGAGTGAATTAATTTTTATGGAAAGAAGAAAGCTGACTTCGTTAGGCACATCCATAAAATAGCGAGACAAAATGTTCAAAAGAGAACAGAATAATATGCCAACCAAGCTAATAAGAGGTGCAAGAAAGTTGTATTTAAATTAGGAGATTGAGTATGGTTGTATATGAGAAAGGAACAATTTCCTGTTCAAAGACATTCAAAACTAGTTAGTTCCTAGGGGAGACGAACCATTTCAAGTGATTGAAAAGATCAATGACAATGCTTATAAGTTGGACCTTCCAGATGAATACAATGTAAATGCAAGCTTTAATGTTATTAAATTTTCTCCTTTTGATGTAGGTGAAGATTTGAGGACAAATCATTTTCAAGAGATGGGGGAATGATGAGGACCAAATTGCTAAAGCTTCATAAGATCCATTAAGCATCCATGGAGGTCCGACGACAAGGGCAAGAACTAAGAAAATGAAGGAAGCATTAAATGAATTAATTGAGCACACCTCAAACTCACACCTTGTCCATGACACTAATCTACCTAAATTAAAATTCAAGATCTCAATGCTTTGTCAATATTATTCAAGCTTCTAAATTAGATTTAGAGTGACTTGTATAAAGAACAAACAAGGCCTTATCAAATTAGGAAAAGAAATCAAGCAAAATCTTGTTTCCTAATCTATTTTTGAAATAAGATCTTTTATTTTCTTTTTACTTTAGGTTATATTTAGCAATAAGATAAACCTTATTTCATTCGTAAAATTTAACTATATAACCATGTAACACAATAATAATAGTGAGAGCTTTTCTCTTTGGTTCATCAAAGATCTTTCAAAACGTATTCGAATTTCATCTTGTGGCATTCTTTCTTGACTTATCACTCACAGTTCTCTTCTTTCTTGAGTGTGGAGTGAACCCTAGATTTTTTTATCTTTATAATTGTTTGAATCTGAATTAGAACAATCCTTGAGAAAAGAATCTCTTTAAGTGCAAGGCCTCACTTATCTTAATATAAAAGTGATAAGTATAAAACTACCATTACAAATTGAGAGTTAAGAAATACATCATCAATCTTCCAAAACGTTATGAATGCGATTTTTAACCTTTATGTTGGGTTCGTAGATCAGCATTTTAAACACTTAAATGTTTTTTATGAAGTAATTAAAAAATGCATGTGTTGAACAGTCTTTGCTAAGAAGACGAAGTTGTTTCAACTCCCTACCCATTTTCTTAGACATAATATCTCATAAAGAAGCCAACTGATAGAGCCATCAAATTTGCTTCGAAATTCCCTAATGAAATTGAGATAAGACACTGTTGAAGTCTGCACTATGATGAACCACTCTATGCTTGACTAAAGAAAAATTCCTCTCCTTGGATGACTAAATACATTAAAGCAATTAAGGACTTAGGCTAAAAACCAAATAATTACCTTCTCTAGCCCTAGCTCATCACGATGCATCTAAAATAGTCAACACAAATGCTCCTGAACTCAGTTATGGCAACATTTTAAAACAAATTTGGGGGAGGGGGAAGGAGGGTTAGGATCTTGGAATAAAACTCAACGAAATGTATTTGGCTTTACAAAGATAAGCTTTCAAGTGTTTGATTCTCAAGTGCTTTTCCCTTTGTAATGTTCGAAGTATGCTATCCGCAAAAAATCCTTTCTTTTGTGTACTATTTTCATGTGATTTTTTTTTTGTTATCTTTATAATTATCTATTTAATTCTATATTTGTATCTTAAACATCAAATTTGATCTTGGTAATAGTTGGTTCCAAGGGTTGAAAGGATTATCTATTTTTCTTAGTAATCTAGATCAAATCAATACCTTAATTAGCTTTTTAAGGTTTTCTTTTTTTTTTTTCTCCTTATTGGTGGTAAACCATTAGGAATCTCTCCAAAAAATACATCTTTAATTTCCTATAAAAGAGAACAAAAACACTAGGGAAAGAAGGATTAAGTTCATTAGTATTTAAACAAGCCTCTTTATATCACTCATTCGCATATAAATTTATTTCTCATTAATTGAAACTTCCTTTCCTTTTTCACTCTCATTTTCTCTCTTTTTAGTTTCAATTCCTTCTGAGTTTGAACTCTCACTCTCCATTTTCAAGTCACTCTCTTTTCTTAACATACTCGATTATCATACACTTGTTTTGGGGATAAAGGTACAAGAGTAATGGGTATTTCATTAAGTTCAAAAGAGCATCTATTGGTATAACCATCATGAATGACATGTCTATCAAACTGCCATGGTCGCCCCACAAGAATAGTCCTACATGCATTAGTACCACATCACACATAACTTCATTTTTATACATCCCAGTTGAAATTGATGAGAACCATATTACTAAAGCTCCACAAGATCCATTAAACATCCATGAATGTCTAATGGCAAGGGAAAGAACCAAGAAAATGAAGGAAGCATTAAATGGATTAATTGAGCAAGTACCAACTGTAATTCGTCTTGGATTTTTAGACCAACTTCAAGGTTTGTTGGGATCACTATTTGTATCAGAACTATAAAAATTATGTCTTACACTCAAGATGACCTAAAATAAAGATTAGACCAAGTGGAGAAGCAACAACCAATTGAAAATTGAATGCAATCAATAAATTAATTGACACAATTCTCCTATAATTTATTGGCTATAGTGGTATTCAGTAATATATCTACATTATCCCACTCTGTTAGATTTAAGTGGTAGATAGATGTATTTTTCTCCTAAGTCTTTTTAAAATATGATTGCTAGAATGACG
The DNA here is from genome assembly GCA_030449905.1 of Luvunga scandens. Classification (NCBI taxonomy): domain Eukaryota; kingdom Viridiplantae; phylum Streptophyta; class Magnoliopsida; order Sapindales; family Rutaceae; genus Luvunga; species Luvunga scandens. The sequence goes on along the minus strand of JASUUG010001017.1, from coordinate 4,148,276 downwards.
TACTAAACTTTGTGATGCCACTTAAAAGTGCATTTCTTAAAATCTTGCATTAAATATTGTCATTGTTGAGTGTAAAAGCAAGGTCATTACTGTAGAAGATCGGCCTCAATTAACTAGTTATTAACACAAAGATACATTTTCCCCAGACCTACTGAAGACAAACTAACAAACCAGCAAACAATGTCTGAGGTATTTGGAGTTGATTTGATATTTTTCTAAACTAAAGAATTTAAAGTAGAAAATCTGAAATTTTGAAAAACTTCAAAGAGGTTAAAATATGATGTGAAACATGGTTAAGGAATCATTCTACACTACTAAACATTCGATTTTAGGTCATTCTTCACACTAATTTATAGCTTTTCTACCCTTTCTTTTTTGTTTCTTCAACTCTTAAATACTCTTAGAGAACATAAAAGACTAATAAAGATTAAAGAAGTTCATGAAAAATTAACCATAAAGAAAGTAGTAAAAGCTAATGGGAAACTAAGCTTGCCTTTTGCTAGGCAAGTTTAGGTCATTATTTCCCCTCACTTGCCATTTGCTAGGCCTCAAGCAAGACTAAACTAAGAAAAATAAATGAAAATAAATCCTAATTAAAGCACTTTTTGATGCAAACCCTATGGCTTAATTTGAAGTTTTGATTGCCCAAGGAATTTCTAAATAGATTTTAGCTAAACAAACCTTAATCCAATGTTTAAGAAAACATGAACAAGAGGCATAAAAGAATGATACTGACACCACACTCAAGATATAGATTAGAAGGTGAGTGATAAGTCAAGATTGGAATACCACAAGAATGTAGATTCTTGATAAGTTCACTAGTTCTTAGAAGAACTAAAGAAAGAATGATCTTTCAAATTCAAATAACATTGATCTCAAAATTATATATATTACATAGCATGATTGCAGAGCTTAAATAGGCTAATAAACTTAACTAACACATTTAATCCTTGCCCACCATCATTGATGCCATCTTAATTAACACATCAACAAACTTAAAACACAAAGAGGTTCATAAATGAAGTTGAAAAAAATAAAAGAGGACATTTAACATGGTTGGAATTCCCAAACTCTAGACTCGCCTCAGACTTGAAGCCTAAACATGTTGTAATAAATTGGTCACAACTTTTTGTAGAAAAACTCCAAATCTAGCCCTATAAATTGCAAAAATTAACTAAATTATCTATTCAATAGTATATACCTAGCACATTAATTCCAATCTAATCAATACCAATTTTGTTCCAAATTTGCCCTTTTTGCATTTGGCACAGATTGTGTATTTGGATGTTCAATAGCTTGAATAATGCTCACAATGCCTTGTCTTCTCTCCAAGCCAAATTTATCATGTCTTGCACCTTGAATTGTGTCTTCAGCCCACATTTTCTCAAGTAATCCATTTAAAGCAGCTTGCATCTTTTTGACTCTAGCTCTTGTAATTGGGCCTCCATAAATGTACAAAGGATCAATTGGAGCTTTATTATGCATGTCATCAAAACCACATTTAGCATATACAACAGCCTTTAAACCCCTAGGTGGCCCTTAGTGGATGAGTTATAGTCTTGTGAGGGTCTCTAGTGATGATACCCACAAATAAGATAACTAAAAACTCTCTATCACAAAAGTGGCCTCAAAGATTGCGCAGTAATATAAAGTTGAAAGAAAGATTCAAATATTGGCAAAGTTTTAGCTCACATTCAAGAATCAACCTGGTCTTACATTAGACTCCTATAGTGTGTGCATGAATTAATTCAATCAAAATCTTCTATATCAACATCCTTTTGCCTTAAATGGGAAAAAGAATAGGTTAAAATAACCTTATCATCTTGATCTCAAGATTTATATTTTTTTTCAATTTTCTTGACACGAGCATAAATGTGCATTTTCTTTTCCACACATATATTCCATAATCAGGGGCTTACTCTACCTCTTAAGATAGCCTTATTCTCATGATAGTACTAGTTCATAGTCCCAAATTACTCAAGGACAACTTAACTCTTAAGGGTCATAGGTAGTTATTTATGTTGTATTGCCCGTGTAAACTAATTAATATAAAACAGATAAGTATCAAGGCAAACAATCATTTACCCAATTTCAACTATCAATTTAGGTTGACTTAATCTCAAATATTAATTCAAAATAATGAAAGAACTAACAGTTTTTCTCAAGGTAGTAAAGAATCATAATAAAGATGAAATCAACCTAAAAATCAAATATAAATAAGGAAAATATTCATCCCTTGTTAAGAGCTATATTCATTGTCAATCAAGTACTTATTATTGGCATGTGATGAAAAAGAATGCAAATCTAATTATTGTGCTATCCTATCAACGTCCCAAGTAACTCTTCGTTTAGTGTCATTAACCTAACTTATATCCTCTTTATTGATTAAGATGCATTGGTGCATGATATTTAAAATGCTATGGAAGAGGTTTAAGTTCCAATGTAGGTACCTATATCGTAGATGGCAAAAGTTTCTTACTAGATAAAGGTAAGGACACAATGGAAAGATTATACATATCTGGAACTTTTGGTAATGATTTTGAAGATGTTGCTTTCACGTCAATGGTGGTACATGATTGCATATACATTCTTGGTTATCAATTCTTGGATGTTTAGAATCTTTTAACTCAAACCATTTTTTAATGGTGATTCTAATTTCACTTGTAAGCTTAAAGATTTGCTATGCCAAAAGAATCAATTATGTCAACTAAAAAATATGAATTTAAACCACTTGGATACGTCGTAGCATTAAAAATATTAAAATGGATAACCTCTCCATCAAACCCCACAATCAGAGTTCCATTGTACAAATTATATTAGTCCTGGCTATTTTTATGAATGGTCTTCTAGAAGTAATGGAGTTGGCATAGGAGATCCATCATGCTCCATATCAAGAATATATAAATCACTAAGGAAAACTAACTAATTGACTTACACTAACACATCTTCCAAAAATCCTTTTAGATAAGCATTAGATCTATCAGCAAGTTAAACAACACTAGTTTTTCTAAGTTCACCGAAGTTTAAAGCAGCATAAATAGAAAAAGGCATCATATTAATAGATGAACCTAAGTCTAACATAGCTTATATAAACCTAGTTTTACTAATTGTGCATAAAATGGTGAAACTTTTTAAACGTTTGCATTTGGTGGAAGCTTTCTTTGCAAAAGAGCACACATATTCTCCCCCACACTTATTTCCTCATTACCTTTGAGCTTGCGCTTTTTCATGCATGACTCTTTGAGGAACTTTGCATAATGTGATACTTGTTTAATAGCCTTCAATAGAAGTATGTTAACTTGTCTTTTACGAAGGGTTTTTAAAATCTATTTTTCATGCTTCTCTTTCTTAGATTTTGCAAACCCTACAAGGAAAATGCAACGAAGGAACATTAAAAGAAATAGCAACCTTAAAAGTTACCTTAGGTACTAAACATGTCTTAGTAAAATATGTGGCTTCATCTTTCTCAATAACTAAATCATCTTACTATTTTGTCTTATCCGTGGCTGATTTTCCTCTGTTTGATGCTTTAATAAAATTTTTCCCCCTTCTTAAAGTCACGACATTAGCATTCTCTCTTTTGTTGGATCATAGTTTGGGATGATGCTTTCTAGATCCTTGTGCTTTTAATTTGCCCACTGCACTAGCCAATTGGTGGACTTGTGTCTCTAAATTCTTGATAGCTGTTGTTGCTTCCTGTTGAAACACTAAAAAACTAATAGCCAAATATTTAACCAAATCTTTAAGGTATATTCCTTGATTCTAGGAAACATGTTGCGGCCTTAAATGATAAGGCTGTTGAGGCCATGATTCAATGAAACCTGATGAATGGTTAAAGTTACCATTAAGACTAGCTCATTATTGATTTTCCAAATAACTAAAGTTTAGATGATCTCTCCATCTTGGATTGTAAGTGTCAGAAAAAAGGATCATACTTTTGCTTTGTCGCATGTGTTGTCTTAATACCACCTATAGCATTGGTTTTCTCTAAAGTATTATCTTGCAAAGAAGGAGACATATTAGTTGGATTACGTACCAGAGAGTATAATCCATACGTCTTCTATTGTTAAATGTTACCCCTAGCCAATTGGTGAACTAATGAAGTGAGTCTATCAAGTTTCTATCCAATGTTTGATAAACTATAAATCTTATCACTTAAAACCTAGCCTATAGACGTGTCATTCTCGTAGAGGATTATTCCCAATTAACAAGTTATTAACATGTAACACACAAACTCGCTAGCAACAAAGACTAAATTAGATAAGTGAGACCCTGCACTCAATGAGATTTTTTTGCTAAGGAATATTCTGATGAGATTAAGGACAACACTATCACAAGCACATGGTATAAGGCATATTCAGACCCTATTCAAGTTCCTGTCGGACCCGTCACAAGAGCTCGAGCAAAGAAATTCAAAGAAGCGCTTAATGGGTTGATTCAAACATCTTGGGCTCAATTAAATTCTTGGAAGCCCGTTGAAGGAATCGCACATGATATCTGACCATTAAATGCATGATTCAAGCTCTAGGAAACATAATCACTTCCATGAGATTGGCAAATGGCTTGCACATTATGGCGGGAAGATATATTATTTTTCTTTTTTGAATACTTTCTCATTTCTTGAGGAGGCTAGTAGAGAAACAAATCCGTTATTCAAGCAACTATAGATCTTGGTCTAGCACTAACAGAGAGAAAAATATATCTGGTATATAGAGAAGGTGACCGAGGGTTATCAAGACTTGTCTTGAAAACAACTTACATTAAAAGAAGCCAAATACTAGGTATCATCCTAAAAGCCCTTAATCCTCTGAGGTGCTTCCCTGGCTTAACAATTGGAGAAGAGCTAGTCACTCAAGTATACAAGAGAAACTATCAAAGATGTTAAACCATACAGACACTTTTATTTTCTTACCAAGAGATCTTTCGACTCTACAGGCACTAATTACATCTGCATGTTGGGCCAATTTGAATATTCATTAGAGGTCTATCAAATTGTCAAATGTTAATAACTTTTATGATGTCTTGATGGCACTTCTTAGCCATGCAATTAAGAATCATTTCATTTTTTTCACGGTAAAAAATCTTTATTTGCTCTCCCATTACTAATGAGTTATTTGATCTTTTAGAAGCTTACAGACCAGAGCTAGATCCCAAACTCTTATGTTAGATTGGTCAACTAATGATGGTATTATAGTGTTCTCGTGATGTCTTCTTTCCTTTGAGATATTAAAGACAATGTCTTGTTTTGGCTAGAAGAGGCAATAGTTGACAATTGTAGAAGAATTGATACTTATGTTTGTTGTAAAAACTAACATAGAATAAATTCGAGCCAAAGATGGTCAAATATGGCATTTAGTTACTTATAAATGCATCTTCTTAGTCTTAGAGTTTATATTACCCCTATAAGAAAAAATAATTAAGGCATTTTGTATAATCTTTTGATATTGGATGACATGATGACTTCTAAATTTTGGTATTTGTATTATCTTTAGCCTTGAGTTATGTTACATCATATTTGCCACTTTGCAAGTTGATGTTGGTGACAAGTGTAAATTGAGAAATTTGATGAGTGAAATTGATTAAACTATTTGAATGAATGTACATGTCATAGTAAGTTCAAAGTGAGTTTTTGAGTCTCTTATTTTTTGAGACTAACCCTTTTCGCATAAACAACTTGGCATTTCTTGTACAAAGATCTCTACATTTTTTTTTGTCAACCAATTAAAAAATAGAATTTTTTTACTACATCTAAAAGTTCGTTGAACTAGTAGATATGAAAAACTATTTAGAGCTTTAAAAAGTAACAGAAAGACCATCTTTAATCTATTTGAGCTTGTTCTAGTTATCCCTGTTGTGAGGTATCCATAGTTACCCTTTTAATTTAAGAAAGAAAAAGAACTTTTTCTTTATTAACTTATCATCTTATCCTACTCTAATTTGGATTATTACCTTATGTTTTATGTTTTCCATTGCCTATTCATATTTGAGAAAGATATAGATGATTTTTCAGAAAAATTGGCGCATTATGTGTGTGTGTAATAAAAAAAATAATAAAATAAAATAAATAAATAAAAGAAAGTGAAAAGTACCGTGCAATTCCCAAATGATCTCTATTGCTTCTCAAACATATATTTTGTTTTTCTATTATCCCTTTTTTGTTATCCATCTCCTTAGCCTACGTTACATCCTAGTAAAAGTCTTTCTTGATTTTAGGGAACTATAATATAAAATAGAAGCTGATAATATGGACTAAAAGATGTGTTGATACATAAAAATAAATAAATTATTGTTTGACTAGTACCTCGTTTGACTTGAGTTCAATTTCTCTTTTAAGGTATGGACATTATTCCTTGATCTTGGTGAGAGTTTGTAATATTATTTTTTATTATTTTCACTTAACTACCTTTTTTGGAATGATTGTTTTTATTTGGTTTATTTTTTTTTTATAGTGTCATTCTTGAAAGTGGCTCGATTAATGTAGCTTTGATAATGTAATGTACTCAAATGATTTGTGTAAATCGTTGATGTGGGAGTGATATATTTGAGACCGAAGTTAATACTTATACTTTTATTTGATTTTTGTCATTAATCTTATTAAAGAAGTAAACACAATTGTTCCAAAAAAATTAAATTTGGGTTCGAATTTTGCTAGATATTATTGCTTAAATTATTAGGGGACAAACAATAAGCTGGTTAGGAGTGTGTTGAGTACTAGAGAAGGTAAAGATAAACTCATCATTTTACATTCTAAGTCTTGCTAACATCTTTATTTTTATGTATTTAAATCCCTTGAACTTTGATTATGTGTAGTATGTTATAATTTGAGTATTTTATGTATTTTAAAGGTAATAACAATTTTTAGCTTAAAATAGCTAGAAACCTCATGAAGGGTATAAAGGCCAAAATCATAATTTTTAGTGGAGCCTAGTTGATGTGGCCTTAATCAATAACGTGGCGGTATCCTATTCGAACTACATACGCACTTACTGTAGACCTATATATACTGAATCACTGGGCACACGTTACATGCAATACACTAAATCATAGTTTGTTGACTTTTGCATTTATTGATGATGTGGTAGCGTATTATTGTACCAAAAATTGTATGCATGATATGTGTATATACACAGAATAACGGCCTTGATGATGTGTTCCATCCAATTAGAGCTTGTCACATGGCACAATCTTGTGTGTTCAAATTATTTTCATTTAATGATCATGATTTGCTCATTATATCTATAAATAGGAGACTCCCTCCCTAGTTTGACAACACCAAATCCAAATTTGAGCTTAAGTTTTATATAATTCTTGCTTTATATAGTGTTTTTACATATTTTAATATAAAATTACTATTTTACCCTTGGTTCAATATGAGTCGCTAAATTAATTTCAAGCTTAAATTGAAGGTTAAGCCTTTACATGATCCATGAGCTTAATTTGGTATGTTTATTCACTCTCTCTCTTATTTTTATATGGATTGTTTTGACTCATTATTGACAGTAAATCTTGTCTAAATTTTGAATAATATACCAACTCCCTATAATGCAAGATCATTATTGTTTAGCATAGAGAACACTTTACATTATATTTATTAGAGACGAACTTCCCTCTAGTACTTTGATTCATCTTAACTCAGTGTTGATAAAGAGCCTATCTAAGTTATTTAGTAGACGATTTTATCACATTGTTGATGAAAGATTGTTATCACCTAGTACAACATGTACTTGACATCACATTTAGCAAAAAGTTATTTCCCCCTAGCACAATGAGTGCTTAATACTATATTTACTAGAGACTTATGAGAAACGAAAATTCCCCCCTCATAAATTAATTGGAATTAGAAATGAATATTAAGCTCGTGGTAAAGTGTTAAGTGTGAATCTAGAGACTTAAATGCTTCATTTGAATTATTTCATCTTTAATTTATTGCTGCTATTTTTTTTAATCTTAGTACTGCTAAAAAATCACATTTAACCAATTTACAAACAAACTTGGAAAATTAACCATACACGTGATTAAATTTATTTCTTCGTAAGATCGACACTCGTCACTATAGATTTATACTATAGTATATTCGTGCACTTGCAAGTATAATAAAATTATTTGTAATTTATTTACAAATATGGATATATTAAAAGTGTTCATTAGAAAGAAAATAATGACTTAAGAGGTAAATATGTAATTATAGAGGCAAGAAATTTATCATAGGCCTATCTTTAATTACGATCATCAAATGGAGGATCTATTAAGTGGTTATTATTGATCTAAGATCAAGGTTAAAATTAATTAAAAGGAGTTTTAATTAAATTTTTTTAATTACATGGGTTATTGCAGCACTAACTTTAGAATTTTAGTAAAATAGCTTAGGGTTAATTTAATAATTTTGGTGTTTAATGAGATGGCTAGCCTATTTGCTAGCTCAATTTCAGGTTAAATTTTGACTTTGATAAGTATCTATATAAGGGAAAGAAAATTAGAACAAATCGTATATTTTATTTATAGATTACTTTAAGAAATTAATTATAAAAATTCATATTATTTTCAATAATTTCAAATTAAGAATAGATTTTGAATAGTAGCCAAATAAACTTTCATTGATATAATTATTAAGCTTCAACTAAGAAAATATATTTGTCACATGATATCTTATAAAATTTATTGGATATAAAAGTTATGCTATTCATCTCATGAAATTATTGGCTATGAGAAGGATCTAATTGAGCAATTTTTTGAAAATTTTTTATTTTAAAAAATAAAGTAAATTTTATGAATAATATTTTTTAAATGAGCTGGATTTACACAAATTATGGGTAAACTATTCCTTTTCAAAATTAAATTATACTTTACTTATGTATTTAAAAATAGAAATTCTCACGACTAACTATTATTTAGTGCCTATTTGATGTGGCATATTTAATGATTATAAGTGTTTATTTAATCCTACAAGCTCTTATCATGATTTTTGTTATTATTTGATTATTTTTTTAGTAGAGCTTTTTAAGTTTAAATAAAATATTTTACCTTTACTAGTAAAAATTTAAATATTAGGCTTTTCATAGTATGAATTGAAAATTATTTATAAATATTAAAATATTTTAAATACCATCTACTTATTTAATAATTTTATTTTATTTATTTATAATATAACTTTAAAAAATTTATCTATTAAAATAATTTTATAAATTTTTAATAAAAACTTTCCTTAACAATCAAACAACTAAATTTTTTTTCATAAAAATTTTATTTATAAAAACTCTATTAATAAAAATTTTATTTAAATAAATTTTATTTTAAAAAAAAAATTGTAGCCCTAACACAGTATACTACAATGTGTGATTTGATTAGAGAATTTAAAAATGAACTGGGATGCTATCCCAGCAAGATTTGTTGATACGCCGGTTGAAATTTAGTTATAACTTAGACCCCTCATTAAAAAAATTTCGTGAGGTGTGTAAACCGAAGCTGTCTGCTAATTTCGCGTGGTGTATGTGTTTTCTTTTCTACTCGAGAATCCAGGAGTTGGGTTTTAGAGTGGCCGTTCTTTATGCTGCAGCTAGAGTACATAAATTCTAAAAGAGAGTAAGCGCTGTAGAAAAGGACGAAAGAGAGAAAGGTTGGAGGAATGGCTACTTGCTTGTGGATTCATCCGCATCAGCCTCAGCATCATTGTTATCGCCGATACAAATCAAAGCCAATTATTTCTCAAATTCGATTGGGTAACTTCTCTGGTTATTTTCATCGTCATCGTCATCATCAACTCAATCATTATCGACTCAATCACAGAATTTATTGTAATTACGATGATGATAGAGGCAGGAACCAGCCACCTGATTCTTCTGGAATTCAACTTTACCGTGATATAGAAAGGTTCCTTCTTCTGTCCGCTTATAATTATTTTTCGTTGTTTGCTTGTTCTGGTATTTTGATATCCGAAAGAGAGACACTATGCACACACACACAGATGGCTCCTTTAAAAACAAATGAAATAGAATCTACCTTATTAATCATTTTTTTTTTCACCTTATTAATAGTTCTATAATATGGGACAATTTATCCTTGGAAAAAGGAAATATTGAATTAATTGATTGAAAATTAGTCGATTTTTCAATTTCTTTCCCTTCTAGAAAAGCTACCAGCCGTAGGGAAAATGGAATTTCCACTACGCCAACCAATAGCTTTGATATAATTTGAGAATACAAATTATTGTTGTGGCCAAAAATTGGATTAAATGGGTGCTAGCTTGTTCAGTTGGTAAAACATGTGGTTTAATTTTAATGCCATACAGTTTAATAGTTTTGACTTTAATAAAGTCCAGAATCCTGAACTAGATCAACACACTCTCTCTCTATATATAAATACTTGAGAAACGGCTGCTAAATTGAAAGTGTTCCTCATTTTTTATTCATCTAGTAGAAACCTTTTGTGCTTTCAGATTACTTACGGAGACTGTGCAGCAATCGCAAGGTGCTTGGGGTGGTTCAACCGACTGGAGTGAAGTGGAGGTGTAATCTAAACTTTTTTTTTTCCTTTTATGTTTCTGCATGGTACCTTCTAGTTTTAGCTTTTTTACTTGTCAAAACTTTCTTTTTCTTTTATTTTCCTGCACACTACCTTGTGGTTTTTAGCTTGTTTACTTGTCAATCTATTTTTTCATGTTGCCTTTGATGAATCAATGGATAACAAAAAGTGGATTGCAGGACCATGCACCCCATTGAAAGTTACACATTTGCTTGTTCCTTGACACTTTTACACATTGTGGGAGAGTAATCCTTGACTTGACTATCCTCAAACTATAGGTTTCAGCACTTATCTCAAAGAAACTATATATTACACGTAAAATATCTCCCTGTAATCATCTCTAAAATACGAAGAATGCCAGTTCTTGCAGGATTAACACCCTTAAAAATTACGTGTAATCCTCTATAGCTTTATATGAAACCGGATTCCTTTCGTAAATTTTCTCTGGCATATTCTGTCATTCAGGAAGCCCAACTGCTCTTGCGTAAAGGGGATAAGAAAAACATTGGTGCTAAATAGGGAATAGAAGCTGATTTGAACTTTTTTGCCAAACAAAGTAGTCATTGCGAACAGATGATCATCAGATTAAGTCAAAATTTTCGCTGCCATATCAACTCATTTTAGGTTCTTGTAGAAATTTTTGGAAGGACAATCATGCTGAATATCATATACGAAGGTTAATAAAAAATTTCATGGGTTCAAAACTTAGTGACAATGTTCACATTTGTTTTCAAACAGGAATTGCATATAATCAGAAAAATGTCTACTTTTCTTTTGAATTTTTTTGTTTTTAATCTAAACAGGTGTTCCCTGTAAACTTTATTTAACAAGCTCATCATTATAACATCCAGGGAGCATGGGTTCTGAAACCAAGAAGTTCAAAACCCTGGTCGGTGGTCCATTTCATTGGTGGTATATTTGTTGGAGCAGCCCCTCAGCTGACATACCGTTTATTTCTCGAGCGTCTTTCAGAAAAGTGAGTTGGCTTGTCAGATAGAAAAGTTGTTTATCCGCAATGAGCAACAAATAATTTATGCATCTGCTAGTGTACGTTGTTAGAATCTGTTTGCTACTGGTTATAGTTTAAGCTGTAAACCGCAAAATCCTGTGCATCAAAATTCTTTTCGCAAGTAGAAATATTTCTATTGATTGCATTATTTTGTGATTTCCAGTCGTTATTTGAGGATTCTGATTTACCGTTTAACCTCTTTATATTACTGACAGTTTGATCATACATTGTTGAGGATAAAATAAAGTAAATATTTAACTCTTTTTTTTTTTTTTTGGGGTTATCCAGGGGTATTATGGTGATTGCAACACCATATGCAAGTGGATTTGATTACTTCTACATTGCAGACGAGGTTCAACTCAAAGCTGATAGGTGTTTACGATTCTTACAAGAAACGGTGAGTTTCGATCTATCATCTACAGAACTCATATTTTTCTTTTTTAAGGCTTCTGGCCCTGCAGTGACCTCAGAATTAAATAAATAATCAATATTAAATTTTGGAGGTGACTAGCTCATAGATGCTTTATCGTGCAGGTACAAGATCTTCCTACTTTTGGCGTTGGTCATTCTTTGGGATCTGTAATCCACCTCCTAATTGGTATGCCAATATCATTTTATATAGCAGTCTTTTACGGTGAAATCACTTTTATTTGCTGCAATTTATTTGACTCATGGCTTGTTTGTCATCAGGATCTAGGTATGCTGTGCCTAGAACTGGAAATATATTAATGGCTTTCAACAACAGGGTACCCGAATTCTTCTCCTACCTGCTGCTAATTGACATTTCTGGCTTTTCACAACGTATTTATTGTCCTAAGATATTTACTATTTTACACCATTTATCTGAATGATTCAATGGTGAAATAATTTCTCCTTGTTCCTTTGCAGGAGGCAAGTGTAGCTATTCCTTTGTTCTCCCCTGTTTTTGTCCCAATGGCCCAAAGTATTGGACCCCTTCTATTGCAAATTGCATCATCTCCAACAGTTCGGCTTGGGGTGAGAATCGAAGTTACCAGGTCCTTTATGTGATGAAATTTAGAAGTGTTTATGAGGCATTATTTTAGTTTTCTTTATTATAAATTTTAATTTTGGGTATTTTTCATGCTACAGCTCCTCTAGTGATCTTTGGTTAAGATATTTATAAAGACGTTTTTACCTTTTATGGTATTCTGCTCCTCTATTTGGTTTATCATTTTAGTAAATGTAAACTTTTGTTAAAGCATTCGGCTCCTTTATATCAGTTTTGTGTCTTAGTTTCTTTCTGTTTCAATGGCAATCAGTAGGAGGCTTGTCTCACCCCCCTTCCTAAAGTTTTTCCGCTTAATAATGGCTTTAGATCCGACTTGCAATACTGTGTGCTTAGCTTTCACATTTTGATACTATTTTAGTTATGCTTGCTCTGATTTATCCTTTAGTTGTCTCCTTTGTCTAGCCTACATTTTCCCAGACAGTTTAATGTGTCTTATGATGCTTCAACTTCTATCTGGCCAATTTATTCACTATCCTATAAAGTATCATCCTTAACCTCATTATCTGTTCATAAGTCTTTATTCACCGCAAGGATTGACCCTGTCATCTATCAGTATTTTTTTTCGGAATGCATTAAATTTTGAGTCTCACGTAGGGCTACAAAATTAGTGCATGGTAGTACATATTCTAGCTGAGCAGGTATGGTCTGTTTGATTGTGACTATATGATAGATTAACTCACAAATTGGACTTTTATAGCACTTGACTCACTGAGATGCGTCTTCTGAAATGCTATAAAACCAGTGTTATGCCTTCTGAATTCATGCAATGGTTTGGTTCTTGTTGAGATCTTATTGTTCTTGTTTAGGACTGTCTCTTCAAATTTTAAGTGGCGATTTATTTGGTTGATCTCAAGTGTTCCTCTTCATGGTATTTACTGTGTGATATTTTTACTTGCTTTGTTTTCCCTCATTTTCCTCAACACATCTTCTATTTTCTGTTGAATTTCAACTGTCTATTCATACTGGATCTGCTAACTACTAACAATTTCTCACAGATTACTTGTTTTAATGAATACTTGCAGGCTGAGATGACTTTAAAGCAAATAGAAAACCTTAGCCCCCCAATTATGAAGCAAGTTCTTCCTTTGGTTGAGCAACTCCCTCCTCTGTACATGGACTTAGTTAACGGAAGAGAAGAATTTACCCCAAAACCTGAAGAAACTCGACGACTTGTATGTTAAGACTCTTAACTGTCTACACTGCAAGTTAATTTTTATCTTTTATTCTTGATATTTTTTTTCTGTTAGAATTTCCTAATGTTTCTTGCTCGTTTGACTTAAATTACTTCGTCAACAAGATGATTGCCCATTATGAATTATCTCAATTTCTCGGTATCTACAAGAATTGAATTCAACTCTTTAGGGGATGATCAATCATCTGGTGTTATATCATGTAACCATGTAAGATATGTGCTGGTGAATGTATGGCATTTTGGTGATGAGATGTATTTTTAACACATGGCATCTTGATGGTGGGCATTCATAAGTTCACAGAAGATTCTTAAGATGGCATTTTTTGTAATAGCTTGAAAATGATTGCTGTAAATTACATCTGTTTTAGAACTATATTTTTCTTTCTGACATCTTGTATGCTTCTTTGTGATTTATGCTTCATACCTGCTTCAGATCAAGTCATACTATGGCATATCGAGGAATCTTCTCATAAAGTTTAAGGACGATTCAATTGATGAAACTTCAACTCTAGCTCAGGTGCTTAGCTCAGATTCAGCGATAAGTTCAATGCTAGATATGTCAATTCGGATGTTGCCAGGAGACCACGGGCTTCCTCTGCAGCAGGTATCTTTGCACCAAATATTCAGTGAAATAAATCTCTATGGCTTTGAACCATTCAATTGTTGAAGATGATTCTCATGCATATTTGCGAATCTCAGGAGGATGTAATGATTACGTCCATTTCTTGGTGAAAGAAGCAAACATCTTAAATATTATATCCATTTTGCAGGCTCTTCCAGATGTTCCTCCAGCAATGGCAGATGCAGTAAACCGTGGAAGTGAGCTGATTGCTAATCTGACTGTAGGTACCCCATGGGAAACAATCACCAAAGAAGTAAGCAACTCATTTGGTTTAGACTCGAGGAATCTTCGTGCAGATATATCCAAGGACATAGAACATCTTGTGGATGTGATCTCATCTTGGATGGCTTCAAATAGAAGTATGAAACTTCTTAGGCCATGATGGGGTTAATATTACCAAGTTATGGTGTACAGAAAAGTTACTAAGAAAAAGGCTACTACGATTACGATACGAAGACAAAATTGCTATGCATGCATCACTCTTCTATGTATATTATTTTGTGTCTTATCAATGAACTCTTAATTGCACAAGTGAAACAAATATAAACTCCTGCAGTTTTGAGTTATTGTGGCACATCTTTCTTCTTGGTTATGCAATGATCCCTTTCTCTCTAGCCTGGAAATAGGCTGAATTGGACGGAAGTAGAAGTATTCCATAAAGTTTAGTACTAAAGTGAAGATGAAAATAGTTTGAGTATAGTCATAGATCTTGAATGGGTAATTTGACGAATAACAAAATTATTATATGATGCCATGTATTAAAATAAACCTGAAAATAAACTGATTATAGTCATAGATCTTAAGTGGATGATTTCAACGGAAGCAAAAGTGTTTTATGAAGCCTAATAAAAAAATAACTTGAAAATTGACTGGTTATAGTCGTGAGTCTTAAATGAATAATTTGAACAATAGTAATAGAGTACTATATGAAGCATAGTATGAAAATGAACATGAAGTTAATCGTGGGTCTTAAATGGATAGTTTGAATAACAGCAAAAGTATTCTATACTGTGTGGTAGCAAAATGAACATGAACATAGATTAATTATAGTCATTCGTCATAATGGATGAGTTGACAGCCTTAATCGATGATTGTAACAGTAGCAAACGTACTCCATGAAGCCTTGTCTAAAATGAATGTGAAAATTAATTGATTTTAATCATGGGCTTCAGTGGATTATTTGAATAGTAGGAAAAGAACTCAACGAAGCCTAATATTAAACGAACTTGAAAATAGACTAATTGTAGTCATTGATCTTTAATGGATGTGTTAAGCAAAAGCAAAAATACTCTATAAAACCTAGTATTAAAAAAGAACATGAAAATAGACTGATTATAGTCATAGCCCTCGAGTGGATAATTTGAACAATAGCAAAAGTGCTCTACGAAGCCAAGAACAAAAAAAATAGACTGGTTATAAGCATGGTCCTGAATGGATGAAAGCACTTTATGAGGTGTTGAACTAAAGTAAATTTGAAAATTCAATGATTGTAGTTACAGGCATTGGATAGATGATTTTGACAGAAGCAAATGTACTCTCTGAAGAAGATTATAAAAACAACTTGAAAATAGACTGGTTATTATCATGAATCACGAATGGATGATTTGAATAGAAGTACTCTATGAAGCCTAGTATAAAAAACAACTTGAAAGTAGACTGATTATAGTCATGGGCATACAATGGATGATTTGAATTGTAGCAAAAGTACTTTATGAATCCTAATACAAAAATGAACGTGAATTTAAACTAATTATAGTCATTGATCTTGAATAGATGATCTGAATACCAGCAAAAGTACTCTATGAAGCCTGCTATAAAAAACAACGTGAAAGTAGATCAATTATAGTCATGGGTCTTCAATAGATGATTGACATGGTAGCAAACAAATTCTATCAAGTCTTGTGCCAAATTGAACTTAAAGAAGTTATTGTACTCATGGGTCTTAAATGGATGATTTGAATAGAATTAAGGGTTTGTTGGGGATTGTTTTTTAGTGGCTTAAAAGTGATTTTGAAAATCTAAAAGTTAATTTTAGTATTTGATAAAAAAAAATCAAAATTGCTTTGTCAAAATCAATCCCTTATACAGTTGATTTTGAAAAGTAAGTAACTTTTAAATTCTGATTTTAAAAATTAATTTTATCTTTTAATATAATTTCATAAATATCCTTAAAATTACTACCTAAACCCAAAATTATCCTTATTCAAATTGGAAAAAAAATTAATATTTTAATAAATTTTTATTATAATTCATCAATACAAATTTATTAATATCAATTTGTTGGTCGAATTATTATTAAATTATAAATTTAATTATCAATCATGTTAAGTTAAAAAAATAAAAAATAAAATTAATATATTATAAATTTTATTTTTGGTTAAAATTATTACAATACACAATTAAAAGTATTGTGTGTACATGTTTTTGTATGTATAAGTAAATTTTATCCTATATTATGTGCATTTTAGTTATTTATTTCTCTCAGCAGTTTAACAGTAAAATTTACCAAACGTCCATAACTGTTTTTAAAACACACAGTATTTTTAAAAATAAAATTTACCAAACACTTAATTGATTTTTTTCAAAACCAATTATTTTTATAGTACAGTTAATAGCAATTATTTTAAAAACTATAACATTCCCAAATTGGCCCTAACAATACTTAATGAAGCCCCGTATAGAAAACAACCTAAAAGTAGGATGATTGTAGTCAAGGTCTTGAATAGATAACCTAAACAATGGCAAAAGTACTCTATGAAGCCTTGTACTAAAATGAATTACGTTGCTTAAAAGTGTATTACTTAAAATGTAGCCTTAAATATTATCATTATTTAGAACCGAACCAAGCAATGGTTATTCCCGTAAAGATTGTTCCCAATTACCTAGTTATTTACAAAAAAACACACAAGACAAACAAACTTATGCAAAACATTAATTAAATTAAAACCCTATCAAAACTTAATGAAATTGGTGCAAACTTTCAAGATCTACTAAGGGCACGTGATGCAAATTAGGAATCCCTATCCTATGTAAATTATTCTTATTGTCTAAAGTTTATTGTTCTTTTTTAATAGTTTAGGACTTTATTTTAATTTTTCTTTATAGTTTAGGATAATTACTAGTAGTATAAATAGCCTCTCTTGCAGCTTTTAAAGGCAGATTTGAATTTAATAATATTTTAAATTCTCAAAGTTCTATATGAGTTTTTTGCTTTAGTTTATTTTCGATATTCTATGGAATTAAAAGGTATTAACCCCTAAATTCGCAATCTTTTTCAAATTAGTGTGAATTTATTCTAATATACTTAGGAATCAATGGAATATAAAACATTAAACTTCCTCTACATCAATTTGGTATCAAAGCCAAAAACCTACTTGAAATTACTGTAAACACCCTCACCATCAACTTCCCCCAACTTTCATCTCACCAAACAACCAAAAAACTTTTGTTTTGTTTTCCTTTTCTTTAATTTTTTTTCCAGAAAGAAAATAATATATTCCCAGATTAGAAAAGCAAACCACAACAACCACCTTCGTTCATAACTACCTTGTAGCCAATCTAGTAAATTTGCTATTAATCAAGACCACTAATGAGGTCAGAGAAAGCCAGTCACCAAATCCCAAGCAAAATCACCACCGGTCACCACAAAATTTTTGAAAAATAACAATAAAAGTCTCATGCTACCATTTCCATTTGTTGATTTTAAAGATCGCTAATGGGTCATGCTGGCCATCAAACTAAGGCCCATTAGGGCTCACGGGCTGGCATGCATGACCCGCCAAAATGGTGGGCCTTGCCCTGCCATGCCCAATTTTTTCTTCTAAAGCTCAACACAGCTCATGGTACGAGCTCACGCATGTCATGCTCGAGCTGTGCTGTGGGCTATGCCTAATAAAGGCCTATCAACTTTTTTTTTTTCCTTCAACCCCACGTACTTTTTTAAGCCCACATGCCTAGCGTTCTTTTTTAAGCCCATCAGCCCATGTAATAATAATAATAATCCTATAACAACAACAACAATAACAAGAATAATAATAATTTTTATTAACTATTAAGAGAACAATTAACCTTTTATTATTAGTTTATCACAATTGCACAACTATATATTTAAATATTTAATTCACAATTACCAATTATAACAAAACAATAAATAAATTTAATAGTTACAAATCACAAATGAAACATATCTCCGTGAACTAAGTTACGATTTTATAAATGAAATATTATTATCGTAAAATTTTGATATATCATTTTTGAAATCATGATTTTTATAATTTTATTTACTAAAATCATGATATTTATTTATTCATTTAATAAATGATAAGCATAAAACAATTAGATTTTTTAAAAATTAAGACTTAAATTAAGTTAATAAAATATTTAAAAAATTTATTTTTGAAATATTTGTAAAATCATAATATTTTATTTTTACTTTTTATTAAAAAATTTTATTTTTATATACTTTGGTCCACTTGCTATTGATGGTCCATGGGCTGCGTGCTAACCCACAATGAAGTGTGCTTATTACATGCCTTTTTGCATGTCGTGCTTTGGTCTACCGATAATCGTGCTGTTCTTTTAAGACCCACGTGCCTAAAATTCTAAGTCTAGCCTAGCCCAGCCCATGTGTGTGTTGTGTCATGTCGTGCTGTGCCACATGCCGTACAGAAACATTCTTGTGCCGTGCCGTGCCCATGTCTTGCCACATGTTGCCTGGCCCATTGGCAACCTTTAGTTGATTTCCATTGTGCATTGTCTAGCATCACCACCAAGGATTAACTTCAGCAACATAATCTTTTTGACAGATTTTCACTGTTGACTGATGCACTAATTACTTGAATTAAGCCCAACATTTGCCATTACTTGGTTTTATTTTTATCGTTAGATCATTGCAGATTGGACCAAAATGTTCCCACCATTGTGGTCCTCATTGCAACAGCAACCAGATCAGACCATAAACAATTAGATTCATAGTCATGGGTAGGGGTGGGCATATCGAATTTCGGTTAGGGTTGTTTGGGTTTCGATTTGGGTTGCAACCCGTTTGGATTGAAAAGTTCAACCTAATTGGTTCAGTTCAGTTCAGATTACAAATTTGGGTTGGCAAGAATTTCTTTTTTTATTTTTCCTTGCACTTTCCCATCAACCAAACAAAGAATCCAAAAGGACTAGAAAGCTGAGAAATTTTGAAAAAGCGAGATAGTAACAGATTAAAAAAGGAAAAAAATTTATCATGGAAGCTTCATGCTTGGATCTAGCATTAAAAGCTCACCTTCCACAAACAAGGGGTAGTGGCGATCGATTGGCATGTAGCGGCGAGCAAGGTACAACAGACAATGGTGGCTACAGTGCATGCACTTGTGCGAAGAATGGTTGGCTAGTTGGAATTTGTTTTGTGTGTGTTTTTTACCTAACAAACACCAAAAATCCAACAGCAACATGATTGAAATATGACGATGTGACCAAGAAGGCAAGAACGAATACCCAGCAAAGTCCCATATCCTCATGTTCTTTGGGATTCCTTTTGATTTGGGCTTGTCTTCCATGTTGATGCTGGTTCCCATCTCACCCATATAATCATCACCATCTTCGTAATATTCATGTGGGCTGGATTATTCCAGTGCATCAATAGCATTGCTAATTTATCTTTTGAGATTTTTAAATTTTGTTTTAACATAGAGACTTTGAGTAAGAGAGAGATGGATTTGTGAGAATTGAAAAATGAGAGGTGGAAGAGATTGAGAATCATTAAATTAGATTTAGAAATTTAAGTTTTTTTTTTTTTAATTTTGAACAACCTGATCGAGTTTTAATTCGGTTCGGTTTTGACCTAAACTGAATTTCAACTTTATCGGATTGCAAAATTCAATCCAAACGGGTTATAGAGTCAACTCGAACCGAACCGAACCTGAAATAAATTTCGGGTTCGGTTCGGGTTGACCCAAACTAGATGCCTACCCCTAATCATGGGCTTTATTCACTAGTTAGGTTAATTTACAATTTTACCTTTAGTTCGTATATGAGTTTTGCAAAAAAAAAAGAAAGAGAAAATAAAAAAATAAGTGAACATAGAAAAGAAATAATTTGAACAAAAGTGAGTGATAAAAAAAAAAAAATTGAGTCATGAAACCATAACATCATTGTAAAGATTTTATCTTCAAAGAAGATGTTTGGTTAGAATGTTGAAGACTTTACTTTCGATTGCTCAACACTTAAAGAAACTTCAAAAAGGGAAATCTTTACATATAAACGGACACATGTAGCCCAAGTTATAACTTTCGAAAAATATTTGAATTTTAGTGAGACAGGTCATTTTTGTGAGACAGACAGTGGGACAGGTGCCTGTCTCACATAAACACAGAACTGGTTATGTGCGACGGGTGCCTGTCTCACATAAATACAGAACTGGTTATGTGAGACGGGCACCTGTCCCACTGCCTGTCTCACATAAACAGTTCTGTTTTTATGTGAGACAGGCACCTGTCCCACTGCCAGTCTCACATAAATACAGACTTGTATAAGTGAGACAGGCACCTGTCCCACTGCCTGTCTCACTTGTTCTGGGCTTCGGGTTTTTGATGTTTTGAACCATTTTTTTTCCTTTTCTCAACTCAAACTAAGTACTTTATGAATCCCAATGTTTTATGAATGAAAAATAATGCCATTTACAACAAAACGAACTTCAATTTCAAAACTTATTTGCCAAACTCAATATATTAAAAGTTTATATTGTATAAGAACACTAACCTTAACAAGCTTTCTAATTGATGATTGTATCTTCAATTATGCAATACTTGTTTGATTGAATTTGTTGATTTGCTGAGAATGATGAAGTTTGTAGAGAGTGATGAAGATTTGTTAAGTTGTTGAGCATTAAAAGCTTTGAAGTGTGCTGGAAAATGTGCTGAAATTTGTTAAGTGGCATGTGTTTGAAAATTTATTGAAAGTAACGAGGGTAGTTTGGTCCAATAATAAGTATTTGGCTAATTATGATAGAAAAAAATTTAGTGGGCTAAATTTACAAATTACAAAAAAATTTTTATTATGGAAAGAGTTGAGGATCAAGTAACAAGCATCAAAAGAAAATAATAACTAAAGTTTTATTTTTATAATTAAATCGGTGGCAAGCTCAGTACAATGAGCGGCACGCGATTAATTGAGGAAGCAAAGATTTTGGCTGGCGGCTTTAAGTGGCAGGCATGTGTACAAAAGGAGTCTTGCTTTTAAGTAATTAATTCAAATTCTTATGAGCTTAGAATTAAAAGAGGCGGCTAGCATTTTATATAAAGCCACGAGTTGAAGCAAGAGTTAAACGAGAGCAAAAGCAGAAAAAAAAGTCAGCAGCCGCAAAACCGAGACCAGTACTCGAGAGAAACCGAATTATGGAGAATAGAGAGGAGAATCCGAGAGCGAGGAAAGCCAATTGAAGACTGAATTGAGTTTCTCATTTTTTTTCTCCATTGCTTTTCTTGGAAGCTTACAATTAAATTTTTAGATTCTCCTTGTGCTCTCATAAACTAATTTTTTTTTATAAAGATATAGGATGTGTTTGAAATTAAAATTAAACAGTTATATTTTAAAAAATATAGTATTAAAGTATTAGTAAATACAAATTATTGTAGTTTGGAAGATATTTTATTATAATTTTTTACTTATATAATGAAAAATCTATTATATCTTTAATAATTTTATCAAAATTATTATTTAAAATTTATATTTACTAAATATTATTAACTTTCTTTTTCATAATTACAACTTTTTTTCTATAGTAACCGTAACTTAAAAGTTACAACACCTCATTCCAAAATTGAACCATAATGTAACCTAGCTATCAAGATTTAATTTTATAAATCTTTGTTATTTTTAGTTTATTTTCTCATGATTGAATGTTTATTATTATGCTTGCTGATTTCAAATATCTTACTAATATTTAAATAATTTGAGAATGCATAATGAGATTAAAAGGTGATTTATGTGTTTTTATTTTGTGTAATGAATACCATGATTGAATGAAAGACAAGGATGTACTAATATGATTCACGCATTTTTATTCAAAAACATTTATATAACTTCATGAATTTTTATATATTTAAATTCATATAAAAATATAATGATTTAATATATAAGAATATTCTTAATATTACTTGAGAGAAGATATTAAATCGATTCAAAAAATTCACTAACAATAGAGATAATAATTTTTAATAGTACAAAAAAAGAATTAAATTCAATTAATTATAGTAAAATGAATTGTTCTAATGTTGTAATTTCTTAGTGATTTCTGTTACTGCTTGCATCTTTATTTAATTTTTAGTTACTTTATTTTTTTTAATTTTAATCTAAATTTGCTTAGTTTAAATAAATTTAGACAAAAATAATTTTAATAACTAATAAAATATACAATCTTTGTGGGATAATATTCTATTCTACATTATATTACTTATTTACATTTACTAAGTTACTCAACAGACTTCACGAGTATCTGCTTAACCGTTCATCCATGATGATGATGCCACTTTTGTTTCCCATGTTATACCTGAACACCATGGATTTAATCCAGTACATAGATATTCATGCGTTGAACTGAAGATTGGCAAAATAATTCTTCTACGAACTTGTCATGAATTCATCCATTCCTTCCTATAGATTGTTCTTACAACCAAAACAAAAGCATTTTATCTTGTACGCTGTATAAGCCGCCTGCTGAGCTCATAACAAGTACTTCAGTCTTGAGTGTGTTGCTGTTAAAAGGACATGGTGCCAAAACCAGTGTTTGTGCCAAAAAGTAGCAGTCAAGTGAGTGCCTGCCCGGGGTTTTCAGGAATCTGGGAATGTTTTCAAACTAATTGTGATTTATAGCTCTCCGATTTGAGTTAGAAAAGATTACGTCAAAAGAAGACTCTTCAGCAGCAACATAAAATATTAGCTCAACGATTTTCTGGTCACTAAAGCCCTGCATTAACCAAAAACCGGTAAACAAAAATGGGCACAAGATGGAAAGCCATACAATTTCAGCAAAAAGTGTGCAACCCCAAAGTCTAAAGCTAGGGGAATGAACTTCCAAGATTCATTCAGCGGAAACATGGGTGCAAGAAGTGTTTTTAAATGTATGGAAACAAGCATGCGAGAAGTGTTTCTAAATGCATGGAATCATAAAAACACACCGCTTTTATGTAAGACTAGAAAAAAAAGTCAAGAAACCTGCAAGTTAGGATGATACTTTCTCTGTCTAAAAGCCCAACAAGTTGTCCCCTCTGATCTTGGATATGGTCCATAACGACTGGAACTTGATTCACACCATACCTATCCATGACTATTAAGGCAGAAAGAAGGTTCATATTGGGAGTAGCTGTACATGGTACACAGCATTTTTCACCATCCGCAGAATACATTTCGGATACTAGCAGCTTCTGCAACAGGAGCAGGACATTAATTAACACCTTATGCATGACATGACGTGGTTGAAAAAGAAGTCTAATTAGGTTATTTATGAACTATAGCACAAAAGGACCAGAATTCTAAGCTGGGACCTATCTGGTTCAGATATTATATATCCGAATGCTGGTGGTCTTCAATCATAAAGTAGTATGGTGCCTTTGTCAATCAGTAAGCACCATTTTCCCGTGAATGGTGCAGAGATTCTCCCCCACTTTTTTGCCCCCCCCAACCTTATCACTCGATTTTATTTGGAATCTTCAAAGCAGGCATTTTGTTATATTTCACTTCTCTCCCCATTCTACATTCTACACTTGTAGGACATAAGGTTCTTAAGTGCTTTAGTTATTTCAGCTCAAAGAGCTGAAATTGAGATTCCATTAAAATAATCAAAATAAGGGTATCATCATACCTTGGATCTACTTGTTTTTGCTTGTGCAGATTTGCTGAATTCTTGAATGTCTCCAAGTGTCAGAAAGCCAATTAAAATATTATCATTATCAACAATCATAGCACACGATTGCTTCTCCGCCAGCATGAGCGTCACTGCTTCAATAAGCAAAGTGGTCATTAGGACAGTCACATACCTTGTTCTCATGACTTCTGACACAAAAACTCTCCTCTTCAACTCCTCAACTTCAAGATTCCAATCATCTATGCAAAGAGAGCTTTCAACTTCACAAAGGTTAATTGCATAGGGTTCCTCTTCAGCAAGCAAATCACTAGACGACAACCCTCTTGTCCTACTGGTAGATACCTCCAATTGTCGTTTTGTGTTAGTGTTTGCATGGTCAGCTACTTTAGTATCCTTGACATCTCTTCTCCTCATTTGTCCAGATGTAATCCATGAAGACAACCCAACAGCTCCAAGTAGGGGCAAAACTATCCGATAGTCCTGTGTCAACTCGAAAAGTAACAACACTGAAGTAAGAGGTACTTGGCACACTCCTGCTAGAGTAGCAGCCATTCCAACCTATAAATAAAAGCTCCCCATTAATCACCAATCATGATTCTGAGAATAAAATTACTGAAATGTTGATGAATGTATCAGGCCTTAAAACACTTGAGGTGAGATAAAACATCTAGATTCAATAAAAATGTCAGAAAACAGTACCAGCCCATAAGCCTGCGGCGATGCAACTTCCAGAATGGAAAAATGAATTGTTGGATTGGATTGAGCAATTGCAAAATTAATGAATTTTCCATATGCCATTCCTGTTGCTGCACCAATGAAGAGGGACGGGGCATAGTAACCTCCAACTAGTCCTGATGCCCGACACAAAGAGGTTGCTACTATCTTGGCTGCTACTAACTGAAGTAACATGTCGGCTGTGAGACATTTTACAAACGGCCGAGATTCTAATAAAATGTCAACATTCTCAAAACCCCAGTAAAGGATTTCTGGAAACATCAAGGCTATCAGACCAACTACTAAGCCACCCATTACCGGAAACAGAGCCTTTGGTATCCCATTGTCCTTTTGGAGATTGTCGACAATTGCCAACATATATGTTGTACATCTAGATAAGGTCAAAGAGATCAAGCCGCATAGGACACCAAGCAACAGATACAGCGGGAGTTCTGAAAATGGAATAAGTACTTTTGACAATTAAAGACTCTTGTCTTTCAAATACAAGCTTGTATTGAACAATCAGTTCCACAAGTGCTAAGCCTGTGGTAGAAAATATCATCCTGCCACTGTGACTAAACTAGTTTGGCTTCTAAAATTGATAGGATGGTAGTTTCCATATGCAATGCTATATAACGCTGCAACTAATTAATATCTAAACAAATGAAAGATATGTTTTATGGAAGCAAATACTAAAATGATAGTTATAAGAACATTTGCAGTTGCAGTGGTCACAGCTACATCAAATAGCAGATAATGACATCAACTAGTTATTCCAAAGATGTTACGTTTTCGTTAACTTAGAAGGTATTTAATATGAGGAGCATTTGGTCGTGAGAAAAACGACAATGGATAATGGTTGCTTGGAGTAACAAACTATTTTGTGAGTAGCCGGCAGGCTTAAGTAAGCTCAATGCTCACAGTATGAATAATGGAAGTACACAACTGATGTGGAGTTATTCTCATTAATTGGACAAAATTAAGGACAATGTCCAATAATCCAAGTTCTATAGCACATAAACATAATTTATACGGCATATAGAAAACAAGATAACTTACCGCTAGGGGAGCGGAAATCATAATCTGGGACCTTAAAGGCTGGTTCAGAGCCGAGACCAACTTCTGACACAACAGAAGCTATGACAGCACTAAGAATGACCATAGAGGTTGTATACGCTAAGGATGCGGATGAATCTGCTGCTGGCGATGGCCATAAGACCGACTCTACAGCAAAAAAGCAACCAGCAACAGCAGCGTTGAACCCTGTAAACAAAGAATGGAAATAACTTTTAACTTGAGAAAATGAGCCTATTATTAAAGGACTAAGGAATTTCGAAGTGACTACTGCATTGATAACATATGTGCTGCTTTGGGTTTCATCCACTTATCTTAAGTAGTGCCAGGGATCTTCTACTACAAGAACCTGAACTTTTGGAATGGAAAACAAATTTCCCTTGGCTGTTTGACTGGTGTGATACAGCCTTGATGTTTCTAGTAATTTTCTTAATGTTTGCCAATGAGCCATCAGCAGTAGAGATATGTGAACTCGACTGAGATTTTTCTTGGAAATAGTAAGCTAAAATGATCAAATTAAAGAATGGGGAGCTAAAAACGAAAAATTGAGAAAATGAAAAAACGAGAAGTTGTTGGAGCCATGACTAACCAGAAGAGATTCCAGCGGCAGAACCCGCAGCCACAAGAGAGACTTTTCTTCGAGGGCGTCTATCAAAGAGATTCCCAACTCCCTTGGCTATGGATTTGCCGATCTCCACACTTGGACCTTCGGGGCCAAGGGAATTGCCAGTTCCAAGAGTGATACAAGCAGCCACTGCCTTCAGAAGAGGCTGGAATGCCATTTTGAAATAATTGTAGTAGATAGTAGGAAGACCGATAGTAGAAGAAGCAGTAATAACAGAGATATCTTCTTGCACTTGTGCTTGTTGATGGGAAGGAGGATAGCTTTTGTCTTGAACTTGTTGCATATCATCGTCGTCGTCGTCATCTAGACTCAAAGCATATCGAAGCTGATTTAAGATGCTAACAATAAAGCCACCACAAGCGGGGACTAAAACGACACGAGTCCAGATGGCTGGAATAGGTTTCTCCCTCAACCACGAGGCACCTCCATAGGGAATCCCATCCCAGAAGAAGTCGCGTATTTCACGCACCCCCTTGTTGAATAGAACTACGCCTATGCCAGTGAGGAGACCCACCAAGCACGACGATATTATTACACCCGAGTTTCCCAGCTCATGCCCATCTATGCCAATAATCATCGGCTGCTCCTTTGGATTCCTTTCACTTTCAGGCAGGGCACCAAGAGGCCTCAGCCTCAAAGAATTCGTACTATTAGAGAATGATAAGTATTTCTTCTGCTTCAGTTTGAAACAAGGAGGTTCTGATTTGTTGCACTGATATGAAGAAGGGATAACCCGGGATGATGAACAGCAATGCCACTGCCACTGCTCCCGCCACAGCAACAACTGCAATTTACATTCCATTCTCGTTATCCTCTTTTCTGATCCAATTACAGGCAGATACAGTATGGGTGGACTAGAAGTCACATCTTTATTTTTATTTAATTTTTTAAATAAAATATTAATTTGTCATAGTCCAATTCTAAACTTCAGTAATAGAAGGTTTAAAAAAAAGAAACAAATCTCATGCTGAAACAAATACAGTATAAAAGAAACTGGGATTATTTGTGAATAAAATGTGGGAGTTGAATTTGAGATTTATTTTTTGGGTCAAGTCAGATTTATTTTTTATTCAACCTTAATTTTAACTAAGGATTAACTTAGTAATATTATAATTTTTAACTACACTGTAAAAATAATTATTTATAAAAAAAATAATTAAATATTTATTAAAATTTATTTTTAAAAATACTGTATTTTAAAAATAATTGTATATATTTAATAAATCATACTATTAAATATAAATAATTAAATTAAATATAATATTAACTAAAATTTATTTATACATGTATATAAAAAATTTTTATTATGTACATAAATAATTGATAAATAAAAATGAGTTTCAAAACTTTTTAATCTCTATACTAATTTGGAAGGTATGTATTTAAGTAACCATGAAAGCAACGGATTTTCCCCCCTTATAAACTCGTGAAAAGTTACAAATTTTTACACTAATTGAGGAAAAAAAAATAATAGATGTCTAAATTCAAATGACACAAAAGAAAACGTAGTGGAATTTATGAAGAAAAAAATCCACTGCCAAAGAGTGGAAGTGAGTTTTTAAATTCCAAGAAATGTAGTGATAGAACACGCACTGTGAGATAGAGAAGAAAACAAAGAAATGGACAGTTTTTAGATTTTTAAATTTTAATAATTACTATATTTTTCAAGATGGGTGTAGAAAGTAGCTCCATAGGCTTCGAATCAAACAGTTCTTACAACAGTAACGCATTCCAAGTTGGTAATTCCATTGTAAGATCATTTACACAATATGAAGAGAAAAGACTGTACATAAAATTTTGTTAACGAAGAAATCAGCGGGCCTGGCTATCACAAAATTGGATACAGAAGCGAATCCCCTCCGTTCAGTCCCAAAATGGTATTTTGCAGTAGCATCCCTCATCCTATCAGCTTTCTTAGTCTTTTCTCAGCAAGACTAGCTGCCTTATTCTGGGGCTCAAGAACGAGTGCATGTTTGAAATCTGCATATACAAAGAGTACAAATTGTGGAAAATTTTCCACAACTATGAGTAGATAAAGAAAAATTGCTTGAAGAAGAGTCTGCACAGTGCAGTGTAGCATGCAGCCGAATGGCCTGAGATTTCATGGGCAATATTTTCTCCACCGAATATTTTGTTCTCAAAAGTAATGATAGTACCACAAACTCATTGTAAAAACTATTTTGTACAAATTGATCTGATATAATATATAAGATAGCAGAACTAAAACATGAAATACCACATATAAATCCAATAGTTTATAGCTTTAAAGAATTTAGTAAAGAAAGTAATAACTCCAGACAACAGAAGAGTTGTATAAGAAGTTTTCTGCAGTAGTATTATGGTTTCAACAATACTTACAATGTGCGCCAAAACTTATAACATGCTCTTTTGGGCAGTTAATTCCAAAAGAACATAGTAATTAATATCTAACAATAACACTGAGAAATCATTTCAAAGTAACTATACTGTGAAGTAAACTTGAAAAATATGTTCTGCAGGTAAAGGTCTAAGCCATAGATCATAGGAAAACATGGAGATTATTCAATCAAGAGGAAAAGACTAATGTATTTAAGCCAGAAACTAAAACAGTTGAATTGGAATAAATTAATCTTGATTTCGTAAACTAAAACATATATATTTATAACAATTCTTTATAATTCATTCAAATACAAACTACGCAATTTTCAAGGGAAAGATGACTACAAAAGCCATTTAAGAGAAGTAAATAGGACCTTAAAAATTAAATTTCTTTGGCCTTCAATCCAAGAATCAAAATTATCACTTTCTCAGTCATGAAATCTCTGCACAAGTTTTATATTTGTGAACCAGACATTTCTTACCTTGAAGAGCCTCGTTATAACAGAGAAGAGCCTCTCTAGCTGTTCCCCGTCTCAAATAAGCTTTCACATTCTGCATGGAGATTGGACAATTTAGTTGCTCCTAGTCATGAGTGCTCATTTCAGTGCATATACATACATATTTCAGAATCTCATGTAAGGTACAACAATATTGTTTGGCACTACTGTTCAGTGCAACCTTGAGTCAATATCAGCAAATGCAGCTTTGTATCTAAAAGCTCTAGATAATAGAAAAAAATAATTACACTAAACGTACACCAAACAAATATTCATTTTGTCTTTGATTTATAAAATAAAGGATGAACTTCATAAAGGGTACACAACAAGAAACAACACCCGAATAGGCTCAAGCGCTGAAATTCCATCAGTTAAATTGGACATAAATCAGCATTAGATACAACATTTCCAGTGAAACATAACCATATAACGCCAATAAGAAAGGAACTAAAACAACATTTGGCAGCAAAATTAGCATCAAATACAAGACAAAGCTGTATTAATCCATTCTCTGTAATGATACCATCACTTATGCCCAACAAACATTTTGATCTAAGAGTGCTGTGATGGACAAACAAATAAACACAGTCCTTAAACAAGATAGAGATAAACCCTGCTATTCCTTGGACCAGAAAAAGGTCTTCGAGAGAGTTCTAAATTGCATCAGTAGAATGCCCACAAATCATTTGCCCATTGGGCAGACTGAAGGAAGAATTATGATGTTCACCCCTTTTGAAGGTTCAAACTCCTTTCTCTATAATAATCTAGCATGTTTGGGGATTGGGTACATAGAAGAGGGAAGGGACGCTAACAAGTACTAAAAAATGACTTTCCAACCACAATCATATTGAACTTCTTAATCCAAATAGTCATAGAAAAAGCTGAGCTAGCTAACCTAAATCTGTTGCTAAAGTTCCCGAGCAAGAGTCCCATTCTCCTTCTATTGCATGCAAATCTTGTTACAAGTAGTTACGGATAGTCCACTTGCCAGAGCATACTCATCACTGCATAAATTACACTAATGGTAAGTGGAGGTGGAGGTCATAGGCTTGATTTCCTACTATTAAGGGCTAACATTGACTGCTGTGTTTTCTTGATTGAGTTCACAGATGCCTGCCTTATCTTTTGTTGCTTGTGCGTGTGTATTTTGTAATGTTTTACTTGTACGATCTTTAATGTGTTTTGCCAATGCAAAAGAAATTTGATTTTTGGAGTAACATGGGCTCTTTTTTGTACTAAAAGGGAATTGAGCCATGGGCACATGGATGGCTAAGAAGCCCACTTCTTGTTTAGTAGAAAGGATTTTAGGTTTTACTTCATTGTCAAAGAGTGGATCTGTTTTCAATGATAGATAAATCCTTTCTTCTCCTCAAAATGAAGGTAAGATGTAAGATAAGTTGGATATACTTTCATGTTACAGTTACCAACTTGGAATTAGTACAAGCTAGAGTTGGAATGAGGAATAAAAATAAGAACAAATTGTTTGCTTGAGCTGCGGAAATCAAAATCGGAATCAATAGTATTCCATTTGATATGTTTACTTTGTCATGTAATTGCAATGGGTTGTTACAACTTGCCCCTAGTTAAAATTATGTATTTTTCACTAACATAATTAAAAAAAATATTTCAAAGGAAATATATGCATATATATTATAATATTAAGCATAATACTATGAATTTTTAAGTAAACTAGTTTTTATTATTATCATTATAAAAATTTTTACTATTATTATTATTATGATGACAATAATAATAAAAATATTAATAATAATAATAATAATTTTATAACAGTAATAATTATTATTACTATTATTACTATTCTTATCATAATTATTATGATTACTAGTACTATAATTTTAATAATAATAATAACAACAATAATAATAATAATACTGTAATAATATAACAATAGTAATAATAATAATGATAATTATAATGATTATCATTATTACTATTTTTTATTTTGTAAAAGGGGCAAAATCAAATTTTCAAAAATTATATTAGAGCAAAAGTCGATCCAAGGAATGGGAATTCCATTCTCACCTCTCCTGTGGAAAAGAGATTTCTATTCCCCATTACCAAGAATAGTTAAAAACTAGAATGTGGACCTACTTCAAGTGTGGTTCAACTCAAGGTAAGAATTAAACTACCAAATCACCGTATTTTAAGAAGGAAGATCTAACATTGAGACGTGTAACAGCATGTCCACAAATAACTATATTTTCTTTCATAATTATGGAATTATCTAGATCAGAAATGACATGAAACTCTCATGTCCAAAAGGACCTATTCCCACGCAGCCAAGGCTTTATTGTTCTTGATAGAGTGTTTATTCGGTGCATTTGGCAGCTTGCATTACACTGTATTGCATTGCATTAAAACAACATTCTTATGCTAACCCATGTTTTGTTGCGAT
The DNA here is from genome assembly GCA_030449905.1 of Luvunga scandens. Taxonomy (NCBI): domain Eukaryota; kingdom Viridiplantae; phylum Streptophyta; class Magnoliopsida; order Sapindales; family Rutaceae; genus Luvunga; species Luvunga scandens. The sequence goes on along the minus strand of JASUUG010001017.1, from coordinate 4,116,371 downwards.
TTATTGTTTCATTGCAACCGCATTAAAAAAGTAGCGAATACAATAAAAGGTATATAAAATAAACCCAAAAGTAGAGTTTAAGGGTATATTGCATTAAAACACTGTTCTTATATAAATATAATCATTTAATTTTTATTACTTAATAAAATAGAATAAATTTAAACTTATTAAATATTAATTTTTATTTATATTTTAATAAAATATTTAATTTAATTAATAATATACGATGGTAATAAACCTAAATATTCAATAAATAAATGATAATACATTATTTTTTCTCTCTTTTTTTTAAAAGGAAAGGAGGGTGAGCAAACCCAAATCAATTTTTACCCCCCTTTCCACCCCCAAGACTCGAACCCGAGTTCACACAAGTGATAGATGACAGATTGCACTGCCAACCAACTCGGCTATGCCCTTGGGGGCTGATAATACATTATTTTACTTCCATTACATAAAATATTTTTAATTATTTGAATATAAATACATAAAAATATTTTAATTTTATTTAATCATCTATTATTTACTAAAAAAACTAAATGTAAACTAATTTAAATTAAACGGTTATATTCAACATTAATAAATAAAAATAAATTTATGATTTAATATTATATTATATTATCTAATTACATAGTATTATATTTTTTTGCAGTATAATATTAAATTATATTTTTTTAATATGATTGCACTATATTATAATAACTAATATATAGAAATAAATTATAATATAATATAATATTATTAATAATATAACATAATATTGTAATATTTTCTTATTTAATGAGTCAATTATTAAATCATTTTTATATTATAAAAATAGTTATTTAATACTCATTTTGAAAAATTAATAATAAAAGCCTAAGATACTAAATAAATTTAAATGATATTAATTTAATTTTAAAATTAATATAAAATACCAATATTTTCTATTATAAAGTCCATGCCATACCAAACAAAGTATTGCATTGCAACTTTAATGCAACTTCATACAGTGCACCCTAATGCAATAAATGATAATGCAATACAATTAGTACAGTATAGCACAATATAGTGTGCCAAACACACCATAGTGTATTGAAGGAATTAAGAAAACAACTAATACAGTGTAGTGCAATATAATGTGCCAAACGCCCCATAGTGTATTGAAGAAATTAAGAAAACTTAAAACAAACTCTGCCTAGAAATTTCACTCTTCACAGCCCTATGCCAAACAGAGACAAATTCAAAATACGAGCACCGTGAGGCAATTAAAATCAGGTCTAAAAGTTCCTCTCAATGTATTGGTTCTTAAATGGAATCTACCCCTCTCCCAATCTGATGTTTGGATCATTTCTTACTTTTATATATTCTCGCCTGTTTCTCTGCTTTTATTTTTTTTTTTTACCTTTTTGATAAGAAACTCAAAAATGTATTAGTGGCGAAGATTTAAAACAGTGAGTAGACAAGCTGTCAACTAAGAAAACAACAAATTAAGACCATTTGTGCCATTTAAAAGTATACCCAATCACCCCTATGCCAGACTAGAATCATTGTGTTTTTCTCTGTAACTCTATTTCCAAACTGTCATCTTGAAGTTGAAATGCAGGTTAGCACAGCTTTTAGTTTTGAAATGTGAGTTAGCACACAGCTCCTCATTCTCTTAATGTAAAAATTGTATAACGGAATCACATACACACACACACACAACTTAATCAATAGAGGATTAAAGGATGCATGAAAGATAAATCAACATTGAGCAATCAATATAACCAAAACAAGCTCTCACCTTCTTATCAAGTGAAATTGTCTTACTGCAGTCTTCTTCAGCTTGTTGGAAGCTGCAAAAAAAATTTGGTACAGCATGCCTCAGTTCAAAAGCAATCTGATAAATTTATTGAACTAATTGCAAATGAATCGAAAGATCATCATACCATCCTAATTCTAAGTAAGCTGCTGCCCGGTTCGAATAGTAAGTTGCACTTGTTCCATTCAATTTAATAGCTTGACTGTAATAATTCACAGCCTTATTCCATTGCTTTCCCTTAAATGCAGCATTTCCCTGCAATAAAGTTATCCACAATTAGTGGAACACACGACAACACAAGCACCATTTTTTCCGATGAACCCTTTCTGAGGTGAAATAAGTAATCAAGAGAATCATGAAGAACTGACTCCTCAAATAATAATTTTCAAAAGAAGTTTCATAAATAACTAATTTTTGCCCACATCTAAAACTAAACAAGACTGATAATCATTCATGCAGCTACTGTTTCGAGCATGTAATCAATGATTCAGTAGAAACTTATACTTACCCCTGCTGAAAACAATATAAAAGAAATCACCTGACACTGGTAATAACTAAGAAAATCCATTTTTAAGAAATCAACTCTATGTTCAGCAAACAAGCAAGCTTAACTATGGCAACAGTAACTTCTGTTTGACCTCCACATTTCTAAAATGAATTGAAAATCGGGTGGGGGGGGGGGTGGTTGGGTGGTGTTAAAGAAAAACTTTTAATCAATTAAGCTTACAAAATACACATTCAGCTACACTTTTCTGCCACCAAATGTAGTAGAGACATTACCCTATAATTTGTAATATTCAATTTTCTAACCCTAAACAATGCAACTGAAGATTAAGATCTCATTGTGCATCTAGAGTGATAACCATACTTGTTACTTAAATAAGGTATCTGTTGGCATCTTAAGGTCCCTAGCATCTAACACATTAATAACAATGGTCAGGCCACAGCATAGATATATCAATCCACATTTTAAAATAATCAGAGCAGGAAGGAGGGAAGAATACAACACAAACTGGCTAGAAATTCAGAACACTGAAAAATCAACACAAACACAACTGGAACTTGCATCTGCCTCAGAATCTCACATGAAAAGAAAGCCTCAAAGAATATTAGAAGAGTGACAGGGTGGGTGGCAGAAATAGTCAATCATTTGAAGTATAAAAATTTTATTTTATTTCAACCAGCCAAGCAAAATTATCCAAAATTCTTTTTACAAACAATCAAGCAGGATACAGATATTAAAATATCTACATCGTGGTTGAGCTCACTAAACAGTAAGCATTTCAATAACAAGCAAGCTTATGTGTAAAAAAGGGATGGTAATATAGCAAAAAAATGCAAGACTGCCTATGACTAATAGCAAGACAGAATATACTCCAGAATCCTGTCATAATAACGAAGAATCCACCTTCTCTTTCAAAAGTTCAGAAGCATCAATGCTACCATTTGCATCCGGCAGTGGCACTAAATTAGAAGCGATGTTCACTTGTTCTTGGAGGGAATCATACAGATCTAAGACTGTATCAAGAAGAAATTTATCACCACCATGGTACGTGATAAATGAAATTGAAATGGGATGCTCATTGTACTTTCCTAATGGAACGGCAACCTGGTAATAAATTGTCAAAGTATATTCAAATTCCAGAATAAAAATAAGACAATGATAATGAAAAGAAAAACATACAAATGAAAGCTGCAGTGCTGTGACGATGAGTTACCTGACAGCAACCAGACATGCTTCCAATGCTTGAGAGCACAAGTGTTCTATCATGAAATTCAGCAGAATAAGTTTTCTTTGTATTAAGCTTTAATGGAGGATCTGAAACTGTGGGAATGACCAGTATTTTATCATCCTGGAAAAATAAACAAGACAATGAGATGATGGAAAATAAAACTGGATCAACAATCTTCAGTGCTGCAGAGATCATTGCTGCTTACAATGATTAGGTAAAGAAATCCATATCTAGATATAACAAATCAACAAATTGTGACTATCTTCAATTCAACCAAGCAAGCAGCATCTGAGCTATCTAGGAAAACGAGAATAGGGATCTTCCAGGATGCTGAAAAAAAATAAGGAAGATGAAAGTAACCCTACACCAAGACTCTCTTTCCCATGCAGGTATGCTTAGGAGAGAAAGATCCCTTATTACAGCAAGTTCAAAACAAACCACCATCTTAAAGCTGATCAGGTGATGTGCCAAAAGCACCACAGCTAAAGGGAATTTTTGAAGAAATCTGTTTCCAGGCAATGAATAGAAGACGTCCCAACTCCAAAGTCAACAGAGTGATACAATGCAAAAACATGTCTCTCAATAATTCATTTAGATACTTGTACCTTCCTGCAAATTGGAAACTAAAAGATGCCTGGAACAGGACAACAAATCTTGAGATATTAAGACTCTGTTTGGTATTGGGGTTGGGCACTAAAGTGATTGATAAACACTAGCTGCTGTGGCTTAGAAACTAAAATGATTCGATCCAGTACTTGCATGATGAAAAACATATAATATTTTTACTATTTTTGTCAAAATTATTGATTAAAATTCATATTTACTGCCTACTATTACCATTTATTTCATGCCTACAGCTTTTATTCTACAACAGCTGTAACTTCTTCTATACAAACAGGGCCTAAGATTTTTTATAATAATAAGCTTCTTCTAAGAAACCATATTTGTTACACACCTCAAGTAGGGCAATCCAGACACTAATTGCGGAAAGGAAACCAGAAATTTTGGTCAGAGACTGCAGCCCAAATGACAATATATATATCTGCATGGCTTAATAAAAATTTTGTAAATCTCTCACATAATATAATTTTTTTCTTTTTTTTAGGAAACAGAGAAGAAAATGGAATACAAAAGTGAACCAGAGGTCCACAAACTAAAATCTTCTCTACAGTATAGAACTCCAAAAAACTATACAAAACTCTGAAACATTGAAACCCGAGACACAGAAAGGAAAAATCCAAATTAACAAAATTAACCCAAGAGTGCATCCCAATGAAGCTGAATAAAAAAGTATGAGGAATCTTGAAATTCCTTGGAAATTGAAGCCCAAATAGAAGAAAAGAAATAAATCCTCTCATAACCCATTAATATCATCCTCTTTTTCTCCTACAAAAATGAGGCAATTTCTTTCTTGCCAAGTCACCCACAACAGAGCTACGACTACTCTTTCATAATGTTTTGGCTTCCTTTTCTAGTGGCTTACAAGAGATTGGGGGTGCCCAAAGATATTAGCTGCACCACATAATTGAGCCCATAAAGAGGAGGTAACATCCCAATGAAGAAAAAGAAAGTTACTGGTTCCCTCATTCATTCTGCACATAACACAATAAGGGTAAAGACACATCTTAGGTTCTCTGAATCTTCAATCTAGTATTCATTATTCCAAGAGCTACTGTCCAAGCAACTTCTGCATAAATTATTATGTGTTGAGATGAAAATAAAAAAGAATTACACTAAAAACATATAAACATAGCAGTTGGTTATCAACGTCATGCCACACATGAAATAATAAAATCTGACTGGTTGAAATGTTGTCCGGTATTCTCCACTTAGCAAGTTGGCTAAATTGGTGAAATACTTCCACACGTATTCCTTTTTTTATTTTTTCAATATCTTAATTGTGTGACACGTGTTTTATATAATACTTGACAAAATGCTTGCATGTGATGATAGAATTTGAATGAAGAAGGCACAGCGCCACTAAGTTTGGACTGTTTATCTTATCTTTTTCTTTTGCCATCTACCCTAGTGCACCTATTCCCTTACACAAGTAATGGACCAAGGCAATTGCTTTGTCAATGATATTGCTTTAACAACGAACTTTGAGTCCCCTATCTGTTTTTGCCCCTTTTTCATTATCAGAGTTCTATAGGATTCATCTTTTTCACTCCCCCTCAATAGGGAAGGACATAGTGTCTACTATTATAAATGATGCATGTGCATCTAGTAAAGCAGGTTAAGCAGACACACTTGCACTTTCTAACTTCTGGCTAATTCGTTTACTACTGGTTAATACTAGCCTGCCTACTGTTAGGCTCCTAGACAGGGCCCATCTAACAAATAAGGCTCCAATCAAATGATAATTTGTGCATATCTTCTGATCTTTGACAAAAAGATAAAGAAATAAGCAATAACGGAAATAAAATGTGAGAATTTTCTCCTACCTTGTGAAACAAGGACAAAAGGCAGAAGAATTAAGAAATGAGATGATTGCACTTATAAAAGATGTTATACCTACCGTATGTATTTTGAGAATTCTGGTACGAGATACTAAAATCATTTTTATTGTCAAAATAGTAAATAATGCTATAGTAAAAATTATATTTAAAATATTTAAACTAGAAAGGAAGAAACTTATTCCACCTTCGTGGACAAGTAATAAATAGTATTTTCCCTTTCTGCTCCAATCAAATTCAAAAATGACATACAAGCAAATTAAGTGTTATATCAATAACTTATCAATTGAAAAACTTAAAAGGGAAGAAACATGGGAGAATAATGGCCGACTTAGCCAATCTGCAAATTGGATGAATACCAACCAACAAATGCAAAGTGCGACGTAACCAACATGTGCAAATAGGCTAGAGTTAATTGTTTGTAATTGTCAAATTTATGATTACATTGAGGTAACACATAGAATGAACTATAATAAGAAATATGTCTAATGCCATGATGAAAAGTAATATTAAAGCTCAAAATTATTTCCACAAAAAGTAGACAACTGTTACCAAATTGAAAGGCAGTATCAACACATTCTAAGAGAAACATGCAAACTTAAGGATACCTTTAATAACCTTTGAAGGGCTGCCCGCATCTCATTTCGGACTTTGTATAAGATTTTGATGTTGTCTTGTGTTGTATTAATCGCTTCAAGAACACGTTCAAAGACATTATATCCTAAACTTGGTTTGGCTGATTTAACCCATTCTTCATAAATTGTTTTAAACTCGTATCTGAAAAGCAGTGATAGGTATCATATTATTGTTTGTATTGAACCAAGGCCAGAATAAATGTTCAATAGAAATATGATATGTTCCAAGTCCATTGACTTTTCAGTATGAGAGAGCAAATGAATGAGAACTTATAAAATATCAAGAACAAACTTGAGCAAAAGAAATGGAAAAGAAAAACTTAAAGAACACAGATATGAGAAGCAATGGTCAATGGTGAAAACAATCTAGGAAACATAAAATAAATCATTTCAAAATGGTGAAGCTTCCATTCAGCTTAAAGCTAGGAAGTTACAAATTTAGTTATGCAGATGCCACAAATCAAGTTAACCCAACTCCGCTCTGAAGCATAACATTCAGATGTTTTATCTTCTAAGTTGAAAACTGTATCATGATAATATATACAGATTTCAGATACCTGTATGATAAGCTTTCAAATGAGTTTCAAAAGCCAGATATTCTAAAACTCCTACTGGCACAAGCAATAAACTCCATCAACCCCATAGCATTCCCTGGTGATTGTAATTCTTGTGCTGTATACTCTAAACTAACCGAACAAATGTGGAACTTAGAAGACATGAAACTAGACTGGCAACAAGATCTGGAGAGAAAATAAAATGTTTTGGGGTCTTATTAAATTCAAAACATTTTACAGATGGCTTCTATACTCTACAGCAGACATAATCCACAATTTGAAAGCAAAGACTGCAGCTAAACAACATTAGCTCTGGAAATTTTAGGATACATTTGGTGTTATTTTCAAATCCTATTTTCTGTTTTCTGAATTCAAGAAACACCAAATATGAGTTCAGTAAGCCATTTCTCAAAATATTTTTGAAAATGTAAAATTCATTCTATACTTTAACAAAGGAAATAGGAAAACCAGTTTTTCTTGCTTTCCGAAAACCAGTTTTTCTTGTTTTCGTTGTTTCTATATACAGTATTAAGCTCCAAAAGGAACAACTTTCTTCCACCATCTCTCAAAATAATAATAAGAACATCATCATCATATTACTATTATTACTATTATTTCTTGTTTTCAAAATTATTTTTGAAAATGAAGCCAAACGCAATTTTAAATTTTGAAAATAGTATTTTCATTCTCATTTTTGTTTCATGAAACCAGCAATTGGAAAACAATACCAAATCGCCCTTAGAATCCAATCTTTCACGCAACAACATGAAATTTAGTTATTTCTGAATAGCAACAGTTATCCAAGCAATTTTTCCTCTGTTATTAAAAAGTTAAAAGGTGGCACAATGTCTGCACATTTAGTAGTAATTGATATTGTAGCTTTTCATGATTAAGCAACCATAGTATTTCTCAATAGGAATTGACTAATCATAACAATTTATCATACTAGTACTATATTATATATTATAAAACTATATGAACTTGTATTCTATTAGAAAGTTGAACTCCTTTAAATTTAGTAAAGATGATTAAAAACAAAATAATCTGGTAAGGAAAACCTTGCCAAACTCCTGGACACTCTCATTCCACCACTAACAATCATCCTCATCCCTTCTAGTCATAGCTCCATCTACTCTGTTTTCACTTGCATACCAGCTACATTTATTTAGTTCTAACTAAATATCCAATTGCAACAAACAGTATTACTAAAATGGAAAAGCTTTTACTACTGTGTGGCATGATTCTATAATTTCACCTAAACATCGTAAGATCATCTTACCCATCATTAGTAAATAGATATTATAAAAATAAAGGAACTACATTATTCAGTTTTACCTTTGTAATGAAAGCATAACAGAAGAAAGCGCTTTAAGAGTAGATGTTCCATTTTCCAGGCTTGCAGATTGAGCACGCAATCCTTTTAGACTGGGCACATTTGAAGCAATATACTGACTGATATTCATATGCTCTGGATTCTGGTCTGCACAATCAAAACAAACAGAAAAACTTCTTTTAATTGATCATTTAATATAATAAAGGAAAATACAGAAAGAATATCAGATACAATAACCCTGTAACTTACACCCAGATAGGCTTTCAATTGCTTTGCTAATAACATGTATTGTCTTCAGCTTGGGAACCTTTGAAAGCTGGAAGATATCATCGGCAAAAATAAGGCGTCTTGCCCTCCTAGGTTCCACCGCGTTTAGTTGAAATAAAACATGCCCAACATGATGTAAAATAGATACATTACTAGCAAGCAAACCTGAAAGTTCAAGAAATAATTAAATTAGAAAATATAGAAAAAAAAGCTACAAATGAGGTCCTCCAAAACCCTAGAGAGGGTAAGAGAGTTGAATTTCTTATGATCTCAAATATCCAAAAGCTGTTTAACATGAACATATTTTCAGTAGAATCAGTTGACAAAAGAAATTGCACAAACCAAGGGAAGTCTAGCTAAGGACATCAAATACTTTTAGTACATACATAGAAAAAAACCTATCTACAAGTTAACAATCAGTATTCTATTTTCATCACATATAAAATTTGAAATTAGGCAAAATTCTAAGAAATTTAGGGAAGCAGGTTAACATTTCTTTTTTTGTGGGGCAGGGGATTGGGGGAGGCGTCGGCAGAACTCCTAGAAATTGAGGATAAAGGACAATTATGCACAACATTTTCAAAGAGTCATCAACAGGTATCATACCAACAGTGTCTAGAGATTGTGAATTTGGCAGCACGCCTATCATGGAAACAGTGCCATGAGATGGTCGGTAGCCAAGGATCCCACAAAATGATGCTGGAATTCTCACACAGCCAATTGTATCAGTACCTACAATTATAAAAGATGGATCAGTAAGAAATTGGTATCCACAAAAAGCGTCAATGTATGTCAAAACACAAACAACTGAAGTTACCAAGAGCAAAGTCAACAAGTTGAGCTGCAACAGCCACAGCTGAACCACTAGAAGAACCTCCAGGAATATGAGAGGGCATTTGGGGATTAATAGGGGTTCCATAATGCTTGTTCTCCCCCGTTATCCTAAATCCAAGATTCCACAAAAGGAAAGAAAATCAAAACTAGACATATCATTAACTAGATTCAATTAACTTTGACAGGGATTAAGGAATTACCCAAATGCAAATTCATCCAAAACAGTCTTGCCAATACAAGTAGCTCCATTCTTCAACAAAAGAGTAACGACCACGGCGGTCCTCTCGGCTTCATGGTGATCTCTCTTCCAGTCTGGGCTCCCAAACCCCGTTACATACCCCTTCACATCAAAAACGTCCTTGATGGCGAATTTGAGGCCGGCGAGAGGCTGCCGAGCAGCAGGAGGCGGCGGCTGAGGGAACGGAATGAGTTCAAATCTTTCCAAAAAAGCACCAAAATCGACTCTCCCATTCAATTTGAGATTCCTTCTACGGCGCAGAGTCTCCGCAAGAACCACGAAACCCACCGCACTCACCCCGATCACTACCCAAACTTTGGGGTTCGATGTATTGGCTTTGATTATATTAAATGATTTTGACATGATTCGATTTAAAAAATAATAATAATAACACACAAACGTTATGTGAAAAAGTGAAGGGTTTAAGGGAGGTTTTTGTTTATAGTTTTGGTTTCGATCGACTGTCTGGGTTTTGGCCTTTCTGGGGATTTTGGCGAGTGCTATCGTGCGCTAGACATTTCCTCAGTGAATTTGTATTTCGCTTCACTTGGCTATTCTACGCCGTTCTCCACTCGTCCCTTCCTTTCATCTTTACGGAAAATACGCAATTTTTTAAATATATATAAAAAAAAACATAAATTATTGTAGAAAAAGGCGACCTTTTAAAAAAAAAAACAGAAATTCATTTCATTCTCACATCATCGTCCCTATTAAAATTGTTACTTTTTCTAACTAAATTACTAAAATGTCCCGTTCTGGTGCTATTATTTATTCAATACAAAATCGTTTCATTCTCTCATTCTCGCCCTAATAAATTATTCCCTTCCATCCCACTTCTCCAAAAACACTCTACATGCGAATGAATTTTGACATTTTACGGGGATTATCATAATTCAATCTAGCAAAAGGCCAAACGTATTGAATAATTACACGATACAATAATCAGATGGCACATGGCAGATTTAAGAGGAAGTGTAAACTGAACACTATCATACATATATGTGTATGTATACATATAGTCTTTTGATGAGAACATCCTTTGTCAAGGTGATGATATCACTATAATATAAAACGATATAGATTTTAAGATATTGAGAATTATATTTTTTTTGTTTGTGATTATGTTGACATCTGTAAGTTTTTTTATATTTTATTAGTAATCTTTGTTAAAGTGGAGATATTCTCACTTGTACACACACATATACATGAGACAAACTCTTGAAACAACAAAGAAATTAATTAATTAATTATCACAGTTTTATTGTAAAAAAAATTGTATTTACAATTCAATTACTGGTTTTCGTCTTCTTCAAAATTTTGATAAGCGTTAAGACACTTAGGCAATCAAGAAACTTTCTACAATTAAAAAGACTAGGCTATCGAATTTGGAGAAATGATTAAGAAAATACATAAAAAAAAATACAAAAAACAACTGCATGTTTTTCATATACGTAGAGTAGGAAGATGGCTTCTTTTTTCTTTTTACTTGAAATCGCTGCATACAGTGGATAGACTTGACATCCCTAGATGTTAATTGGGTTCCTCTGTTTGCAAATTAAGGATTTACAACTCCATTTGTCGAAGTGGGAAATCCTTTTTCTTTACAAAAAATTAGTGGGCCTCTGCCCTTGAGTTGAAGAGGTTGTTTGTTAAATGTTTGAAATTTAAAATTTTATTAATTTAAGATTTTTTTTAAAATATGCTTGTTTGTCTTTTAGAACTTATATTTAATTTTCAAATATTTACATCTGAATAAAAAAAGTAAATTTTTGTAGCTTTTATTTGAATGAAAAAAGGTTTGAATGACAAATAAATTTTATATTCTAAAAATATCTCTGTAAAATAGCTTATTTCCTAAACTATAAAATCTAATTCTCTTTTTTTATTTTAATTTATAAGCCTATAAATGTCAAATAACCAAGTTTAAGATTTTTTTATTATAAAAGCAAACAAGATGTCACTTATATTCAAATATTAAAAATAGAAAAATAAACATGTTATTTAGATTTTCATATTCATATACATTCTAAGTTTATAAAATTTCAGACCTATTCAGATTTTAAACAAAAAAAAATACTACCTAAGTATTATCCTCAAGTTAGTGAGTAGACTAATATGATTAAGGTAATTTATAGATACTGCATTCTCCTTATTATGGGTCCAACCCTTGAAACCAACCCAACTCGTATGATTTTTTGCAATTTGAGTTAGGTTGATAAAATATGCAAGTTGGGTTGGATTGTTAAATTCTCAACTCGCACTATTTATGGATTGGGTTAGGTTAAAAATTTTCACCAATCCGTCAACCCATTTATATAAAAAAATTATTATATATATTTTGATATTTCATATAAAAATTAAAAAAATATAAACATAAAAACTTTAAAATGTTGGATTTATTGTAAGGGTTTTAATATTTGTAATTTTTTAATTTTTCTAAATAATTTATTTATTTTTGTTCACTATTTAATTAGAGTATAAAAATGAGCTTTTTCAAATGCCCAGCCAATCAATCCAGCCTGATCCAACCCATAGTTCAGGTTGGGTTAAGATATGTAATGGGTTGGATCGAGTTAAAATTTTTCAACCCATTTTATATTCAGGTTGAGTTGGATTGTATATCAATCTGACCCAACCCCGAGCCATGCCCAACTCTATTGCTTGTTGTTGATATGTTTAATGAAATAAAAATGCAAAGATGCTCTGAAAATCTTCAGTTTTGTTGTGTTGTTGATGGAGCAGAAGATTAATGTTCAAAATATTTTGTTAATTGTAAAGAATACCATAATAAAAGAACAAACTAAATTCATGTTGATTTAAAAGGAATACAGCAAATTTAAGGGTTAAGACTTGTTGATTTCACAGAATGCCGAGAATTAATCAAACTCGAGTACTCACACGGGATTTGAAATTTGAAAAAATTATTGAACCCGAATCTAGAGTTTATTCCAAGAAAATAATCAAAATCTTTGCCTGTAAAAGCTACAAAAAAACACTTATTTACACTAACTAAGACCTATCCTAATTTAACTAGGAAACTTATTTTAATAAGAATTATACCTAAATTAGAAATACAACTCAAAATTGGATAGGATGCCTGGATTTGGAAGATTTAAGTTTAGTAAGTGTAATGATAGCAGTGGTTTGACTCATATCATTTTAAATTGACTGAAAAATTGAATTGAAATGGCGATTTTGAGGGCTTTAATTTCAGGCGATTTGAGCATCGATCTGAGGTGAGGAATCGTAAAAAAAGGTTGAGCTCGTGGAGAGGAGTGGATTGATAGTGGTGCTGGTAGCTAAATCAAGCTAGAAAGTGATGAAAGGAGGCGGCGACGATCGTGGTTGTTATGTCCTTTTTCCTAGTGATCAACGGCTAAATAGCCATAACTCTTACTTAAAGGTTTGATGGCTGGCTTTCTCTATTCTGGACAGTAGTGGAGATCAATAGAAACAAGACAAAAATTTCATGCTGCTGGCCATGGACGGTTGTTGACACGAAGGCTATCATTTTTAGGTTTCTTTTTTGGGTTAAAGGGAAAAAAAGAGGAAGGGTAGATGGATGAGGGAAGCTAAGAATCCCGCTTTTAAGTCTAATACCAAGGGGATGTTGCGGACGTTTAATGTCCAAAATATTCCGTTGATTATAAAGAATAGTAGAATAAAAGAACAAATTAAATTCACATTGATTCAAAAAGAATGTAAAGAATTAACTAAACTTAAATACTCACACAGAGATTTGAAATCTAGAAATATTATTAAACTCAAATCTAGAATTTATTCTAAGAAAATAATCAATAACAAATGATCAAAGTCTCTACCTGTAAAAGCTACAAAGAAACACTTATTTATATTAATTGAGACTTATCCTAATTTAACTAGAAAACTTATTTTAATAAGACTTATACCTAAATTAGAAATACAACTCAAATGAGAAAAGTCTAAATAATGAAACTCTAAATACGAAACCAAATTAAAATAAAATGCAAATTAATTAAAATATTCTTAAATATTATAAATTTCAATCTAGTTAGAATTTCTTCAATTTCCTACTCTGCATCAATTGTTTAGTGTTTTGCCAATAATTAAAATAAATTTATTTAGCTCTCATGACATAAAAAGAGACAAAAACTATGCATATCATCATGAGTTTCATGTTTCTCCTAATGAGCTTTGTTTTCAATTCTTATCAAAGTATATTTGGCAATATCCATTTATGAAATTTTGAGGACGAAATTTCTAGTAGGGTGGGGTTCTAACAACACATTTTTTTGTCTCTTTTTATGTTTTACACTCATGAAACTAGCCGAACACTTAATAACCATGTCGTCTCTTTCTCTTCGTTGTTCAAATTTCTCTCTATGTGTGTGTATATATAGATATATTTATAAAAAGATGAAAAAAAGAAAAGAAAAATAACGAGAACATAGAACAAGAGAAGAAAGAAAAAAAAAGAAATAGAAAGAATGAAAAAGATGAGAGAAGGGAAATGAGATAGAGAGGGATTGTTCTTAGAGTGAGAAAGTTTTTCTTAGCCTAGAGGGTTATACAATTTATAATTTTGATAATAACAAACATGTGATATTATATTTTACAATTTCACTAGGTTTTGAAGGAAAAAATTTATTCAAGTGAAATCGAGCTCAAGACACTCAACAGACAACGTCACAACCAAGAACTTCATTGCTACAAATTTTGTAAAGCCGTTATGATTTAATGTATGCATGATTAACCATTTGAAAAGCTCAACCTTTTTTTTAATAAATCATTATTTTTCATTAACCAAATAAACCAAAGGTTTTATAATTATAAGCTAAGTATTTTATGAAATTGGTTATTTCTTAAGATATGGATTAAAATGAAAAAGTTTTGTAATCTTTGATTTCAACAAGTATTGTTTTAAATTTTGGACTTGGACCTATTTGCAAAAATATAAAATATTTTGGGCTATCATATAATTTTCAAAAGTGTTAGACCATATTTTAATTTTTAAAAATTTTAGGGACTAATTATAAATATAAAAAAAATGCTTGGAAGACAAAACGGTAGCAGCTAGCAGCTTGAAAATAAACGGGTAACCACTTGGGGAAAATTTTTCAAATTTTAGAGCTAAATTTGAACTGTAACTTGTCACAAAAGTCTAAGCGGTTAACTGCCAAATCAAGAGGCTAACCAGCTATTCTCTGAAGGTCAATAATGACTAGTTTACTTATCAAATATATATAAACTCAAATCAAAATCAAATATAACAAGTTTTTCAAGCAAAAATCATTCCATACAATATCTCTTGAGCTTCCATTTTAAAATCTTCTTACATTGAATTATCATTTGTATATCCACTCTAAAAAAGAGTTTTTGTTGTAACTTTTAAATTCATTATTAAATTTGTGTGAGTATAAGTGTGGGAAACACTTAGGGAGAAGTGTGTATAAGTGAAACACCATTTGTAAAAGTTTATTGACACCTTGAAAATCAATTTTAAGAACTTGAAGCCTTGGGAACTTGAAGCCTTGGAGGTTTGAATAGTAAAATCCTCAAGCTTGGTTTGCTTGGAGGCATGGACGTAGGCCGATTTTGCTGAACCACGTAAAAACTCAAATGTTTGATCTCCCTTCCCTTATTCTTTTAATTTTCAGTATTGTTAAATTTATTACTTTTGATTTTGTTAAGGCATTAGTTTGAGTTGTTGTGTGGTTTTATTTGTTTAAGTCTTAAAAACCCAATTCGCCCCCCTCTTGGGTTGCTTAGTTTGAATTTCAATCTTTATTTTATGGAGAGAAATCTCAAGATGATTAAGTTTGGAAAATTGGGTGTGTTGGATTCAAAATTCATCCATATCAGTTTCTTACAACAAATTTCTAGTGAGTTTTCTACATGCATAAGATGATTTTAATATTTCATCAACATTACTGCTATGACATCCTCATAAATTGAAAGGATGTGAATAATTTTAGACAATTGAACCTTCTCAAAAGAGTATTGACTTTATAAGAGACGATCACTATTTGGACTAGCAAGAGGCCTTTTGGTTAGGCTTATGCTCATACCAAAAATAAAATTGCAAGGGTAAAAAACGTGTGCATAAAGCCCATAACAAACAATATCTTATTAAAAGGCCAGGTAATTGCACCTGGTATTAGAGCCACTCCCAATAGATAGTGTTTGGTCAATCACAACTAAAAAAAATACTTTTAATTGTAACATACATCCCAAAGACGTGAGCAATAAGTTTATAAGAGATGGCTACCATTTAGACCAACAAGAAGCTTTTTGGGTCCATAGCAGAACAAAACCGTGAGAGTGAAGGATGCTTGCGTGAAACCTAAAACGGACAATATCTTGCTAGTGGGCGTGATCATTACAAAAACCACCATGATGTTCATAAGGAAAACCACCAATATATCCACCTTTGCCTTGATTACCTCCTTTATTACCATTTCAAGTCTAGTTACCATTCCATTTGCCATCCTAATTGCCTTTCCCAAAACTTTGTCCTTGAATGGCCTTCCTAACTTATCCAAAACCTCCTTTACCACCATTTATTTTGATTCAAGTTTCCACCTTCATTTTTGTTTCTAAAGTTGCCATTCCAATTTCCTTAATTGTTATTGTTCCAACTAGCATTATGACACTTCTTTTTTTTTAAGATTATTTATAGTTTGAGCTACAATAGTTGTATAATTTAACTTAGGCCTTTATACTAGCATTTGACTAAGTACTTTCCAATTTACCCTTATAAGTCACAAGCAAAGAATAAATTTCATTAACACTCATCTTTAGCACATTAACTTCAACATTCTCCATGACAGGATAGTAAGAGATAAAATGAGTAATGAAATCTAAGTTGTTAACTGGACTACCAACAATAGCTTACTCATCAATTATATATCCCAATTTACAAAATCACTCAATCATAGACATAGATCTTTTCCTAAGATCATTCAGTATAATCTTTATAAACTTTCTTAGCTATAGTTTTAGATCCAAATTGTTGCTCTAAACTAGTCTAATGTTTAGGAGAAATTTTAAAAGGACACAACCCAACTTAATAGCATCTAATCCTACCTCTCAAGTAGCAAACACAAGATTCTATTGTGCAATACCATTGGACATGCTTTGGATTCATCAAGGTAACCTTCTAGTCCATTAGCTCGAATTGAATAGAGGATCTAAGATTTTCATATAGTGTAATTAGTTGAGTCAAGCCTGATCAGTGTTGTGAAAGTGAAAGGACAAATTGAAGATGAAATGTTTGAATTAGAGCTAAAAAATGCCATATGGAAATATTTGGTTAAAGCTCTGACACCAAATTAGAGCATATTGTATAGTTTTATAATGTTTGGCTACCAAGAAAAGCAATGAGAAATTTAAAGAATCTATAGAAAATTATTCAAAGAATAAACTATATTATTATTATTGAAACATGATATAATTAATCAAAGAATAAACTATATTATTATTATTGAAACATGATAAAAGAGCATATGACAATTTACAGTACTGTGTAGAAGATTCTACTTACATAGTACACATGAGCTAAACCAACCAATGAATAAAAAACCATACCAACTAATTAGCAAACTCTGTGGCTAACATGTTGATTCAACAACCACATCATCGAATTATTTATCTAATTAACAAACTAATATCATCCTTAACATGCTTTTCCTTAATTTTCTCACTTATTAATTATACTATAATTTGTTTCGATTTTTTAATACTCAATTTAATTACTTTACCACTTCTTATTGTACTTGCATTTAACAAATATTTTGTTATGCTAGTGAATCAATATATATTAGTGCAATTAATTTGAGCAATGCATCTAATTGTCATAATCCATTAGTAATATTTGATTGTGACCTATATTTTTAGATAATATTTAATTGTAGTAAATTTACTACATTCATCTTTGTTGTGACACTCTCTCATTGTTTTTTTTTTAATGTTTGCGGTTTTCTTTACTTTTTTTGCTTGTCATTCCTCATAAACATATTATTTTATGAGGTCAAATTTGGATTACTCCCCTTGTAAATTGATTATCTTTAAGTCACCTTTTACTTTTGAAAACCTCAATTTATCCCATATTTTTGTTAAGAAGACAAAAAAACTCCATCGAGCTACCCCCATTTTCCTTTATCTTTTGAACAAAAATAAGGGTAACTTGAGGTTTTCAAGTAAGAGAGATAATTTGAAAATAGTCAATTCACGAGAGGATAATTTGAAATTTACCCTATTTTATGGCCACTTCTTTTACCGCATATTAAATCAAATTATCATTCTCACGTAGCACCAATATATGTTTCCTTTTGATTCATTAACTTTTGGAAAATTTATAAAAATGACCCAAAACCTTTTATATTTTACAAAATTAACCATCTTAACTTTTTCTATCATTTCTAGCCAAACATCTAATTTTTAGACCTAAATACCTTCAAACCTATCAACCAAATGCAAAACAAAATTACACTCTCAACAAAATATCATCAAAACTCACCACCCTCTACTCATTAATTTTATGAAACAAATATATTTATATAAATAAAATTATCAATTGGAAAGTAAGAATTTAAGGTTAGAATTTGTTTTTACACAATGTGTGTTTTTATTTCGATTGTTTGAAATTTATGTGGGTATTTTGAGTAAAAATGAGTTAGGAGATGAATTGAGAAAATGTGTGACAGGCATCTACCATACAATTTGAGCTTTTTTTAACTATGTGATTTTTTTTTTATCTTTTCTTAATTATTCGTGCATAATGGAGTTAGTTGTTCTTTAAACTTGTTTTGATAGATCATGGAAGAAATTGGGAGATGGTTGTTTTGAATATATAAATAGCAAAAGTAGAGTTTTTTTTTTTTTTTTTTGGTTTAAAAAGATTGTGTGTTTGATGAATTTTTTACAAAAGTGTATGAGGTTTTGTAAATAGATCCAGATGATTATAGCATCACATTGAAGACAAGTTTAAGGTTGATATGTTTTACCTAATCGATGTGTTCACTACCCATGGATGTACTTGATGACAGATGGTAAAGGTTCTATTATATATGAGCTCTAATTCAGTGAACAATGGGTGCATCCCTATTTTTGTTATCAAATCCCTTAAAATACCAAATTAAGAGCCTGTGATATGAGAAACTCAAAGTTAATATAGAGTACATGTTTATGTCACTCATAGTGAAATAGAGACATTACTATGATGACATCATTTCAACAACATTACTCTCTAATCTGCTACAATAATGATCCCATGATAAGAATGGCAATACATTAATGACTATTGAAGAAGAGGTGTTTCTACTGATGACATCACTTTAGAAAGGTTACTCTTCTTTCCAATACAATGATGATCTTATTGATGGCAAGAATAATATGCCAATAGATATCATTAATGCTAAATCATACTATAGCCCAATTGATGATTAGGATGAAAATCTTTTTTATGCTCCTACTAATATTAGTGATGATGGTCATTTCAATAATAATTTCAATTACAGGGATGATGTGCGTGATAGGGGTTTAATTGGTGATAGGAGAATTTGCCTCACTTTTAGAATGAGCATGAACCATGTCAAAGTCGCCTTGGTACTCCAAGGCCTCATTCTAAGGGGTTATTAGTTGACCTCTTTTTAAGTATTTCTCCAGTTGTGTCTTTAGATTTATTTACTTAAACTTTGTCAGAAGTTATAGGTTTAATGATATTTATGTGGTAAGTTGTTTGATTCTGGGTATAATTTAATATTGAAACTGTGTAAAGTTTCCTAGAAGGATAAGTTCAATTTAAAGGTTACAAGCTCCAGATTGACATGTTTCAAGGCGCATTGTACTTTGAAATCATGTAAATGGCACCTTCGACCAAAAAGAGCATAAATCAAGTGAATGCACATTAAGTAGTGATGAAATGTGATAATAAACACACTTATCGTAACAAGCTAGGGTTGTTGATCATCTCATTGCATATAAATTTATTCAAGAGAAGCAGATATATACTTCAAATGACATTATAGTAGACATGCAATAGAAGTACAATATTATGAAATTCTAGCTAAGCAACCCAAGAGGGGGCAAATTGAGTTTTTAAAACTTAAGCAAATAAAACTACACAACTTAAACTAATGTCTTAATAAATCAAAAGCAATAAATTTAACAATACTCAAAATTAAAAGGATAAGGGAAGAGAGATCAAATACGTGAGTTTTTACGTGGTTCGGCAAGACTGGCCTACGTCCATGCTCCAAGCAAACCAAGCTTGAGGATTTCACTATCCAAGCCTCCAAGGCTTCAAGTTCTTACAATTGACTTCCAGGTGTTAATAAACCTTTACAAATGGTGTTTCAATCATATACACCTTTCTTCAAGTGTTTCCCACACTTATATTCACACAAATTTGACAACGAATTTAAAGATTAGAACAAAAAACTCTCTTTTAGAGGTGGATGTACGAATGATAGCTCAATAATAACTTAATGTAAGAAGATTTACAAAACGGAAGCACAAAAGATGTTGTATGAAATGATTTTTACTTGAAAAACTTGTTAGATTTAATTTTGATTTGATTTTATATAAATTTGATAAGTAAATTAGCCGTTATTAACCTTCAGAAAATAGTTAGATCACCATTTGATTTGGCGGTTAGCCGCTTAGACTTTTGTAGTAAGTTACCGTTACAGATTTTGGCTTTAAAATTTAAAAATTTTTCCCAGGTGATTAGTCGTTTATTTTTAGGTGGCTAGCCGATATCGTTTTGTCTTCCAAGCATATTTTTAATATTTTTAGTTTGTCCCTAAAACTTTTAGAAATTAAAATATGGCTTATACTTTGGAAAATTATATTATGGACTAAAACATTATATATTTTTGCAAAAAGTTTCAAATCTAGAATTTTAAACAATACTTGTTGAAATCAAAGATTGTAAAACTTTTTTATTTTAATCCTTATCTTGAAAAATAACTAATTTCATAAAATACTTAGCTTATAATTATAAAGCCTTTGGTTTATAAAAAATGAAGCTATTCTAAATACTAAATCGTGTATACATTATGCCCTTAAAAAACTTGTCAAATTATGAAATATAATAATACATGTGTAACACCCGTTCCATGTATGTTTGAAATTAATTTTTTTTTATCTATTCAATTATTTAACTTTTGTATGAGTGGTTTTATGTTAATTAGCATTATTTAGGTTAAGGTATGATTCTTTTTATTTTTATTGATTTATTTATTTATTATATATAAAGGTAAGAATTTTTATAAAACCTAAACTCTTTTTATCTCCCTACGAATAAAACTTTTAACCTAATAACCATATAAAAGTAAAGGAATCTAGGGTTTTATTTTATGCATGTTTGAAAGAATTTCTAAGGTAATTATCCTTCTCTAATCCATGTTCTCTAATCTTATGTGTTTGAAAATGAATGCATGAATTATTCTTTTTATCATAAATGACTTAGTAGGCATGTGTACTGTGATTTAATTATGAATTTTCCTTTATTTTTATTCAATTTCTGCAGGAAACTTTTCATAAAATTAAACTAGACGTCTTAACATTTTCAATGATATATTTTATGCAAAGAGATTTAAAGTAGCCAATTTGTGGTGAATTTTTGAAGTTGGAACAATAGCGCTGGAAAATTCTAATTTCAGTAGCATGTCTGACTTCACCGATTTTTCAGACTATTCAAATGCTCTCTGAAAATTTTGTCAATTTTTCTGTCTAATATTCATTATGTCTAATTACAGCATGTTTAATTTCATAATTTTTGGTCGAGTACAAAAAATAATAAAAATTTGTTATGTTAGGCTGCTAGGGATAAGACTATTTAAGGCTGCTAAAAGCCTTTAAAATGACATATAAAAATAATAATCATATAATATTATGAATCCTCTATAATTTAAAGTTTATTTCACTATTTTTCATTGAGTGAGCATTAAGTTATGAATTTTTGAAGTGTAAAACATAAACCTGAATGTTTCTGGATAGGTTTCCTAGTCTCTTGATGTAAATTCGTTTAAAATAGTTTTTCATTTTCAAAAATTCTAGAAGGTTGATATATTTTTTCTTAATGTCTCTAATGCTGTTAAATTAATTAATCTAATTTTTATGAGTTCTATTAAATATTTTATGAATTTTCTAAATCAGCTATCTCTATTTTTACCACTGCTGGACAGTGTGCATATGTACATGTAAAATTCTGTTTGCAATATGTTTTTGACCTTCACTCATTTTTTTGAAGTTTTATATAAAATACCACACATGTTTATGATTTCTTTTGTAGTTTTTACAATTTTCCAACATATGATTAGCTTGGAAAAATCAGCTTATATAGGACGGTCAGGTTTAGATTAGCTTTAATGGTTTAGTGCTTACAACTAGGTTTGATTATGTTGGTGTTATATCAAGGTCAGAATGAGTAGTGATATTGATAAGGGTGTGTTTTGATGTTTACGATGAGATTGAGCTCGAGGTTGAGGTTGTCGTTCTTTATTGCTGAAGATCGAGGTAAGTAGATTCATGTATAGTATAAGTATTTTACTATTAAAATGCTTTTAAATCGAAGTATGTATTATGTTAAATGAAAAGTATATAAAGCTGAATTATTTTAGTTTATTACAGTAGTTTGTTAAAGTAAAATCATTATTTAGAATTATTTATAACAAAACTTTATATATTAAAAACTTGTGTCATTAATTGTTTTAAAAAAGTGAAAATCTTTATTAAATTGTTATAAGTCAAATACTTTAAAATAATTATCAATTATTCAAATGTAATTTACGAAAGCTTATAAATGATTAAAAGCTCAAGGATGCTTTTAAATGTTTTGGCTCATTGTCCGTAGTGATGTTATGTTATGTTATGTTATGATGTGAAAGCCTAGTCGGATTATGTGCACATACAATGTTGATGTTAATGATTCCCGCGAGGTATAGTACCCTAAATGATGTTATATGGCAGGGTCACCGGGTTTACAAGTGATGCTTTGTGGCATGAGCTAACCATGTTTCATGTGTTTTTGAAAGGTTAAGTATGTTTTATGTGTTTTAAAAAGCTAACTATGTTTCATGTGTTTTGAAAGGTTAACTATGTTTATGTGTTTTAAAAAGTTAATTATGTTTTATGTATTACAAAGGCTAATATTATGTTTAAATGATTTAAATAACTTTACGATACTTTGATTTATTTTTGTGAAATGATGGTTTACAAAGGTATATTCTCTTATTATTATTATTATGCATGTGTAAGAAATTTTATTAAATTATATTTGTAACGGTTTTTTTTTAGTATTGTACATAAGTTTACTTACCGAGTTAACGGCTCACCCTTCGTTATTTTATTTTTTGCAGATAGAGTTAGATAATGTGAGCTCAGGGTCTTAGGAGAAAGAATAAGAGCGTGATGTTATTTTGGGGAATAATGTTACATTAATTAGCTACGAATGTTAGCTTCTGTTGGGATGATATTTATTGGAGAGTTTTTCTTTTATTTCATTACTTATTATTTTTGAAAGTTTAGAACATTTATTATGGTTTTCAATTTGAAGATTTTAGAAAAGAGAGTGATGAAATGCAATTTCACTCCAATTTCACTCTGGTACATTAGTAGTGGAATTGGAGTGTTACAACATGTTTGTTATCAATAAAATTACAATTTATATAGCTCTCTAAGCTAACAATCTCCCCTTTTTTGATGATGACAAACATCACATATATTTTAACATTTCTACTCCCCCTCAATTATGATTATATGGTTCAACAAAACAAATATTAGCTCCCCCTGAACATATGATTTATATTACTTATAAACTCCCCCTGAACATGTCAAAAACACTTTAAAAATGCAAGTTACCTCTTCTCTAAAAAAATTCAAAATATATATTTTAGATCAAGGACTAATGATATGTTGGAGGATACTATGCAGAATTCTAAGCTAAAGAGGTAAGGCTTGAGATTTCAATGTGGAGTTACAAAATTCAGACGATAAATCAGAATACCTACAAATATTCTGAATAGCATCCTTAACAGAATACCACAGAGAATCTATTTTACCTCTAGCGGTATAGAGTTCCAACCCTTCATTTGGAATTCTAAGAATTTGATTTAAATCCTCAACATCAAACTCAATAGGAGTTCCCCCAACACTTATAACAATCCTATTTGTAATTTGTGAAAAAATAAGCATATTTGAATAAAACACTTTGACTAAGTTCAGATAATATCGTTCCTTAAATACTAATGCATTTCCCTAGCCCATGTCAATAAGTAAATCACTAAAAGATTTATAAAAAATAGCAAGATTCTCCAAACTATAAAGATTGACAAATAGGGGGTGAGAACCGACCTCGACATAAATTTGTCATTAAACTGTTTTCGAAGAGGTGGATGTGGAAAATGGGTTCATATGAACTCTGGATTGCATCCATGTTATTCTTTGCCCTTCGTGGCTACTTGTTTACCCTTAGATTTTTCACCACCAACCATGGCTAAGAACACAAAAATACCCAAGCACACAAATTTGGGTTTTCAGGATATTGAGTGAAAAAGATAGGTTTGAATCAATTAATTTGATCCTAGAGATGATATAAGACAATGTGTGATGTTAATTAGATAAAAAAATGAGCTAAAAAGAGCTTAAATTGGAAGAGAGAGAAATAGGTAAGCTTAGGTTTTGATTTTGGGATTTTGAGAAATGAGTGATGAAGTGGTGTTTTGAAGATGATTGATGAAAATTTAATGGGTGGGTAATGATTTAAGTGATTGATTTTGGCAAGAAAATGAGTGAAAAATGAAGAGATTTGAGAGAGAAAATGAAGATGGCTATTCACATTTTAGAAAGAGAGAAGAACAAGTGAAGAAGATGATAGGAAGAAGAAGATAAACGCTGAAACCCGTAGGCAACCGACTAGATGGGTAAATAGGTCGGCTAGCCACTTGCTCTCGAGTTGGATGACGGCTAGCCACTTGCTACTGCTCGGCTAACGAGCTGCTCTCTGTTTTTCTGTGCCTTTTTCTTTGTTTTTGCTATCCGGCCAAACTTTGATCAGTTCTGAGATAATTTTGTGATCTTGAAAAATTTCAAAGGCCATTTTTAGTGCATGAAACATGATAATAGACATTTAAAAGATCATAAATTCAAGTATATAACACATTTATCATGCAAATGCATTATACAATTACTAAACATGATAAATATTCAAAGAATGAAAATTCACGTATATAACTTATTTATCATGCTTATACAACACATAATCATCAAGAATAAAAATTCAATCAATTTTAATAGTCTCAATATCATGAATAGAGATATTGATGTGAAAATCTCATCATTCCAAGTTCATGTTGAATTTTTTTAAAATTGTTCTTTGCAAAGAGGTTTTATAAAAATATCAGCAAGTTGTTTTTTCGTAGAAACAAATTCTAATGCAATATCTCCTTTTTGAACGTGATCTCTTAAAAAATGATATCTAATCTTTATATGCTTGGTTCGAGAATGTTGAATGGGATTCTTTAATAGATTTATAGCACTAGAATCATCATACATAATAGAAATTCTATTAAGGTTAATGCCATAATCTCTAAGGGTTTGTTTCATCCAAAAGGCTTGCTCACAACAACTATCAGCGACAGTATATTCATCTTCGGTGGTTAAAAGTGTAATTGAGTTTTGCTTTTTACTAAACCAAGAGACAAATGAGTGACCTAGAAATTGACAAGTTCCACTAGTACTATTTCTATCAATCTTATAACTAGAAAAGTCAGCATCCGAATAACAAGTTAAATCTATATGAGTTCCTCTAGGATAGCAAAGGCAAAGATCTATGGTTCCACTCAAATAACAAAAAATTTTTTTGACAGCAAGCAAATGAGATACCTTGGAACATGATTGAAATCTTGCACACAAACATACACTAAACATAATATCGAGTCTACTAGCAGTTAAGTAAAGTAAAGATCTGATTATACCATGATATGTTTTGACATTAACTTTTTTACCGTTTTCATCTTTGTCAAGCTTGATTGTTGAGCTCATTGAAGTACTTTTAACCTTTCCATCTTCAAGTTTGAATCTTTTGAGTAAATCTCTCAAATATTTAGCCTGATTGATGAATATTTTTTTGCATTTTATTTTATTTGTAATCCAAGAAAGTACTTCAATTCTCCTATCATGTTCATCTCAAATTCTTTGCTCATACAAGATGAAAATTTCTCATATAAAGACTCATTAGTAGAACAAAAAATAATATCATCAACATAAATCTGAACAATAACTATACCTTGATTCTTATACTTAATACATAATATAGTATTAGATCTTCTCATTGAAAAACCATTTTCCAAAAGAAATTTACTATGCCTATCATACTAAGCTCTATGTGCTTGTTTAATCCATAA
The DNA here is from genome assembly GCA_030449905.1 of Luvunga scandens. Lineage (NCBI taxonomy): Eukaryota > Viridiplantae > Streptophyta > Magnoliopsida > Sapindales > Rutaceae > Luvunga > Luvunga scandens. Next base: position 4,090,153 of record JASUUG010001017.1, on the reverse strand, counting down.
AATGCTTTTGACAACTTATAAACATGGTTCACATAGACTTCTTCCATAATGTAACCATTTAGAAATGTACTTTTGACATTCATTTGATACAAAATAAAATTCTTATGACATGCAAATGTTAGGAGCATCCTAATGGATTTTAATCTAGCTACAGGTGTAAAAGTTTCATCAAATTTAATTCCTACCTCTTGGTTGTAACCTTGAGCTACTAATCTAACTTTATTCCTTACAACCACACTAGATTCATCCATCTTATTCCTAAATATCCATTTAGTACTTATGACGGATTGATGTTTCGATTTAAGAACTAATTTCCACACATTGCTTCTCTCAAATTGATTTAACACTTCTTGCATTGCCGTAATCTAAGATTTATCATTTTCAACATCCGTAAAAGATTTTGGTTCAATTTGAGATATGAATGCAGTATGTGCACATGTGTTCCTAAGTGATGACCTAATGGTTACACCTTGTGAGGGATCACCTCAAATTAAGTCTTTACGGTGAGAAGAAACATACCTCTACTCCTTGGGGAGTGTTTGAGAATTACTTTTATTTTGCTCCATATTATTTTGTTCTTCTCATTGCTCTTCTTGATTTTCACTTGGTGAAGCATTTTGTTTGGCATTGGAAGGTTTTTCTCATTGTACTTCTTCATATGCCTCCTTATTAATAATAATTTTCTTCATAGATGAGGGGTTAGATTCATCAAACATAACATGCATGGATTCTTGAACAACTAAGGTTCTCTTATTATACACTTTATAAGCTTTGCTAGTGTTTGAATATCCAAGAAGGATACTAGCATCAGATTTTGGATCAAATTTACTAAGATTGTCTTTAGTATTCAATATAAAGTATTTGCATCCAAAAAATTTTAAAATAACCAATGCTGAGTTTTCTATCTTTCCAAAGTTTATAGGGAGTTTTATTAAGAAACTGTCTAATCAAAACATGATTCAAGACATAGCATGTGGTATTAACGATTTCGGCCCAAAAGTATGGTAATGCATTCTCATTCAACATGGTCCTAGCCATCTCTTGAATAGATCTATTCTTTCTTTCAACAACTCCATTTTGTTGTGGAGTCCTAGGTGATGAAAATTGATATTTGATACCAAAATCATTACAAAAACTCTCAAATGTATGATTTTCAAATTTTCAGCCATGATCACTTCTAATGTATGTAATAAAATAGCCTTTTTTATTTTGAACCTTTACTGAAAACTTTAAAAACATCAAAGGTATCATCCTTATTAGCTAATAACAATACTCATGTATATCTAGAATAATCATCCACAATTACAAATGCATAATATTTACTACTTAGACTAGCATATCTAGAAGATCTGAATAAATCCAAGTGAAAAAGATGAAGTGGTTTTAAAGTAAAAATATGATTTTTGTTTTTGAAAGAAAATTTGATTTGTTTTCCAAATTGACATGCTTCGCAAATTTTATCTTTTCAAAACCAATATTTAGAAGACATTTAACTAAATCATTTTTGGAAATCTTTGAAATTAAATCCATGCTTGCATGTTCTAGTCTTCTATGCTATAACCAACTATCATCATATAATGCAGAAAAACATTTATCATGAGTAGATGCACGATCTATATTAAAACATACTATAAACATTAACATATCTTTTTCCAACAAAGAAGACTTTACCATCACGTGTATTTTCAATAACATATTTTGTTTTATAAAAAATAACTTTATATCCTTTATAACATAATTGATTAATACTAAGCAAGTTGTATTTTATATTTTCAACTAAGCACACATTCTAAATAAAAGTAGAAGATTCTTTACCGATATTACCAATACCAATGATTTTTCCTTTTGAATTATCTCCAAAAAATACATCTCTACTATTTTCAATCTTGGTAAAACTTAAGAACCATGAATAATTACCGGTCATGTGTCTTGAACATCCACTGTCTAAATACCATTTATTTCTTCAAATTGTGTTTTAGATTTTCAACTAAACACACATTTTCAATAAAAGTAGAAGATTCTTTACTGACATTACTAATACCAATGATTTTTCCTTTTGAATTATCTCCAAAAGATACATCACTATTTTCGATCTTGGTAAAACTTGAAAACCTTGAATAATCACCAATCATATGTCTTGAACATCCACTGTCCACTGTCCAAATACTATTTATTTTTTTTTCCCTTATTCTTTGATTCCTGTAGAAAAGATAGTAAGTTTTAGGTACCCAAAATCTTTTGGGTCCTTGAGTGTTAATAACGATTCCTTTTCGAACCCAAACACATTTGATTCCATAATACACATTTCTCTTAATAGGGGATCTATAATTCATGTAACCATTTTCATTGCAATAATGATAAATAATTTTATGATCATTAGTGGAGTAGCCTTAACAAAATAATTTTTGTAATATTTTTGTTTCAAATTAGGTTTATACTCAAGTCTTCCTTTATCAAACACACATTTTTTAGAGCTGAGTAATTTTTTTAAGTTCTTTTGACCATGTGTGAATTTTAATACAATCTCATTGAGCTCATTACTCTTCTTTTCAAGCTCTTTATTTTTTTTTATCAAGTTATCAACATGTAATTTTTCATATTCATATGAAGTGCTTTGTTTACCTTTTAATGATGCAATCCTATTAGGCAATATTTCATTATCTAATTCTAATCATTTGATCATTTCATTTAGTAAATCATTGTATTTTTGCAAGGCATCATTTTCATTTGAAAGTTCTAGCATTTTCTTCTTAAAACATGCATTTTTCTTACCAATTTTCATCATATCACTAAGCAACTTTTTAAAAGCATCATACAAATCATTATAAGTTGGAAGATTATTTACCTTATGAAGTTTATCTTCTCCTATTGCCATAAGTGCCAAGTTTGACACTTCTTATGATTGTTCTTCATTACTTGATTCTTCATTACTATCATCCCATGTTGCCACCATTGCTTTCTTCTTGAGTTTGTTAGGAAGAGGGCACTTTGATTTTATATGGCCAGGCTTCTTGCATTCATAGCATATGATTGCTTTCTTCTTCTCCTTTTAGTTTTTGAAGTTTTTAAACTTTCTTCGCTCACCGAATTTCTTGAAAAACTTCCTAAATTTTCTAGTTATCATAGCCATCTCTTCATCTTCAAATTCACTTTCCTCATCACTTTTAGGTTTTGATACATTCAAGGCAATGCTTTTCTTTTCCTATCTTTGTCTCCTCTTTCGGTTGTCAAATCGTCTTTATTAAAAATAAGTGAGCCAATTAAATATCAATAAATAAAGTATTTAAATCTTTAGCTTCCTCAATGGTAGTTCTTTTAGGTCTTCATTCTTTTGGTAAAGATCTAATAATTTTCTTTACCTTCTCGTTATTAGAAAATGTTTTTCCTAGAGCTTTTAAAGTGTTCACAATGTCCGTAAATCTAGTATCCATAGAATGCACACTCTCATTTTGTTCTATTTGGAATAACTCATATTACCTAGTGTATCTACTAATTTTAGATTCTTTAACCTGACTTGTTCCTTCATAAACTACTTCAAGTTTCTTCCAAATCTCATAAGCATTAGAACAAACTGAAACTCTATAAAACTTTTTCTTATCAAAGGCACAAAACATGTCATTCATAGCTTTAGAGTTTATAGAAGCTTTTCTTTTCCAACTCATTCTATTCCCGTAAAGGTTTCAGAATATCTTCCCCCTCTTCATTTTTAGCGGTGGCTATAAATAGACCATTATTGAATGCTAGAAAGTGTGTATTTATAATGGAGAAAATCTTCATTTTACATTCCAAGTATCACCAACATCCCTACTTTTATGTCTTAAAGTCTATTGTGATTTAATTAAGTATGTTTTATTTTAATTAATTATTTTATGTATTCTACGGGACATCATGGTCATTTCATAATGAACGAGAAATCAGATAAAAAAACGAACAATAATTTTGAACTTAGGACAGTAAAAAACCTTAGGAAGAGCCTAAAACGATAAATGGTACTGTTCACATATACGGTATTATTCACGACATTATTCACGTGGCAGCATTTGATTGGATGAATAATGTGGCATTAACCGCTTATGTGGCATTGACTAATGATGTGGTGTTGACTGATGACGTGTTACGATTCTATTGGACGAAAATAATTATGTGGCATTGATTGGTGATATGGCAGTATGTTAGTGGACTGAAAAAACGTGCATATGGTACATGCATATACACAGAATGACAGCCCTGATGATGTGTTCCATCCAATAAGAACTTGTCACGTGGCCCAATCCTGAGCGTCGAAATTGTTATAATCTGATAGCAATGATTTACTCATTGTATCTATAAAAAGAGGGCTCCCCTCCTAATTTGACACCCCTGAATCTATTTTTTAGCTCTATTTTCTATAATTCCATCTCCATCTTATATTTTCTACTTATTTTAATAAAATTTCCATTTTACCCCTAGTTCAATTATGAGTAGCTAATTTTCTTTCAAGCTTGGGTTGAAGGTGAAGTCTCAACATGCTCAATTGGCTTAATTTGGTAAATTTACTTTTTCTTCCCCTCTAATTTATATGGATGTTTTGACTTTTCATAGACAGATAGCATTCGATTGGACGAATGATGTGGCATTGACCGCTTATGTGGCATTGACTAATAAGTGATATTGACTGATGACGTGTCATGATCCTATTGGACGAAAATGATTATGTGGTGTTGACCGGCGACGTGGAAGTTACATAAAATGACAGCCCTGATAATGTGTTCCATCCAATAAGAACTTGTTACGTGTTGCAATCATGAGCAACCAAATTTTTTTAATCTGATGGCTATAATTTACTCATTGTATCTATAAAAGGAGGGCTCCCCCCCCTAATTTGACACCCCTGAATCTATTTTTAAGCTCCATTTTCTGTAATTCCATCTCTATCTTATATTTTTTATGTATTTTAATAAAATTTCTATTTTATCCCTAGTTCAATTTTGAGTAGCTAATTTTCTTTCAAGCTTGGGTTGAAGATGAAGTCTTAACATGCTCTATGGACTTAATTTGGTAAATTTACTTTTTCTTCCCCTCTAATTTATATGGATGTTTTGACTTTTCGTAGACAGATAATAATAATCTTGTCTAGATATTGGCTGGTATTACCATTTCCCTGGGCAAGGTTATTACTATTTGGTACGGGAAGCACTTAACACCATATCTATTAGAGTGAGGTTCATGAGGAGTGGAAAATCCCCCTTCGTGATTTAATTGATACTAACAATGAACATTAAGCCGATAGTGTATGTTGAGTACAGATCCGGAGATCCAAGCACTTCATTTTAATAGTTTATTCCCGCCACTATAATTTAAATCATAAGATATCTTACGTCACTTTCATTATAAATCCAACTACCAACTCAGAAAATTAATTCTACATACAATTAAAATTCACCTCCTCGTGGAATCGACACTCGTCACTGTTAATCTATTATACAATAGATTTATACGTTTGCGCGTTCAACAAAATTTGTACAACAAGTTTTTGGCGCCGTTGCCGGGGACGTAAGTTATTTTAATTCGTAGAATAAATTTTTAATTTCTTTATTTATTTTGTTAGTTGTTTTCTTGTAATTTTTTTATTAAAAAAAAGAAAAAAAAAGTGAATTTGCATTTTGAGGTAGGTATTTTTCTTTCTTTAAATTTTTGTAATTTAATTTTCGTGTTATGTTTTTTTATTTTGTTAATTGGCAGGTTCAACTGCCTATTAAGTTTTTTTAATTTGTTTCACGTATTTTTTTTTATATATATATAGCACTTGAGTTTGTTTTCATAGCAAGATTGTAACAGCGTGATAAGGTTAGTATCATAATTTCTCCTTCTTCTTTATTTCTATTAATTTTGTTACCATTTTTTTTCTTTACATGCATGGTCGTAGGTCACAATTACCTTATCTTGAGCCTATAGACTTTGAATTGGAAAAAACACTTCACTCACACAAACACGTTGCAATTAAAAATAAAATTGGAATAGATTTACAACCGGCACCAGAGGAAAGGCCATTTAAGGACTACTTCAGTCCCTTAGCTAACTTAAGGACATCATGCATAAGATACCCAAATGTAGCTGCTAGGAGTTTTAAATTAAAACCTAGTGTGCTAAATTGTCTCCCAACATTCTATGGCCTAAAAAATGAAGATCCATATAATCATCTGAATGATTTCCATACTATATGTCAAACTTTTAAAAATGAGAATTTTTCATATGATGATATTAAACTTAGCTTATTCCTAATTTCTTTAAAGGATAGAGCTCGTTCATGGTTCAATGCATTGCCTACTAATAGCATTACATCATGGGAACAAATGGTAACAAAATTTTTAAATAAATATTTTCCAGTACATAAAACCAATGCTATTCATAGGGAAATTTTAGAGTTTACCTAAAGAGACGACGAGCAGTTTTTCGAAGCATGGGACCGATTCAATGGGCTACTCCTAAAGTGTCCACATCATGGGTATGAAAAATGACACCAATGCCAATACTTTTTGGAGAGATTATTGCCGCATGTGCAAGAATGGCTAATGGCAACAAGTGGAGGAGAGCTAATGTCAAAAAGTACATCAGAGATTTGAGATTTCTTCCAGCAACAAACAAATAATTGCCAACAACGAAGTCGTTCACTCAGGAATACTAGAAGAGTTAAGGGAGCGAATGAGGTTCACATTAGCGAATCAAGTTCAGAAATTAAAGAAGTCAAAGAGATAGTTGAAGGTCTTTCCCGACAAATAGCATCATTAACAGCTACTAAATTGACAAAGCTACATGACTAGGACTCATACCCAAATCAAGCCAATGTTATAAGTGTAATAAGAAAGCCATCAAACTACAACCCTTACTCCAACACATACAATCCTGGATGGAGAGACCATCCCAATTCCTCAAAATCCTCAAGTTTCTCAGCCACCATTTAGACCATACAATCAGAACCCAAACTATTCTCAACCTAAACCATGAAAGGATGCATTTCAGAATTTCAAGAATTTTACTCACTCCACAATTGAGCAACAAAATTGCACCATTAATGAACTGCGAAATGAGATGAGAGCAGGCTTCAACTCACAAACCCAATTAGTTTCAAACCTTGAAAAATAGTGGGACAGCTTGCTTCTTTAATTCAAACTTTGGGAATGACTATTGAGAAAGGCAAATTCCTAAGTCAACCAGTGCTTAATCCTAACGGAGTGTATGAAGCTAGTACCGATTCACCTCAACAGCATGGGAAGGTCAAAGCCGTCATGACCTTGTGAAAAGGAAAAGAAGTCGACAACAAAGTGAAGATGCCGGTGACAAAAATAACTCAAATTATACCGGTAAATGTAGATGACTCATCATCAGAGGAGAAAGAAGAAACCACCCCACGAGAATACGTTCCCAAAGCTCCATTTCCCCAAAGGTTAGCTAAAGCAAAGAAGGGAAAGTCCACAAGTGAGATTTTTGAAATCTTTAAATAGGTAAATATTAACATCCCTTTGCTTGACGCTATAAAACAAGTGCCATCATATGCCAAGTTTCTTAAAGACCTTTGTACTAAAAAGAGAAAAATTCATGTTCAAAAGAAGGTCTTTTTAACAGAAAACGTGAGCTCCATACTCCAACATAAAATTGCTCTAAAATACAAAGATCTAGGCTCCCCCATTATCTTATGTAGTATAGGGAACCACACAATTGAGAATGCTTTGTTGGACTTAGGAGCTAGTGTAAATATGTTACCTTACTCAGTATTTGTGAAACTTGGACTGAGAGAATTATACCCAACTCCAGTGGTGTTACAGCTTGCAGATCGATCCATGAAAAAATCTCATGGTATTGTGGAGGATGTGCTTATACAAGTAGATAAGTTTTATTTTCTTGTTGATTTCATTGTAATTGACACTCAACCAGTCCAAGATTCAAGGAAGCACATTCCCATTATCCTATAACGACTTTTTTTGGCAACTACCGATGCTCACTTTCAATGCAGGACTAGAAATATGCAATTGTCCTTTGGCAATATGACGATGGAGCTAAATATCTTCAACATTGCCAAACAACCTTATAATGCAGATGATGGAATTATTGATGTGGATTTAATAGAACAATTAGTTGATAATACTTTTCTTTCAAACCTTAGTGATGACTAGGGGTGGGCATGGGTTGGTTTAAGTTGGGTTTTAAGTTAATCCAAACCAAACTATAAAATTTTGGGTCCAATCCAAACCAACCCAAATATTTTCAACCCAACCCAAACCAATCCATTTGGGTTTGGTTTGGGTTTGGTTTGAATTTTATAATCAAAATATTTTTTTAATTTTAATAAATTCAATTATATCAAAATTACAATAATTATTAATTATTATTAATAATTATTAAATTAACATTAAAATATGAAAAAATATAGTGGATAAAAAATTATAAATAATAAATTTCATAATAACTTTGTCCTTAAATATTAACTATATTACAACACAAATTCTAACGTAACTAATTTTGTGAGCATATCAAAGCTTCCACCATCTTTGGACTTAAAGAACTACGAAATAAATCTATAATGCAACAAATGATTACTTAATGTACCCGTTCTAATTTTAGTCTCATGTTTATTCTTACAAACATAATCATTAAGTTTTAAGTTTCGAACTACCAATCTATAAATAAAATTAATTGAAAAAAATCAAATAGTAGACAATATGATTCAATCATCATCATCATCATCAAACGTGAAAATAATTATGGCATAATGACTTATAAACTCTATTTAAAGAAGATATTATTATGTATTTATGTTGTAGGATAAATAATTTGTATCACAATAAATGTATAGTATAATATGTTCTATTTATTGATAAATGCTATAAGATTAGCTCATAAACTATCGATATTAAAAAAAAAAATCATCACGAAACGTGTAATACTAAATAATTAATAATAGATATCACATAATTTAATCACCAAGCAACAACTCCAAGTAATTAAATTCACTAATTCCAAGAATACCCATTGAGCAAATCACTTGAACTAATTCCAAGCATAATTTAATCACCAAGCAAACAGCTCCAAGTAATATCAAAGCACGATGAATTGTAGAGTTATCAAATTTTATTTATTTTGTTTAATTTATTTTCTACTAACATGTCATTTTGAGTTTTGGAAATTTATCCATAACTCATGGGTAAACCATACCCAAACCATTATGAAATGGTTTCTTATATAAAAATCCAAATTTAATCTATTTTCATAATTTATCCAACCCAAACCATTTTATTTGGTTTGAGTTTGGTTAAACCCATGGGTTGTGGGTTTATGCCCACCCCTAGTGATGACCATTTACAAATATGTTTAACTCACTTTGGTTTGAATTTTGATATTAACAGATCAGTAGATGAAGTTAATGTCTTACTTGATTCAGCACTATCAATTGACACTAACAAATGGAAGTCGAGAGTGAAACAACTAGCACAATCAGACAAGAAACTAAGTTCATCATCAGAATCACCACCAAAACTACAGCTCAAACCATTACCCGACACTTTGGAATATGTCTTTTTGGGAGAAGAAAGCACTTGATGGAAGCTCAATCTTATGGGGATGTATTAAGGGTGAATCTTCTTCAAACATATCTCAATGATTATGGTCTCCATGATTATTGGCTTCGAATCAAATCTTTAATTTAGTGTTATTAATTTCCAGGTTGCATATCACTATTATATAAATTGCTCCTGTTACACAGGTTGTCTGTAGTCAAACTTTCCATTTTAGTTTGCTTCAATTGTATATATATTGATGAAAAACCATTGAATAAAATTGAAGCTTTTCGTCACTCTTTTACATCACTCTTTATCTATCGCATATCCTTTCCAGCTAGCAAGTCTTATGGTCCGTTTGGTAACGAGGCATATACGTGGCTGTTAACTATAATTGTTGTGAAATTGGAAAAAAAAAAAAACTGCATCAACCCGGCTGCTGAAACAAAAACAAAGGGACTTTATTTGAAACAAACGCTAAGGAATTCTTTAACATAAACATAGGATTCTAACTTTTTATTTTTAATTTTGTGCGTGCATGCAGGTTCTGTTTGTGGATCTGCGAGCTTGCTGAAATCGATGATGGATCTTCATTAAGGTGCCTTGAATTATGAGAGAGGATTCCACAATAGGGACTGAGAATGAAGGAGCATTGCCACCGAGCACTGATTTTTGCTATCAGAATGAAGAGGCAGGGGATTAAGGTCATATACCCGGGCCTGCAAGATCACCCGCAGCAGGAGCGTTCGAAATCCGTGCCAAATAAAGAGTACGGCTTTGGTGGCCTTCTATGTGTGGATATGGAAACTGAAGTAAAGGCTAGCATTTTGATGAACTACTTGCAAAACTGCACACAATTTGGGTTCATGGCTGTGAGCTATGGCTACTATGAACCCCTAATGTCTTGCTCTGGTAGTAGCACTAGCAGTGAATTGAATGACAGAGAAAAAGCACTTGCTGGAATTTCCCAGGATTGATTCGCATGTCAATTGGATGCATAGGACAACTAGAGCAGATATGGAGCCAATTTGAAAAGGCGCTTTCCGAAGTTGTTCAATAAATAATTAGTATCTTGCGGGAGTAAAATAATGGAGTCGTTTGCCTATTACAATTACTCATTGTAACTGCCAATCAATTGATCATATGCCAGATGTCACATGACTTGGCACATAACTTATATATTTCAAATGTGTGTAATATCATTCATAAATAATATCTCACGAATTTCTTTGGAATATAAATTCCGTTTTCACTGTATGTTAATGAATTTTTTTTTTAAATGCATGAATTTAAATCCAGGGATTTTATTAAATAAAAAATAATAACTCAATATTTATTTAGAATAGGACATAATAGGCCTTATTCCTAAGACAATTTATAGTACTGAGAACAATAAAGAAAGAAACTCAATATAAAAAGAAATTCAAACAAAAGCATATTAAATGAAACGATATTTCAGAAAGCCATTAACATCTAGAGACAAGAACTGTTAAATCTCCACAAGAGGATCGTTCCACCAAAAAAGCTTATCATGATTAAGACCTAGATTAGCAAGACAATCAGCAACACTATTCGTCTCCGCAAAAATGTGTGAGCAACGAAAGTCTAATGCAGAAAGCTTTATCTTGCAATTTACTCATCTGTTCGTTGAAATCCCAGAGAGTTCCAAAGATTCTTTCAACAAGAAATTTACAGCAAGCAGTTAATCAGATTCTAACCAAAGTTTAGTGCCAACCATGATCATAAGTAAAGTCAATAGCCAAAATGCTGCCATTAAACTCTGCATAATAAGCCGAACTGCGATCAAAAGCCATGACAGCAAAATTCCCCAATTGCTCTTCCAAATTAAATAATTAGAAAAATAGCACACAAGCTGAAGGGTCAGCATAACCTTAATTTATTAATCCATAGAGCTTGATCAGTAAGGATATAGCTTTTAAAATAATAACTTTTTTATTAAAAAAATAAAAAGTAAAGGGGTGGGTAAGCGCAAATATAACTTTTATCTCCTTTATCACTTCTAAAAATTGAATCCAAGCTTATAAGGCAACAGCTTTACTGCCAACCAACCTGACCACGCCTTAGAAGTTAACTTTTAAAATAATAGTTGTTGGCTATATTATAGAAATAATTAGGAGAGTAAAAATCCATTGAGTCTCTATATTTTAAAAAATTCCTCAAACCAGCCAGGTGTCATCTCCATTACTGGTAGTTCTAGATTCATGAGGGTAAAAACATATATTTCTTGCTGAAATTTAAAATAATAAAAAAAAAAGTATTAGTATAACCTACATTCATATGGGTAATATGGTACTTTAACACTAATATGATTTAAAAGAAAAAATCTCTGATATTTACTTAAATAACGATACACTAAATTCAAAGAACAAGGAGTAAAAAGCAAACTTCTCGTCCTATCTTATGCCCTTCCTACTTTGACTCTACTTTTGTCACTAAAAAATTCTTTGAAACCCTAGCTTTAAGAACTTATATGACTTGCTTTTTCAGAGCTCCTAACAAATTTTCTTGCTATATATTTTTTTCTCCAACGGATTCGTGGTCCTGTGGTAGACGTTAAAACTATCAACGAAGGAAATTGGTTCGCTCTAGTACGTGTCATGGTGGATCTTCCTTATTTTATTTTATTTTATTTTTTATCTTCCATTTGTGTTTCAGTGGAAACAAATCATTATTTTTTTCACTTGAAATTTTTTTTCAAAAAGTAAAATTCCATTTGTTTTTGGCATATTGAAGTTGAACTTTTTTTATTTTTGTCCTTTTTCCCCCTTCATGGTTGTTTTGTAGCTTAATATTAGTAGTGGAAACGATTTGTAATTGAAAAGAAATTATTTTAACTTCACTTGATTAAGTATTTTTTGAAAAAACAAAATATCATAATCATACTAAGTTCTATAATGTCAGTTATGTATTTTATGAATTCATATGTAAAGGTTTTAAGTTTCCGACATTTTTTGTTCACCTTTGTGATAGCAGATTCAAAATGAGTCAAATCAACATTTTCGTTCGACTTTTAGGCGAAGATGTGGAGGATGCATATGATCCTGATTGATTGAGTCTTGTATCCCCATCAACGATGTCTTGAATAATGTCTTCGGAAGGCACAGGCATTATGATGAGAACTTTAAGCATACTGGCATTGTCCCATGGTCCAATAAAGGGATTAAATTGAACAATGATAGAGGCCATCAGAATTTGGTTAACTTAATTCAGGCCAAGGGTCTTAATTCTGTTAATTTGGAGATGAATGGGTTATATATCCTCGGCCACCTTGTCACCTATTACAGCTTAAGCTCAGCCTGACAATAATCATTTTTCCTCAAATGCTATTAGTGTTGATTTTAGATGGTGAAAATGATGATGCAATCAATGTTGAGCCCATTGACTGATCTGATGAAGATATTGGTAATGTTGTTGAGTCTGATAGTGAACCTGAAGTTGATTTCGGGTTTGATATCAACGAATTTGATAGAGACGATGGCATGTCAGATTGTGAGAGTGATAATGAAGATGTACCTATTCCAAGTGATGAAGAAGATGATACTGTAATATTGAAGATGACTAGGGATTGAAGTAAAAGAATCTTCAAAAAACCCGATGCTGATGAAGATATTGTTTCGGAAGTTGGACAAACTTTTTATTTGTGCTCAAGAGTTTAAGAATGTATTGAAGGATTATGCTATTCAAGAGTCAAAGTTCTGAAAAGAAAAAAGAATGACAAATGTAGAGTTACAGCTGCGTGTGGTGGGAAAGACAAAGAAGGAAAGGAATGTCCATGGGGAATCCTTGCATCTTTCTTGGTTGACAAGTTACATTCCAGATTACAGCTCTAAAAGGTGGTGAGCATGGGTCAAAGAGCTGCTTAAGAATCCGGTAGTAATTAGTAGATGGATAGCCCAGAAATTGTATGGTTTTATTAGTTTGAATCCTGATACCAGCAGTGAATCAATGTCAGATGAACTGAGGAAGAGGTTCTCTTGTTCAATTACAAAGACATGGTTGTATATTGTCAAAGAGGTTCTAAAAATTGCCGATAGACTACACAAAATCTTATGCAAAGCTACATGACTATGCAAACGTTTTTCTTATGAAGAATGAAAGGGCAGTGGTGAAAATTCAGTATAAAACACATGTTGGAGAGACGTACCTCAAGAGGGATATTCACAAGTTTTGATGCACTACGAAATGGATTTCACCACTACAAAAATAATTTTTACTGACACTTTATTTTTTAATATTCTAAAAAAAATGTCAATAATTATTTAATTATGTACTATTTTTTACTTTTAATAAATATGGGTTACAAATTATTAATACTAATATATCATTAAATTAAATATCAAAGATAACTAATACTTTAATATCAGATATTTAAAAAATATCATTATAATTTTTTTTATTTCAACTCGAACCTAATACTTCTAAAACTCAAAACTTTCGTATTTAAATCACAAACTATAAAAACCCCACCAAATAAAATTAGAAATACAATGTTATATAAAAAATTAACATATAAAAAAACAAACCCTTATTCCCCTTCTCCATTGTGCAAGAGAGCCACGCTACAGCCGCTGCCCAATTTCCCTCCCCTTTCTTGACTTCTTCTTTATTGTGAAAGACGAACAATGACCACGCTATCTCTACTACCAAATGCCAGCATCCATGCTCGCCCTGCCGCTATCACTTCTGTTCAAGTGTTCCGACGCTGCAGCTTGTAGCCGTTCTCCATTTGCTTTGTTTGCTGCCTCTGGCTTCGTTCTCTTTCCAGATTCGTTTCTCGTCATCAGCGACACAAGGTAACAAGCGTAATTTTGTCTTCTTTTGAGCATGGGTAAGAGGGGTTACAGACACTGAAACTGTTGAGGGAAAAGTTTCAAACTGGTACAAGCACTTGCTCTCTTCAATCTTTGTACTTTTTTTTTCCTTTGAATTTCATTTCTAGTTGTCCAAAATTTTTTAATTTCTTTTTTATTTAAAAAATAAAAAGAAGATATTTTGTTATTTATTTACAGGAAGTAATAAGAACACATTGAAAAGGGAGAGTTTTCTCCTTGCGGATCCCCAACTGAGCTTAATTCAAGAAAGACTTTTGACCTTCTACTTGGTAAGAATTAAGAAACCAAAAGAATGAAAAAACTCATTTTCATTCATTTCATTGCAGCACCAATTGGATATTCTTTAATTTATGATATTTGTTAACCTTATTTGTGATTGTCATGCTAAGTAGCCCTATAAATGCTAATAATCTAGCCTGTTTTTATTTCCTTCTTGTAAGGTGAAGAGATGGATGTTTAATGTTATTCTATAATCTGTCTGATGTGCAGGTGCAGAAATATATATTCACCGAGTCTAATAAATTGATTCAATCAATTCAAGGTTTCTTGAATGCCCTCAATGAGCTTTGATTATGTCATGTGATGGAAAGATCTTCTCGAGAAAGTTCCAAGGCTAGTATAATGAACTACTTCTTAACTGATTTGATGTGATGCCCTGTGGGGTTTTTATATTGCCTCTGCTTGTACTGTTCTTGAATTGGTGTTTAAAATAGAAACCAATATATAAATGGGGTTGGGATATTTTAATTAAAAGTTTTTACCACACACATTTTGAGCAATTGATGGTTTGATAGTTGAATTCATAGAATGCTGATTAATAGATCAATAAATGCTGCAATATTGTCAAGGAGTTTGCTTTGTTTCGTAACAAGCTCTTATTTCCATTGTACATTAAATTTTTAATATTAGCTTATCACTATCTGGCTTGTTTATAATACTGTACGTGTTTTCATACTGGCCTTTACATAGAGGTAGGCTACTATATATTAAGCACGTATGTGCTTGTTTTCTATATATATTATGTTCATATAAAAATAAATATCAGCCATGATAACAAAAACAGAAAGAAGGCGGTGGGGCTTCCAGTTGAAAGTTTTATGAATTTGTCTCCATCTCTGGCTTCCGAAATTGGGTTAAGTGCAAATAATAAAGTTAATTGGTCTTTCTTTTATATAGTTATTTATTTCTATCTTTTTCATGTTGAATCATTTATTTTATGCAAATGTAAAAATCATAATAAAGTTATTAAGTTTTTTTGCTGATTTTGGGAGTTGGCATGCAGGGATTCAATGGACAAAAAAGAAAGAGAAATAATGAGAGTGGTGGAGAAGCCAAGAGAAGTGATTCATGTGAGAAAAAAAAAAGGCAGAGCAATGGCTAGTCTATATGTGGGAATCTCTGAATAGGAAGCCTGGATGGTATGAAAAAGATAAGAGACTCCTAATAATTTTTCTATCTAATTTTTCTTAATTGTCAAGTGCTTCTACTACTTTTTATTATAATACTTTCAACAGGATGTTCTGGAAAATAGTTGTCATATATCTTCAATTCTTGAGACAGATTATATATCTAGAAGCAATTTGCAATGAGGGAGACATAATTGAAAGAAATATATGTCTTAAAATTCAGCAAAGCCCGTACCATGCTAAAGTGTATGGCTACTTTCTAGGTTACCAATGTCTTATTTAAATTTAATTTTTTTTATTTATTACTTAATATGGTGCAGCAATTACTTATGTACTATTAAAAAAACTGATGTCGCACAGGCCTGATTTTAAAGCTGGATTACAATATAGTTTATTTATTTATTTATAAAGCTTGAAAGAATTTCCTCGTTAACTTTAATCTTGTCTATTACTTTAGCTTACTATATATAATTTATTTATTTATTCAAAAGAGGGGTTGACAAAATAGCGAATGAAACTATAACATTCATCTTTGTTTGATTATCTTTAGCTAAAGTTGTGAAATATGGAAAGAATCCCCAAAAACAAGTGGATGATCGATGGATATTAACTTGATATAGAGAGTTAATAAATATAGATTGTCTTTATATACAGTTTTGAATTTACTTTTTTTCTAAGGATTACACAGTTTCTTATAAATGTCTCTTTAATTTATAGGAGGACCATCAGCCGCTGATCAACACGAAGACGTTCCAGCGATTTAGGATTGATCAGGATTAGTTGTGAGTGGAATGTTTTCAAATTAATACATACGTTACTATTAATTTATAAGTTTTTCATATAAGAACAAAATACTGAGTTCACATGTATTATATCTATTTCTTGTATAAATTTGAATAAAACATATGCTAGAGTAGTTCTATGAAATTGTGATACCCGTCAAACATGATTAATAATTTAGTTTGTGCATGCCATAGACAACCAAATACAATGAATTAGATAAATAGATTTTCTTAGAATACTAATATAAGCATAAATTATCACTAGCATTGACAATGTGAAAGTGTTCCATCTAGGCTATTAAACTGGAAGATTGATAATACAGTTTCTAATATTTTATTTCAATATTGGTTGTAGATGCATTGAGTCCATTTTAGTTTTTAGAACTATAATTATTGAGTCCAATATATTTTGTGTTGACTTATTCATGGCTTCGAGTAGTCTTTATAGCTGTGGTTAATATTGTTAAATATAAGTGTACTGGAAAAATTATTTCACTTTATAAGAATCCATTGATTTATAGAATTCATTGATTACAGGAGCTGTAAGTGATTTTCTAGAGGTATAATTTATTATTGGAGCTATAATCATAATAATTGATATTTTGATATACTAATTGATTTTATGTACTTGCAGGTGAGGAAAAAATGAAGTCGTGGATTGATATTAAGTGACCTTGTGCTTTTTTTGTTGGCTGATGTTTGTTGAAATTAATTTAGTAATTTGTTGTCAAAAACTTAATTTGGTACTTATTTTCTTTTTTTCCAAACAGTGTAATTAAATTATGTTAATTTAAGTGATGAATTTAGAATGTTTGTTATGTGAATTGTGTTGCAAGATTTGGTATATTTAATATATTTTGAGTTTTTTTCTTAATTTAAAACAAATAGGAAAATAAAATTAAAATAAAAAATATACTATTAACAAAAAGCAGCGTAATATTACTAAATACTTTACTCACATAAATGATTGTTATGTAAATTATATCATTAAATACTAATATTATAGTGTCTTTCTTTTGGTGATACTATGGTGGCACAAATTACTAACATATAAATAGTATCATCAAATATTAATATCATAGTGTCATTATTTTGGTGATGCTATAGTGATACAAATTACTGATACAAAAGTTATTGACACTAAAAATTAATGTTAGTATGTTTTGGTAGGAGCATTGCTGACACAATTAATAAGTGTCAGCAAAAGTGATTACTAACACTAAATTAGTGTTGGTAAAGCTCATTTTTTTAGTAGTGAAAGGTTCACTAGAGTTGATGGCTGCCACTTCGACATCATTCAATGGTATCTTATTAACAACTGTCACACTAGATGCCAATAACTGCATATTCCCATTGACAGTTTGCAATTGTGAGGTTGAGTGTAAGGATAGTTGGAAGTGGTTTCTTGAATTGTTAAAGGAACATCCTGGTATATTGAATAAAATGGCTTTTACATAATCTCTGACAGATAAAAGGGTTTAATTTAGGCAATTGATAATTTTTTTACCAGGTGTGCGATAAAATATGGTGCAATGTTTTGGAAAGCTGTTAGAGAACAAACAAAGTGAAATTTGAAAATGAACTGAAAAAAATTAAAGAACTCAAGAAAGAGGCTTATGAATGGTTGATGCATAATGAAACCAGAAACTTCGGCATGTCATACTTTTAATCCTTTTCTCAAGATTGATCATGTTACTAATAATATGTCAGAGTTGGAATTCTCTTATCAATGAGTGCAGGAAAAAAAACCAATCCTTGAATTGCTTGAATTTATAAGATTGAAGATTATGAAAAAGCTCATTCGAAGAAGAAACAAGCCAGTGTTCTAGGTGATAGAAATTTAGATCTATTACAAATAGATGTAGGTAGTTAAAACCCTAGTATTAACAACTTAACTAATTTTTTAAAATATTGTTTATCGTTACTATTCACCAAAATTGTTCACAATTATTGTTCATGAGAACTGTTCACAGATACAATTCATGAGTACTGCTCATCCGCATAAAAAACATTAATTTTTCAAAACAAAATAAATTGCAAAAAGTAAATGACATGAAGATTTTTACATGATTCAGATTAATCAATCATATATCTACGAGGCCAGGCTTAGATGAAAAGCAATTCACTAAGTTGAAATGTTACAATTTATGGATTTATCAAATTAAAGATTCTCACTTGTTTATCACTATATAGTTTACTTATCCTTAGACTGAATCTACTTCTCTTAAATAAACACTATCCCTCTTGATCCACGATTCTCAAGGCACTTCGCAAAGTAATCAATAACGATTCTTCAATTTTTCAGTGTCTAGTGATTTAAGATCCACATATACTCTCCATAGAGATGAAAAGAAATAATCTCAATATGCACCAAATTTGAATTCTCTAAGGAGGAGGTCGAATTTTGTTTCTCTGCTTTATGCTCTGTGTTGCACCTTCAATTGTCAAACACCTCTCTTTATATAGGCACTAGGGTTTCACAAAAATTGCAAGTCTTAAAAGATTTAGATTCTTTCCAAATAAGAGTTTCTTTCCTCTTATAATTCCTATGAGTCTAAATAGGAATAAATCTGATCTTCTTACCTTGCTTGACTCCTAAGAAATATCTAGAGCATTTAATGATTTCCTATTTGAATTAACTTCTTACTCTAAATAGATTTCATGAGCCAATTATAGAACCCCATCATTTATTGACTTCCTAAATTAGACGTCTAATTAAAATAGGAAAACAAGTATTTCTAATAAATTGAAATCTCACTAAATTAGGGAATTAATAAATTAATCCCTATTACAAGATATGCAATAAATAAAATTCTAATTTAACTAGACTTTCTATAAAATGCCAACTCTATAAATAATAAACTCAACAATCTTCCCCTTTGGCATTCTTGTGGCAAAAGCAATCCAACACACATCTTTCATGAAATTGGGTGTTAAAACATGAATTTGAAACAAGCATAAACAACAACAAAGAACTAACTAAAATAATTGGCAATTAGCATGTTAGTTCATTTAAACACACCTAGGTAAGAATTAAAATAAAATGTTGATTTTATTAATAAATAAATTGTAAGATAACATTAAGTAGAAAATCAATCGCAATAACAAGATAAACTCCCCCTAAGAATTAGAAATCCGAAATTCAAAAATAAAATCTCGACTTAGAATTAAAATACTACTCCCCCTAACTCATTGCATCACATAAAATTAACAATTACTCTCCCTCTTTTGCCAAAAGATTGCAAAAGGAAAGAAGTTTGGCATGCAATTTGGCGAAATGAGTAGAAAGATCAGCAATAGCATGCCCTTGCGTCAAAATCTTAGCCTCCAGATGGGCAAGATCAAGAGTAAAATAATTAGATGGAAGATAAGAGCAATAAATAAACATAATCCAATGCAAACAAGTCAGAAACATAAGGGAAAATACCAAAAATGAAGTGCTGTGCATGACATTTGAGGAAACAGACATACAATGCAGAGCAGTGAACTTAGAAATTAAACTGGGAACGAATGAAATGGAATTAAAATGAAATCCATATATATTAGAAAGCTTATTAAATCATCTTTTTACTGAATTTTACAGAACTGAATTTGGAGTTTGGTACACAAAGTTATGACCAAAAGAATGCAACATGCTTAGTTGTGACGAGCAAAAGCTAGTCAAGCACTTAAAAAACAAAAGTCTAAGTTTTGCTTCAAGAATATGTAACTCTCAAAATCTAAAATCATATTATCATGTAAGAATATGAGAATGCACATGAAAAGCTTTTTTAAATTGCGTTAATAACAAAATTGAACAAGTAAAACAATATGATTGGAGATTTTCTACAACAAGCATTAGTTCATATAATCAAGACTCTAATTTCCTCAAATAAGTAAAAATTAGAGAAATTTAAGCTTTTGTGTGTGTGTGCGCAAACAATTCAATCTAAACTTTTTTCCCAAAAATTCATCTATATTCTTAGTCAAAGTCTTAAATATAAAACATAAAGTTGGTCAAACTAACATTATCATCTTAATCTCCAATTTTGACCATTTCAATTGTAACGAACATATATTTTTCCTTTTTTTTTAAAGCGTAGCATTTGCTTTTTGACGAAAGATCTATGGTTAGGAGCTTTCACTCTACCTCTTAAGATAGCCTTCTTCTCATGGTAGTTCGTTCTCTGTCATATTTGTGATACACAAACTCAAATTACTCAAGGATAGCTTTACTCTTAAGAGTTATAGGTAGCTATATTTGACCATTTTGTTTGTATATATTTGTGATCTTAAGACAAGATAAGAATCAAGGCAAACAGTTATAATTCAAGTTAAATATTCTCAATAAGGACTATGTCAATATCAAAACCTTGAGTCAAAGTAAAGACTGAATTGCCATTCATGTGCTTTGAAGAAATGTTAAATAACTTGAACCAAAACTTATTTAAGGATTTCAAATCTTCTAAAAACATAAAAGAATGCTTGTCATTTGTTAATCCAAGAATATTTTTTTTTTTAAAATGAAACATGAAAAACAAATACTTAAAATTAAAAACGTTTAAATGCATGTCCTATACCTAATGCACAAATGCATGACCTAAACCTAAATGCAAAAACATTTTGAATCACATAGAACACACACCTAAAGCTTTCCTTAAAGATTCAAATCATTTGAAATCCAAAGTTTTTGTGAGGATATCCACGAGTTGTTTTTCTATATCAATGTATTCTATTGACACAGTCTTGTTCTCTACTAAATCTTTAATAAAATGATGACAGATATCAATGTACTTAGTCCTAGAATGTTGAACAGGATTTTTAGAAATATTGATAGCACTCGTGTTATCACAAAACACAGTTAAAGTATCTTGAAACATACCATAATCTGCAAAGCATTTGTTTCATCCAAAGCAGTTGGGTGCAACAACTTCCAGTTGCAATATATTTAGCTTCGGCATGGAGAGAGAAATTGAATTATGTTTCTTGCTATGCTAAGACACTAAGTTGTTTCCAAGATAAAAGCATCCTCCAGTGGTACTTTTTCTTTCATTAGCATTGCTAGCCTAATCTGCATCACTATACCCTGCAAGACTTGAATTAGTGTCATTAGTGTACCAAATACCATCATTGCCTGTCCCATTGACGAAATGAATGATTGGTTTAACAGTAGCTAAGTGTGACTCCTTTAGATTTGCCTTATACCTAGCACATACGCCAACACTGAAACATATGTCGAGTCTACTTGCAGTCAAATAAAGTAAGCTACCAATCATGCATCTGTAAAGACTAGGATCAACATTGGAACCACTATCATCAATAGTCAACTTGGTATTACTTCCCATAGGAGTTTGCATGTGTTTTGTGGAATATAAACTAAATCTTTTAACTAAATTCTTAGCATACTTGTTTTGATTAACAAAAATTTCATTCTCCATTTGTTTCGATTACAAACCTAAAAAGTAAGTCAATTCCCCCACCATGCTCATCTCAAATTCCATTTTCATTTGATTCACAAATTCTTTCACATGATTAGAAGAAGTAGAACCAAACATTATAACATAAATTGGAACAACTAAAATTTTTGGATTACGTTGCTTAATAAATAGAGTTCTATCCACTCCCCCTCACATATAGCCATTTTCAAGCAAAAATTTGGTCAACTCTTATACCAAGCTCGAGGAGCTTGCTTTAAACCATACAAAGCCTTTTTCAATTTAAAACATGGTTTGGGAAATGGGGGTCTTCAAAACTTTTGGGTTATTCACATAGGCTTCTTCATTTAAGATGTCATTTAAAAAGGCATTCTTGACATCTATTTGAAATAATTTAAAGCCTATTAAACATGCAACTGCAAGAAGCAATCGAATGGATTCTAGTCTAGCAACAGGTGCAAAGGTTTCATCAAAGTCAATACATTCAATTTGTGTGTTTCCTTGTACGACCAACCTATCTTTATTTCTCACTATGTTACCAAATTCATCAATTTTGTTCTTAAAAATCCATTTGGTTCTTATAACATTAGTGTGACTAGGTCTAGGTACTAGCATCCATACATCATTTCGTTCAAATTGTTCTAATTCTTCTTGCATAGCTTTAACCCAAAATTCATCAACTAAAGCTTCCTTAACATTCTTATGTTCAATTAAAGATATAAAGCAAGAAAATCTTACCATATTAACATACCTTTTCTTTGTGACCATTCGCTTATCAAGATTATCTAAAATAAAGTCAGATGGATGATTTTTCTTAACTCTTGATGACGGTTCCTTTCTGATTTGGTCCTGTAGGTCCATCGTTGGCTGGAGCTTTAAAAATTTTCCTATATATTTTCTAGGGTTTCCTTAGAAATGTCTTTTTCAACTACTTTTTTTTTTTTAAATGAGGTTCACTAGATTGACCTTTCTCAATGACTCAATCTATAATAATGACTGTAGTACCTTTGGTTTTTCTAAAAGAATAGTTATTTCTTCCTTAACTGAGTAATCAGAAAATCTTGATAATCATCAATAAACACATTTGCAAATTCAATAATACTATAAGTTCTCATATTATAAACATGAAATGCTTTCCTATTACTAGAATAACTAAGAAAAACACCTTCATCACTTTTTGAATCAAATTTACCAAGATGCTCACAATCATTTAGTATAAAACACATACTTATAAAAATATGAAAGTACGCCAAATTAGGTATTTTATCTTTCCATAACTCATATGTAGTTTTCTTAGTACCTGGACAAAGATAAACATGATTAATGGTGTAGCAAACAATGTTAAGTGCTTTAGCCCATAATCTTTTTTAAAGCTTTTTCGAGTTTAACACCATTCGAGCCATTTCCTGTAAGGTCTTCTTTTTTCTTTCTACAATACCATTTTGTTCTAGAGTAATAGGTTATGAAAACTTATGTGAAATTCCATGTAAACTACAACATTCCTCAAAACTAGAGTTTTCAAATTCTTTACCAAGATCACTCTTAATTCTGACAATATTGTAATTTTGTTCATTTTTAATCTTTTCACAAAGTTTTCTGAACACATCAAATGTATCTAATTTCTCTCTAATAAAGTCAATCCATAAATACTTAGAGAAATCATCTGCACACACAAATACATACCTTTTTCAAGTTAAACTCTCAACTTGCATTGGTCCTATAAGATCCATATGAAGTAGTTGTAGTGTCTTAGATGTCACTCTATCCTAAATGGCTTTATATGAAGCCCTTTGTTGTTTGCCATATTGACATGAACCACATACTCCAGATTGTTTCTTTTCAAGCAATGGAACTCTTTTGACAACACCTGTTTTCACAATTTTAGTTAGTAACTTATAGTTCAAACGACCCAACTTTTGATGCCACAATTCTGTGTCATCAAGAGTGGTCTTATGGCAAATAATTGGATTAGTCAATTTATAACAATAATCAGATTATCGATGTCCTTTCAAAATGCAATTCCCATCAAGATAAAAAATAAGACATTTGTTCCTGTCGAAGTTGACAACTAGGTTCTGGTCACAAATTTGACTAATGCTAAGCAAATTTACTTTAAGATCCTCTACATGTAGAACATTGTGAAGTTTTGGAAAATCTTCCACATTTAGCGTTTCCTTTCCAAGTACATGATTTTTCATGCCATCAGTAAAAGTCACATTTTCTCGATCAATTTTTTGATAATTCATCTAGGCACTCCTATCAACTATCATATGTCTAGAACAACCACTATCAAAGTACCAAAAGTCAATAGTACAAGTTATCAAGGAAATAAAGGAAACATAAACTTTATAATCAGCCTTTCTTATCTAAGTTACTTTAAGTTTATTTCCATTTATCTCAACCTTAGGTCTAGGTGTCATCCTAGGTTTTCTATAAGAACAATTAAAGAACATAGCCTCTTTTATATATTTTATGAACTTAAAGAAATTAGGTCTTATATGTCCTTTAGCATGGCAAAAATGACTAGTGGGAATAAACCTATTGTTCTTACCTAAATGAACTGGTGAAGAATGAACAGCAGCTTTACTTTTTTTATGGTATGAAATTTTAACTATTAATGGAGAAGCTGTTTGTGATGAAGTTTTAACAAACACACCTTGAGAATTTAAGTCTTTATCATCTTGCTATCTAAGACCATGATGATCTGAGCTAGATTTGCCAATTGACAAGATATGATCTAACTTTTGAGTTCCCAAATTCATCATTTTGAATGAATTTTTGGTATTCTCTAATTTTGTGGTCACTACAAGTAGTTGGCTATCTTTGTTAGCAAGTAGAGACTTGTAATGAACTACCTTACTCTCAAGTTTCGCCTTATTATCTAAAAGATTGGATACTTGAGTCATCGAGGTCATATTCTCATTGTAGGCTTCTTTCCATTTAGCGAACCTCATCTTGTAGCTTTCATGAAAAGCTTTCTTGTCATTTATGTCAATGTCACTAACGTCGCTATCTGCATCATTATTCTTGTCATCATGTTGCATAGTTATGTCAAGACAAGAATCAGTGTCTTTGTTGGTAAATTTCTTAATATATAGGTGTCAGTGCGTAAGTGTACACAACAAGTAATAAAATGATAAATATTCGAGTATCGTCTCAAAGGGACTGATATTATTTAAGTTGCTACAACAATTCTTATGGAGTAAATTCAATTAAATCAAATCAAATCATTTTAACAACTAAATTAAGCTAAGTAATCTAAATGACAAAAAATAAAATGCACTAAACAAGTCAACCTGTATCTCATAAGGATGTAATCACTAAGAATAATGTAGTTGAGTGAAACAATTCACGTAATGGTGTTGATTATTTTTTTGTTATAGTACCATTGTTACAACAATTACTACAGCATTTGGTAGAAATAACATTAAAGGATCTAAGTTCCTAATTACCCTACAAGGTGATTCCCTATGTCTATTTTTTTCCTAGTTTTAAATTAAGCATGACCTTATTCAAATTGAGTTAACCCAACTTGGGAAACTTAATTTAAAACTACGTATTGTTCTGGTGTGATCCATTAAAACTGGCTCTTTTTGTGGCTGTCTCTTAGCTTGTGTCACTAAATGGGTGGTCAACCAAAATAGTGAATTAAAATAAGCATTATCAAAACAAAATGCAATAACAATTCTACAACAACACAATATTGCAATCAATAAACCATAAAGTTTGTTTATCACTCAACCACAAATAGATTTAATGCATGATTTGTATTGAAACAGAAATAAAAACAAATTCAGCCATCATATACATTATCATGAATCAAAGAAACAAGAAAGCTAAAGATAGGAGTGTAAAGCCCTTTGTGATTGCTTGACTTCTTCTTCCTCACACCTACAATCTCTCTTATTCAACTTGGAAGTTTTTGTTTCTTTGTTGTTTTCCTTTTTCTTTTCTTAATTTTTTTTATGAATGACGGCTCTCTTTTTTCCTTTGTGTGTGCTTCCTTTTATAATTGAAAACTAGGACAACTGGACATCTAGGGCACGTATTTTCCAAATTTGGAAACTGTAGATCACATATTTTTTTTTTAGATTCACGTGAATTTTTTTCCTTTGTTATTCCAGGATTGCTACATTAATGATTACTACAGCACTGGCTACAGCATTGCACTGTTTCATACTAGCTTCCACTTTTCTGCAGCCAATTTCTTTCCTCACTTTTCCAAGCCTATTGCGCAGCATTCCTTCCTTAAAATTACACTTCCAATTGCCTATAATTAAAAACACAATGTAAGCACACAATTAATTTTAAAACAACCTAATTTATTAAAAGTAAACTAAAAATAGATAAGTATGCAAAATTAAACTAGAATGCAACTAAAACGCATTAATTACTCTCTAAGTACTCTTGATTTGAGTCCAAAAATGCTATAGATAACTTTCATTTCATAAAGTTATCACACCCCCAAACTTAAGCCATTACTTGTCCTCAAGTAATAACATTAGAAAAACATTCTAATCACACAATCATGCAACATATACTCAGCTCTGTTATCACATTCGCAAGGATTTTCTAACCCTCAGATCACACTTTTTATTCATGCAAGATTGTCATAGCAAGTCAATTCTAGACTTAGGCCTTACTCTATCCAAATTGTGTGTGTGCTACTTTAATCAAATCAAGAGATATTGTAGCATTGCACAACTACTATATACTCAAGGGCAGGAATTAATGCATTAATGTACAGGGGCAGAGATCACAATAAACTCAAACTGTGCTACAGCAACAAACTCTCTTTTTTTTCTTCTTTTTTTTCAATTGATAACTAAATTCTCATAAATGTATCATTGATTATTTCATGTGAATATCTATCACTTGTGGTGATGACACCCAATTACTCAATCAATGCATAAATCAGAGTTGTTGCAGCAAGGCTCATAACAAGGTCTTATCTAAAGACACCTTTTAACTCACGACTGAACATGGGGCTCATAAACAGCCCTAGTGACTTAATATCCCAGACAGAGGACCCAGAATAAAATAATTTTTTTTTCAGTCACTGTTACAATAATGTTCATAGCATTTGTTGCCTTTGGACTTAAGTCTGCATATGGGGTGCATACTCAACCCTGGTTACTAAGCAACTTCAGCCATTAGAATGGAATTTGTTCACTTCTATACAGCACAGTTTAATAAAAACATGAAACAAAAATTTTTCTCCCAAACCTGAGCTATTTTGCACCCTTGCAAACATGGTTCTGCTACAATATTCTCACAAAACATAATCAAAGCCTGGTGTTGAGATAGAAATTTAGCCCTCATCTTTAAACTACCCTTACTTGGTAATCACAAAATTTGATACTCAACACTCAATTTATCCTTATTAAGTACTCAATCCATATGTAAACTTAGATAACAAAGTTTGTACACACATATTCACAAACATAAACTGTGCACACAACACAAGCCTATTCTTATTCCAACACAATCCAACACAATCCCCCCCTCAAACTGAGGAAGTGTTGTGTCCTCACATGTACAAAAACAAACAGACTGCAAACAAGACAAACGATATAAACATGCAAATAGAGAAATAAAAAGTCATAAACCAACAAAACAACAAAATAAAAATAAAAAATAAAAAATAAGTTTCTGATGAAGACTTAAAAATTGAAAAATGGCAGGGGCACTCCCATGTTAGGTAGAATCGTTGCAGCGAATGCTGATTATTGGATGACATCACTTTTTTTTTTAGCTGCTTCGTAAATGGTCCTTGGGGGTCCTCATTGGGGTAGTAGTTAACGAATTCTTTTTTTTACTAGATGTCAGGCTGATAGGTAGGGTACCAGCTGGTTTAGAAATCTTGGGTTGATGGGATCTTGTACACTTTGGGTCTAACTCTTTTGGTGCCGTAGCACCTCTAGACTACTGTGGCCCTTTTCATTTTATGGACCTTTTCGTAACTGGTGTTGCAGTAGAATGTTAAATTGGAGTTGGTTGTGGAGTGGCTAAAGCAGATTGCTTAGAGGTAATTTTAGCAATGATATCAAGTAGACTCTATTTTTCGCCAGTTGTTCTGGTAGCCCTATTAATTGCTGCTTCAATTTCAGCATCATTCTCTCTTTGGTCATCATCAGATTCTTCCTCACTCACATCTTTATCCTTTCCTTTCTGAGAGAGAGCTGGTGCCTTATCCTCCTATTCCTCTTCGTTTTCTTCCTCTTCTACTTCCTGGTCGATTTGCTTTCCTCGTCGTTTAGGAAGTATCACTGAGGGTGCCTCCTCCTACTCCTCCTCATTTTCTTTCTCTATTTCCTAATCGTCTTCCTCTTCTTGTTTTTGCTCACCTTCTTCGTCTTGCTCGCTTGTTTCCTCTTTTTCTTGTTGTCCTGTTCTTTGGTGATAGTCTTTATCTCGTAGCTAGACTCTTTTTACTAGCCGCCATTGTAGTTGCTGGAGCCTCCTATGCTCGTGCTTCAAAGGTGAACTGTTGCAACAATGACCTTGGGATGTTGGCATCCTGACTTTGCAAGTACAATACTAGCTGATGTTTTTGTGCTTCCAAGTGATGCAAGTAAGCCCAGAACCTCTGATGCTCTTCTGTCTGTGCTGCGTGCAGACATAGTCTTTTATCATCATGTTGAGGTTGTTCAACCTGGTGCCCGGCGTGGAAATGGTTCTGTCTCGGCTTTAACATGTTGTTCAACAAGTCTTTGCGCAGATTCTTAGCTTGCTTCTCTTGAACTATTTCCATTGTTCTTACTGTCATTGCCCTTTCATTCTTAATTCTTTCATCATGTGGTTCAAATCTCACACCTGAAACTCCACATATTCCAGTGATTAAGGATGGAAACAACAAAGCTATTGATTTCTGTTTACGGATTGCACATTCTTTAATTTCTTTCTCAATTATTTTTCCTATGTCTATTTGCAATCCTTTGAGAATGGCATAAAGCATAACTAACCTATCCTGTGATACAGTGGTAGTGTGTGTTGTGGGTATGAGTCAGACTTTCAAAAACTTGACCTATACCTTTGCTATAGGTTTTAAATCAATTCTGTTAATCACTTTTCACTCTTCGTTCGCCCACGTACTCCTTTAGATGACTATTGTCCTAAAAACCTCTCCCCACTTCTTATTGGTCATGTTTTCAACAAAGGCAGTGTATTCACACTCAATAAAAGCAGGTAAACTGTAGAACGCATTAATAACACGAGAATCTAAAGGTACCTGAACATTCCTAACAAAGATGGCCTGTTGTTCTTGCTAGAGCATATTAGCATAAAATTCTTTAACCACTAGAACGACAAGGCCCTGAGGGTGAGAGCAGAAGTGCAGTCATCCCCTTTGTGCTGCAGCAACGTGTATGGTTCTCATCACTTCGGTTGGTTGTGTTGGGAAGATGAAACCCTTTTCTTCGAGCAACTTTCAAGGCTCTATAAATTCTTCAAACTTATCCTCGGCTCTGTAACTGTGGAAATGAGAGGAGCTTTCAGCCTAATGCCGTGAGATTTGATCTTTATCATTGTTGTAGTAATACACCAAATTTCATTTCACTGAAAAATAATTGAGTAGAATTTTGAAGGCGAGAGTAATAGTGTTAAAAGTCTTAAGCAAAAGAGAAGAGTTGTCTTGAGAATAGGATTTGAAGAACAAAATCCCTAATTTATAGTGTATGGAGAGTAAAAATAGAAAGTAAATATTGAGTTAAATGTTGTAGTAATTGAAAATTAAAATCAAATCCGAATTTAAAAAAGGAAAGAAAGCTATCATGATTTTATAAGGATTTCAAATTTCCTTTATCCCAAGTTATCTCTTTACTGTCGTCAGCATATCAACGAAAATTTAAATTATTTCTTAGCTGCAAAATCGGGGGAAAGCTAATTGCAACGATAAAGACTTTTGCAAGCTACTTGTTCGCTCCAATGCCATAGCAATTTGGCACAACTCCCTTTCATGTTAATGTTTACTTGTTTTGCCTCAAGCATAAGCTTATGCTATAACGATTCCTTATCTCTTGTATTGCCCTTTTTTTTTATCAAATTTACTGCAGAAAATAAAAATCAAATAAATGAACACATTAATATTGACATAAAATAAAATGACAAAAGTAACAAAATAAGATCAAGCACTATCTACTAAAATAACAATCAGCGCTTGATTTAAGGTCTTACAGCTTGACCTTTTCTAAATTACTCAAACTGGATCTTTGAGGAATAACTCCTTTCTTGAGTCATGTGTGGCATCACCAATATAATGTTTAACTGACCATTTACCATGAACTCTTGACCAGTTTTCTCATCCTTAAGATCCATAGCACCATAAGGATAGACATTAATTAGTCTAAAAGGGTCTAACCATCTTGATTTTAACTTATCTGGGAATAACTTTAATCTTGAATTTTAGAGCAAAACTTGTTGTCCTGCAATTAAATTCCTTTGTTGAATGTGTTTGTCATGCCATTAGTTTGTTTTCTCCTTGTAAATCCTTGTATTTTCATAAGAAACAATCTCAACTCTTCTAATTTACAAAGTTGAAGCTTCTTATGCTCTGCGGCAATATTCATGTCCATGCATAAGATTCTATTAGAAGAGAGTTACAGCAATTCAATAAAGCAATAAAGAAGGTTAAATCCAATCATGAAGGAAGTAGTAAAGAAAGAGATAATCAAATGGTTGGATGCAGGAATCATATACCCTATATTAGATAGTTTATAGGTGGGCCCAATGTAATGTGTACCTAAAAAGGAAAGAGTGACTGTTGTAGCAAATGAGAAGACTAAACTCATACCCACCAGAATAGTTACAGGTTGGGTTTGTATGGATTACAAAAAGTTAAACAAGGCAACAAGAAATGATCACTTTCCACTACCTTTCATAGACCATATGTTGGACAGACTTGTTGGAAATGAGTATTATTGTTTCTTGGATGGTATTTAAGGTATAACCAGATTGTCATAGCACTAGAGGATCAGAAGAAGACAACATTCACCTGTTCTTATGGCACCTTTGCATTTAGAAGGATGCCATTACGCTTCTACAATGCTTCAGCAACATTTCATGGGTGCATGATGGTAATTTTTTCAGACACGGTGGAGCAAACACTAGAGATATTCATTGATGATTTTTCAGTATTTGGTGAATCATATGAGGATTGTTTGCAGAATTTGGAAAATGTACTTAAAAAATGTGAGGAGACAAACTTAGTTTTTAATTGGGAAAAGTGTCACTCCATGTTTCAAGAAGGGGTATTAAGCCATAGAGTTTTAAGGAAGGGTATTGAAGTAGATAAGGAAAAAATAGAGGTCATTGACAAATTTTCACCACCTACCTCAGTTAAGGGCATAAAGAGTTTTGTGGGTCATACTGGTTTCTATAGAAAATTCATTAAGGATTTCTCGAAAATAACCAAGTCTTTATGTATGTTACTTGAGCATGACAGGCTATTCAAATTTGATGACAACTGTTTCAAGGCCTTTGAGGAACTAAAAAAAGACCTTATTACAACACATGTTGTTGTAGCACTAGACTGGAGCATGCCATTTGAGTTGATGTGCGATGCTAGTGACTATTCTGTTGGAATAGTGCTAGACAGAGGAAGAACAAGATTTTTCATTCAATTTATTATGCAAGCAAGACACTAGCAGATGCTCAACTCAACTGTACCACCACTAAAAAAGAACTATTGGTTGTTGTGTTTGCAATTGATAAATTTAGGGCATATTTAGTTGGCACAAAGGTGACTATCTATACAGACCACTCAGCAATAAAATACTTGATCTGTAAGAAAGATGCCAACCAAGACTAATCAGATGGATACTTTTGTTATAAGAGTTTGATTTGGAGATTAATGATGGAAAAGGGACTGAAAATTAGGTAGCAGATCATCTATCACGATTGGAGGCAGATGCAAGCACTCAAAATAGACAAGCCATCACAGAAACCTTTCCTTATGAGCAGTTGTTAATGCTTCAGTATGCATCAACGCTACAGCAGTTAGGATTTACATGGTATGCAGACTTTGCCAATTATCTAGTTAGTAGATTGCTGCCACATGAGTTAACCTACTAGCAAAAAAAGAAGTTTCTCTATGATGTCAAAACTTATCAATGAGATGACCCTTACTTATACAAGGTGTGTTTAGATCAAATCATTCGAAGATGTGGGCCTGATGAAGAAATTCCAAACATATTACAGGTATGTCATGCTACAGCATATGGAGGACATTTTGGAGGTCATAGAATAGTAGCAAAAGTATTACAAACATGTTATTACTGGCCTTCTATCTTTAAAGATGCTTATTAATTTGTTCAATATTGTGACAAGTGTCAAAGAATAGGAAACATCTCTCAGAAACATAAGATGCCACTCACCAACATTCTAGAGTTGGAGCTTTTTTATGTATGGGAGATAAATTTCATGAGACTATTCTCACCTTCCTTTGGCAACCTATACATTTTGGTGGTTGTGGATTATGTGTCCAAATGGGTTGAGGTTGCAACCTTACCTATTAATGATACTAAAACAGTGGTAAAATTTTTTCAGAGGAATATTTTCGCAAGTTTTAGGACTCTTAGGGCCATAATTAGTGATAAAAGCAATCATTTTTGCAACAGGTTATTTGCTGCCGCATTGGTGAAATATGGGATCAAGTATAAAATTGCTACAACATATCACCCTTAGTCAAATGGACAAGCAGAAGTATCAAACAGAGAGATCGAAAAGATTTTAGAAAATGTGGTGAACCTTACTAGAAAGGACTGGTCTTTTAGGTTACATGATACTTTATGTGCTTACCGCACAACTTATAAGACATCACTTGACATGTCTTAATATAGAATTGTCCATGGCAAAGCATGCTATTTGCCAGTAAAGTTGGAGCATAAGGCATAGTGGGCACTAAAACAACCCAGCCCATCCCCTTAATGTCTGCCATAGTCTAGCCAGTTGTTTTCTTGTGTTTCCTTAACACATTCACTAAACTTTTCTCCTGACCTACATCCAAAGAAGATGAAATAATTACTGGTAACATATCATTATCGCCAAAATATGCATATTTTAAATGTGAAGGCAAAAGCTTTAATTCTAAAGCTGGTGGGGATTCCATAGAAGGTATAGGAGGTTTTACTTCCCTGTGTAATAGGTCTAAAGATTCAAAATATTTATCTGCTCTGAATGGTTGCTTCTCTCTTCGCCATGCTATATCAACTGTCTCAACATCTTTATCACCAAAAGCTATAGCATCAAGTTGCATGTTACTGCAGTAACTATCTACCTGCTCAATTACAGCAAGATTTACAATACTGATGAAATTACAATCCTCAATCTTATTAGGATTTTTCATGGCATCTAACATATTAAATATAACTTGCTGATCATTAACTCTCATTGTTAATTCTCCTTTTTGCACATCAATGAAAGTCTATCTTATGGTTAAGAAAAGTCTTCCTAAAATGATTGGTACCTCTTTATCTGCCTTAAAGTCTGACACAATGAAATCCACTGGAAAAATAAATTTATCCACTTTCACCAATAAATCTTCAATTTTTCCCTTTGGATAAGCATGAGATCTGTCTATAAGTTACAAAGTTACTGTCGTTGGTCTACATTCTCCAACTCCTAGTTGCTTGAAAACTGAAAGAGGCATAAGATTGATACTAGCCCCCAAATCACAAAGTGTTATTTCACTGTATTTGGTTCCTATGGAACAAAGAATTGTAAAGCTGTCTGGATTTTTCAGCTTTTGAGGTATTTTGTTTTGAAGCATATGACTGCACTCTTGTGTTAAAGCAACAGTTTCAAATTCTTTTAACCTCTTTTTTCTTGCAAGATGTCTTTCAAAAATTTCACATAATTAAGCATTTGTTCCAGAGCTTCTACTAATGGAATATTAATGTGGAGCTACTTCAACACTTCCAAATATTTGCTAAATTGTTTATCCTGCTTCTGCTTCTAAAATCTTTGTGGAAATGGTGGTAAATGTCTAAATTACTGTGTTGCAGTTGGTTGCATAGGTTGTTCTTCACTAGCTCTCTTTTTTTTTTTTCTGCTGCAGCTGATGATTTTGCAACATCCCTTCCAACAAATAATGACTCTTCTGCTTTTACAAGTGTTGTAGCTCTGCTGCTCTCACCAGTATGTTGATTGGTGGAAGAAACAAGCTCTTCTTCATTCTGAACTTGTTCTTAAGTCTGAAAATTTACTGAACCTGGATTCTCGAGACAATTATCAAATAAATGCCCATCTCCACAATAGACACATGACACTTCTTTAACTTAGTTAACTATTGCTAAAGTAGTGGTTAGAGCCTTCACCATGTTTGTCAATAAAGTTACTTATGCTGATAAAGCTGTCAAAGCATCTACATTATGCACTCTAACTGCTCCTCTCACTGTAGCCTGCCTAGTTGATGGCCACTAATAATTTTTGTTCGTTATTCTCTCCAAAATCTCTTAAACTTCATTGTAAGATTTGGATAATAAAGCTCCATTTGTTGAAGCATTCATCATCAGCCTTGTGCTTGGGTTGAGACCATTATAGAATGTTTCCAACTGTATACTGCAAGGAATATCATGATGTGGACATCTTCTCAGCAACTCTTTAAATCTTTCCCATGTGTCATATAGACTTTCATCTTCCAATTAATGGAAAGATGTGATCTCATTTCTCAATTTTATATTCTTAATGGGAGGAAAATACTTCATCAAAAACTTATCTGCCAAGTCATTCCATGTTGTGATAGAGTCTGGTTGTAAAGAATTCAACCATGCTTTGGCTCAGTCCCTTATAGAAAATTGAAAAAGTTTTAGCCTTAATGCTTCCTGTAATGCTTCTGCGATCTTAAAAGCATTACTCACTTCCAAAATAACTTAAGATGAAGGTGAAGATCTTCTGATAACAGTCCATTAAACTGACCCATAGTTTGTAACATCTGAAACATCACTCGCTTTAACTTAAAGTTATCTACTTAAACTTCAAGTTTAACTATGCTCGGATGTATGACTTGAAAAGTCAACACAACATAATCTTGAATGACTCTTTCTCTATCATCTGCCATATGAATGATATTGTTTCCTAATTGCCCATGAACATGCTGACCATTTTGACCTCCTGGTGCATTCAGCAAATGTAGTTCTCCTTGGTTGTTCAAATCTTCTATGTCTTGTAAATCATTCATTGTTATAGTAACTTTTGAATTTCTTTGCTCCTTTCTTAATCTTCTAACAGTCCTCTCAATTTTTGGATCAAAGTGAAACTCAAATTGTTTATCTTTACGCATGCAACAATTGTTAGAACCATTCTGTCAACCACAGAAAATAATGATCAAACAAATACTTAAATAAAACATCATAAAAATTGATTTCACAAATCACAAATAACAATCAATCTCTGGTAACGACACCAAAAACTTATTGGTAAATTTCTTAATATATGGGTGTCAGTGCGTAAGTGTACACAATAAGTAATAAAGTGATAAATATTAGAGTATCATCTCTACAGGGATTGATGCTATTAGAGTTGCTACAGCAATTCTTATAGAGCAAATTTAATTAAATCAAATCAAATCCTTTTAACAACTAAATTAAACTAAGCAATCTAAATGACAGAAAATAAAATGCATTAAACAAGTCAATACGTCTCCCACAAGGATGTAATCACTAAGAATGATATAGTTGAGTGAAACAACTCACTTAATGGTGTTAATTTTTTTTCTATTATCGTATTGTTGATACAGCAATTATTACAGCACTAGGCAAAACGTTAATGCGTCCTCAACTGTCACCTATTGGACATCTTATATCTAGATAGAACCTAACAATGACCAATTGTTGTGCCACACAAGATATAGCATTAAAAGATCTAGGTTCCTAATTACCCTACAAGATGATTCCCTATGTCTAGTTCATCACTAGTTTTAAATTAAGCATGGCTCTATTCAAATTGAGTTAACCGAACTTGGGAAACCTAATTTAAAACAAAGTATTATTCTGGTATAATCCACTAAAATAAGCCCTTTGTGGCTCTCTCTTAGCTTGTATCACTAATTGGGTGGTCAGCCGAAATAGTGAATTAAATTAAGAACTATCAAAACAAAATGTTATAGTAATTCTACAGCAACACAATATTGCAGTCAATAAATCATAAAGTTTGTTTATCACTCAACCATAAATAGATTTAGTTCATGATTTGTACTAAAACATAAATAAAAGCCAATTC
Source organism: Luvunga scandens (assembly GCA_030449905.1). Taxonomy (NCBI): domain Eukaryota; kingdom Viridiplantae; phylum Streptophyta; class Magnoliopsida; order Sapindales; family Rutaceae; genus Luvunga; species Luvunga scandens. The sequence continues at coordinate 4,053,951 of JASUUG010001017.1, read as the reverse complement.
AACCATCATATACTTCATCATGAGTCAAAGAAACAAGAAAGATAAAGATAAGAGTACAAAGCCCTTTGTAATTGCTTATTTTTTCTTCCTCATGCCTGCAATCTCTCTTATTTAGCTTGGAATTTTTTGTTTATTTGTTGTTTTCCTTTTTTTTTCTCAATTTTTTTTGTGAATGATGGCTCTCTCTTTTTCTTTGTGTGTGCTTCCTTTTATAATTGAAAACTAGAACAGCTAGATGTCTAGGGCACACATATTCTAGATTTGAAAACTATAGATCGTAGATTTTTTCTAAGATTCGCGTGAATTTTTCTTCTCTGTTGTTCCAGGATTGCTACAGCAATGGTTACTACAGCATTGGCTACAACACTACACTGTTTCAAACTATCTTCCACTTTTTTGCAGCCAATTTCTTTCCTCACTTTTCCAAGCCCAATGCACAACATCATTTCCTTAAAATTGCACTTCCAATTGCCTACAATTAAACATACAATCTAAGCACACAATTTATTCCAAAACAATCTAACTTATTAAAAGTAAACTAAAAATAGATAAGTATGCAAAATTAAGCTAGAATGCAACTAAAACGTATCAATTAGTCTATAAGTAATCTTGATTTAAATCGAAAAGTGCTATAGATAACTCTCATTTCATAGAGTTATCAGTCTTCCTTGTAAGAAGTGGATGCACCTTCAATGTTTGATTCATGTATATTGCCATTAGTATATTTTGACATATCACCATGGACAACAAGCCCTCCAACAAGGTTTTTTTCATCAATACTATCATTTAAATTATTATCACTCTAGGTGGATTGCATCACTTCCTTTTTCATGAAAGTGTTAGCATATTGTACTTGTATGTGTCCTACGCCTCCACATTCTCTACATCGAATACCCTCATTCTTATTAAGATCAAATAATTTATGATTAGGATTAGAGGAACCATTTTAAACCATTGGAGCCACTGATGTAGAAGTCTTCTTTCATTTGTTAAAGTTCTTTTTTTTAACATCTTCTTGAAATTTTTTACAATGAGTGCAAGAGAATTATCCAGATATAGATACGAATCATCATTCTCACTTGGTTTGGTGGTGGGAACCTGTGTTTCAACTTGAAAAGCAACACTTTTTTCTTTCTTAGAATTCAAATTCAAGTAGTTAGTCTCATAAACCATCAATTTTCTTATAAATGAACCCCTAGTCATGGTAGACATATCAGCATATTCTTCAATGGCTAAAATCTTATGATGGTATCTAGGACGGACATATCTTAAGATTTTTCTACAAATTTCTTCCTCAAAAATAGGTTTTCCAAAAGCAAAAAAATCATTAACCATAGCAAGGATTCTAGAATTAAATTCAGATATGGTTTCATATTCATGCATTTTCAAGTTCTCAAAATCATATGTAAGTATCTAAAGTTTATAACGTTTTACCTTATTATTACCTTCAAAAGCACTTTAGAGTATATTCCAAGCGACTTTAGATGTCTGGCATGTAGAAATTAGTCGGTGTCGAAACACATCAACTCCATTGACAATAGCATTAAGTCCTTTTGTATTACATCCGATTACTTCAAGTTCATCATTAGTCCATTCTTTAGATGGCTTTAGAGATTCTACTCCATCTTTATCAATTTTGATAGGTGGAGTATATCTAATGAGTACGCATTACCAAACTCTTTTATCAATAGCTATTAGATAAATCTCCATTCTTTGTTTCCAATAAGTATAATTTGTCCCATCTAACACAGGTGGATGAGCCAAAGAGCCTCACCAAACAAACAGTTAGTGTCTACTTTGATACTAATTGATAAAAATTTAGATTTATTGCAAATAGATGTAGGTAATTAAAACCCTAGTATTAATAACTTAACTAATTCTTTTAAAAAAATGTCCACCATTACTGTTTACAATTACTATTCACGAGTACTGTTCATAGGAACTGTTCATCCGCAAAAAAAAATAATTTTTCAAAACAAAATAAATTGAAGAAATTAATGACACAAAAATTTTTACGTGGTTTGAATTAATTAATCTTACATCCACGAGGCCACGCCCAGATAAAAAGTAATTCACTAAATTGATATGTTAAAACCTATGGATTTACCAAACTTAAGACTCTCACTATACAGTTTACTCAACCTTAAACTGAATATGCTTCTCTTAAATAACCGCTACCCCTCTTGATCCACAATCCTCAAGGAACTTCGCAAAGTGATTAATAGCGATTCTTCAATGTCTAGTGATCTCACACAACTTAAAAGTGATTTCTAACTCTAAAAAATATGAATGTCTTGTTATATTATAGCTCGGTGAGTCCAAAGTTGATCCACAGAAAAAAGATTTAATTTATTTATTTTATTTTATTTAAAAATAAAATTTGAATTTATGTAATTTAATATAAGTGAAACTATAAAATTAAATCAGTTATGATTATGAATCCACTCTTAGTAGTAAATAAAATTTAATAAATTCTTTTTGCCATTTTTATTTAGATTTATTTCTCAAAAGATTAATTGTATAAATTATCATTATTTCCCATTAATTTTATTATGGATTAAATATTTATTGTGCCAAACCTTAATTTGTGTACAATAAATCAAAATATCATTTTACCATACCTTATATTAGGATATTGAGAATTTATTCTGCCAAACACTACTAGAGAAAAAACCCTTTATGACGGTTATTACCTGACATCTTCCCCATGGTATGACAGTTGAGCGACCATTATTGATTCCGGTGTCAAGAAAAAACCATGACCATTTTTATGTCTTCTTAGGCATGACGTATTATCCATCACGATTCTATCATTATTAGTTTGATGAAAAATTTTCACACATGACTAATATCTGTCATAAACATTTATCTTCATGATTGTTGCCTGTCATATAAACATGCATATTTAATTTAAATAATAAAATTATTTTATTATTTTATTTAAATATTAATTCCTTAAATTTGGCAATAAATAAAATATATTTTAATTATTTGGTGGGCTGCAACAAAATTGGCACCAATTTTGTTTATATGAATTTTTAGAAGAAATTAATTAAATTGGTGCCAATTTTTTAAATTATTTTTTGGCAAGAAATAATGAAATTGACGCTAATTTTTTTATATTATTTTATGGCAGAAATGAAAATATATCCCTTAAATTATTATGTAAATAAAAAATTCACACACACACATATGTTTGTATATAATTCCTATTTATGTATATATGTATGTATGTATGTATATACATATAGTTCATATACAATAATTCTCAAATCCATCCACAAGTTTCATAGATTATAATTCGATTATGAAATAAAATAACTACAAAAATTATAGTTAAATAAATACTTCATCAATTCTTAAATTATTTTCCAAAATAGCGATAGCAATTTCTTAAATGAACAATTTTGAACCAATCATCTAAACAACCAGCAACACAACTAAAACTAACAACGCTTCTTAAATCAACCATCTCAATAAGCCAGCAACATCAGCTGAATCAAGCACCTGGTTTTAACATCAGTACAATAAAAACAATCTTGAATTAACACGAAGAACAAACCAAACTATCATCAAATGCCACACAGTCTCATACTGCCATCAAATGCAAGTGAGATGTTGGAAAACATCAAATAAACTAAACCAAATGCTACTAGATTCACACTTCTGGTAGTTTAACTAGATGTTGTGTTTGCTTAAACCAAATGTAGTTTGATACTGACATATATTACATTTAAAATTCCAAAAAGACAGGTTTCCATCAGCAAAGCATCAAACCAAACCAATCTAATCCAAGATAATTAAAAGCCCAACCCAAAACAACTATACATTATATTGATATAACAAAATTGGCTCTCAAACCAAGCTAATGCAGCTAGGTAAATGAACATGAAAACTCAAAACAGACCCAAACTAACCAAAGTATTTAATAAATAGCTTCTCACCTTTTATGAGCATTTGGACATAGTTCATCCATTTATATTGTACCTCATCCATTTCTGCTTGAGTGTAAACTAGTTTGTTGTTAAACTGCAAATGACCAAATGATTTAATAGCAAATATGATGGACAAAAAATATTAACAAAAAATGGACATAAAACATATCACTTACATTATTGAGCAATAAAATAGGATCGACAATAATATTCCTTATATACAGCATGACATAATATTCACACTCATAAGAACCAGGTTGTTTTGGAACTCACAGTAATCAAACTCAATCTAAGTACCTAAAAAGCTATAACATGTAGTTAATTAAAATGATAGGAAAAAGGAAATTGTATTACCTGTACTGATTTGAATTTAGGGTGGACTCTTTTTTTTTTCGCTCGTTACTGCAAACATGTTGATCCCACTAGGGAGTTTAAAACTTACTGTTAGAACTACTAAAATGTTACATTGATATTAATGTTTATAACTATTTCATGTTATCAATCATGAAATATATATTTCTATTTGCAAAACAAAACCAAATAAGCAAAAGAAATTCATACAACAAGAGCCATGCCACTAAGTAGTTGACCTAAAGTTCAACCTAACAGCCAATTGCCACATATACTAGCCTTTCCGTGATGATCAAAGGTACATGGAATACTTGCAGTATCAATTTGAAGAGCTGCACCCCTATACATTACCTGCTAGAAAACTTCTAAATAATTTAGGAGTTTCTTGCCATTGTGATTAATTAGACAATTTTTCCCTTTTTTATGCAAAAAGCAAGATAGAATCAACAATAACAGAACACAAATGCAAAATAAAGATTTGTAACCTCGGCCAATAAAGAGTCATTAAGAGGGCGCATCCCATTAATACCAATGTGCTTGGAGGTGGAGAAGGAAATGGAGTAAATTGACCACCCACTTCAAGCTTCCCAGTCACCCTTCCCACGGTTGCACTAGACCCCTCTCCACCACCACCTGAGTTTTACTCCTCACAACAAGCCCTTTAAAATCCGACCGCCACCACTACCCAGAAGCCGCTAGAGTTGCCGCGACCAACCAGCAAGTTTGCACAGGTCGTGGATCTCGATTCGCAGCATCCCGACGCACATCGGCATCACCACTACTTCCATGGGTCTTTGCTTGGCCTGAAGTTTCTCCAATCGAATAATGACAGCCGATTTAAGAAAGAGGCTGAATGCTATGAATTGAGTGAGAGGCTGAGGTGATGGCGGCTGTGAATGTTTCATTTTCTTCAGTTGTGAGAAAGAGTTAGGGCTGTGTTGTTAGAAAGGGTTAAGGTTGCTCATTCGTAATATGGAAGAAAACATATGAATTTTTTTCAGTGTTGAAAGTTTGTGTCATTTAAAGCACAATGATTGAACAACGCTGTTTAAGTTTTTTTATTTTAGTAATTACAAAGTAAAAGTATTTCGTTAATGGCATTTTGGTAAATAAATCAATTTTAAAACGATGTCGTTTAAACCCATGACTGATGTCTGTCAAGTTTTATAAACGATTAAAAAAAATAAAAATTGAACATGAGATATTTCTATCAATAATAAATGACATAAATAGATGATTCACGAACATGTCATAACAGTTTGATAAAAAGATATTAGTTATGAAAATATCATTCTTTGATGATACTTTCATGACAATTCGATATGTATCATAAAATTTTTATCATAAAAATGCATTTTTCTAGTAGTGAAACACTCTTATTTGTTTATAATAAATTAAATTTTAAAAATATAAAATATGTATAAAATTAAATAGAAAATAATTTAATTTATTTAATTAAAAATAGAATTTGATTAAACAATATTTTTTTATTAAGAGTTTCACCTTCTCCTAACTATTAATATTTAGCCAAGTATAATTAAAATAAAAATATTTAAAATTAAATTATGCATAAAAAATGGTATTTGAAAATTAAAAATAAAACTAATTTTATTTATTGAAAATATATTACAAAAAGAAATGAGAAGAAGAAGAATTTGAGGGGAAAAAAGTAAAGAAAAGGTGTAGAAAGGTGTGTTATGTCCCCTCTCTATTTATATTAATACATGATTAATCCATACCAAACACATAAATAAGGCTAATTACATCATAGCCATACATTTGTCCCACTAACATGACATAAACCTAACTTAATCCACTCAATCATACCTAATTCATTCCACTAACAATTACCACACATAACATAGTAAAATTTTATAATTTTACAATTACCGCACTTATTATGATAAAAACTTATAATTTCATAATAAAAATCGTGAATCCTCCTTAATAATGAAATAACTTCTCGAACTTTTGAAATCCAAATTTGACATCTATGCATTTGTTTGGAGCCTTAAATTGTGTGAAATTATTATTTTTACCTAATAAACACACAAAAATACACAAATCAAATATGTAGAAAAATAATTAAAAATTCACAATATGTTATATAATTACACACATAAATTATAATATACGTACAAAATAATATTTTTATCATTAATGAACATACAATTTTTAACACTAATCATGATCCAAGATTTACATAAACTCTCCACAGAGATGAAAAAAATAATCTCATAACAAGACTTAGAATCAAAGCAAATCAACACAACATGTGCGCCAAATTCAAATTCTGTAGGGAGGAGGCCAAATTTTACTTCTCTGCTTTATGCTATGTGTTGCACCTTCAATTGTCAAACACCTCTTTTTATATAGGCACTAAGGTTTCACAAAAATTGCAAGTCTTAAAAGACTTTGATTCTTCCAAATAAGAGTTTCTTTCCTTTTATAATTCCTATGAGTTTGAATAGTAATAAATCTGATCTTTTACCTTTCTTATCTCCCAAGAAATATCTAGAACATTTAATAACTTACCATTTGCATTAACTTCTTACTCTAAATAGATTTCATGTGCCAATTATAGAATTTCATCATTAATTAACTTCCTAAATTAGATATCTAATTAAAATAGGAAAACAAATGTTTGTAATAAATTAAAATCTCACTAAATTAGGAAATTAATAAATTAATCCCTATTATAAGATATGCAATAAATAAAATTTCAATTTAACTAAACTTGCCATAAAATGCCAACTCTATAAATAATAGACTCAACAGTGGAATTTTCTCCAAAAGTACATAGAAAATTAGCAAAAATATCAAAGGTTTCAAGGAATTTGATTGTGGTGAAAGCTAGTACAGCTCGTTATGAGATATTGGAATTTATAGACGATAAAGAGAGATATTATGTGGTTGATTTGAAGAAATTTGAGTGTTAATTAACCTTTTAAATGCTTATTTAGTAATTGTAGTATTAGGTTATCTTAATTTGGGGGTTTGAAGTTTTATGTTTATGATTGTTGTACATGTTTTTGTACGTAATTTTTAACGAACAAAAATAAAATTAATGCATCAACCAATTTAATAAATAAAATAAAATTTAATATAACATCTTTTTTTACTTGAGAAAGGCAATTGAGTGGAGGTCAAATCCAATTTGGAACTAGTGGAAGCCAGCCGAATGCTAAGAGACAGTACGAAAATCGGTTCTTCCTCTGTCACAGCCAAACAAGTAGGTCTTTAAATTATTTTTAATTTTATATTTAGATTTATTAGTATAACAATGTGCTCGTTCTTTTATTTTATTTTTTCTATTATTTCAGCAATATGGAAGTCAACCAAACCCTACGAGACAGAAGCAAAACGGAAAAATAAGGGTTTCTCTAACACAACCCGCTCAAACCCAAGCATGAACAACATTATATAAAGCAAATAAAAGGTATGTTATATCTTAAATTCCTTAGCATGTTAGAGTAGGCCGAAGTAATTCATTTACACACAATATTAATTGAGAACTTATTTACTTAAAACTGCGGCAATGATGATGCAGCTTTGATGAACGACTCTTTATTTGCTTATGGGGAGAAGTTGACTTCAAGTGTTCAGAACTACAAAGCCAAACATAATCCACCTGTCATATTTTGTTGGCTTCTCTGGTTGCAGCATTATTGACAAGTTTACCAGTCGTAACATTTTTTTCGGAACTTCTAGTGGTAGATACTTATTTTTTTAGTGATATTTTAATCGATGGCTGAATGAAACTTATCATTGACTTCATTTGCCCATTGCCAATGCGTTTATCTTTTAGCACTTCGTCAAATAACGTTTAGGGGTTTGAAAAGTTTGAAAGATGAAAAGCTCATCTCGTGCTGAAATTTATCAAAAATGGTATGGAAGCTACTAAGTGTGCAAATGGTACATATGTGAGCTTCCACAAAAGCTAGTATAATTTTTTTGGGGTATATTAGTAATTTTCTTTTTTTTTTACTAATATCCAAACGAAAAAGAAACATTATTGTAAGAGGATAATATCATAAAAGTAAGCTAAAATGAACAAAAGGTAATTACAAGAGTGTCAATAATTTAACGACAATAATGTTTTGAGGTATTTTTAAAAATATAAAGATTAAGTGGGCACTAATATCAAAATATAAGAAATAAATGGGCTTTCATCTATAACTAAGAGTAAAGAGAATCATATAAGCATTTAGTAAAATTTATTTCTAAAAGTGCTTTGATTTTAAAAGTAGTTGTATGTGTTTAGTGAATCTTATTATTAAATTAGGATGAGAATATAAATAATTGAATTTAATATAATGTTGAATAAAATTTATTAATGCATTTATAAATATGTATATAAAATATTTTTTATTGTTTATATATAATGATCAATAATTACTATTAATTTTATTTTTTTTATTTTGTTATCTCAATATAATTAGTAATAATAATAATCTCTTTAGATTTATATCCTAATTAACAATGATAATTTTGAATTTTTATAATATGTGTGGGTATATATATGAAATTATATTAAGTATAAAAACTAATTTTCAAAATCAGAGTTGGAAAAGTTACAACCATCCTACTTTTTTAAGAGTAATAACATAGTTACAAACTTTGTAACTAATTTTGAAATTAATTTTGTTAACAGTGACCTCAAAAAAAAATTATCAAATACTAAAATTAGTTTTTAAAATCACTTTTGAGACCAAAGTAATCCCAAACCGACCTAAGAGTTTTTGTTGGATTAATTAGTTATATTGTCGTTGCGTTAATTACGCTGTTTATTTGAATTCTCTCTCATAACGAATAACCGATTAATAAACAGCCAGGTTACACTATTTGTCTTATAATCCAGATTTTGCCGCCAACCTGACGTTGAAATCTATTCACTAGATTTCAGTTCTCGTCACCCTTCATAATCAAACATCTCCATCCACAACATGCCAAGATCCTAATAATCCTCAAAAATTAAATTAAAATAATAATCAATTGGATTTTCAGATCTAGGCTGAAATTGATTAACGTAAAATCATCGTCGTCGTCATGACTAGATGCTTCAGCTTCACGGCGTCTGGTGATTGGTTCTTCCGATACTCCTTCTCGAACGCTGGCCTCCGTTCAACATCAACGGACCTCGGAGACGGCACAGTCATGCAGTGTTGGGTCCCTAAGTTCCCAAAGACACTGAAACCTAATCTTCTCTTACTTCATGGTTTCGGGGCCAACGCGATGTGGCAATACGGGGAATTTCTCCGGCACTTCACGCCGCGTTTCAACGTGTACGTTCCGGACCTGGTCTTCTTTGGAGAGTCGTACACGACGAGGGCGGACAGAACGGAGTCGTTCCAGGCACGTTGTGTGATGAGGTTGATGGAGGTGTTTTGTGTGAAGAGAATGAGCCTTGTCGGAATTAGTTACGGAGGATTTGTGGGGTACAGTTTGGCCGCACAGTTTCCCAAAGTATTGGAGAAGGTCGTGTTGTGTTGCTCGGGGGTTTGTTTAGAAGAGAATGATATGGAGGAAGGTCTATTTCCAGTTAAGGATATTGACGACGCTGCCAACATTTTGGTTCCTCAAACGCCCGACAAACTAAGGGACCTAATCAGATTTTCTTTTGTGAATTCTAAGCCTGTTAGAGGGGTTCCATCTTGTTTCCTCACAGATTTCATTGATGTAAGTCCACTCCCATCCGCGAGAAATTTTAAAATACTTCAGAGGTAATATGTCAGTAATACAATAAACATATATTATGCATGCATTAGTTAATCGTATTATTTTTTATATATTCTATAATTTCTCTCCGTATTGCCCATATTTTTCATAAATAATGTTTCTTGCATCTGCATGCATTAATCAAAATCTTTATGTTGAAGCAAGAAATTGATAAAATTTTAGTATTTAATATACAGGTACCCAGAAACGAATTGAGGTTGAAATGCACAAATTAAAAAGTATAAAATATAGATTAAATTATGAATGATAATAAAAATTTTATGGTAACATTATAAAATAAAAGTAATCAGAAGGACCAATAATTATTTTACCGGAAGCTGGGACATCTTAGCCCACTGGTGGCCTTCACCCTGCATGGCGCATGCATGGTAAGCAGCGACGGACCTATGCTGTATCCCAGTCTAGGGGAAAAAAAATCCAAAGAAAATAAATGTTTTAATGGAAAGTTATTAGCTCAATTGTTAGACAATTTTACGTTTTTTACCCTCTTATTTTATTTATTTATTTATTTAAATTTTGGTCCACTCATGTTTGTAATTGATTAATTCTTACCACGTTTAACCAAAATTTTGATTTCGTCGGTGATTGTAAACTTTGCACATGCAGGTCATGTGTACAGAATATGTGCAAGAGAAGAGGGAATTGATCGAGACCATTTTAAAAGACAGGAAATTTTGCAATCTTCCCAAGATTGCACAGGTAATTTAATTATTCTAGTCAGCAATTTTGGATAATTATATCAGTTTGCTAACAAATATAGTCTATATCTTTCCTTTTGGTTTTCGTAAAAGCAGCAAACATTAATAATATGGGGAGAACAGGATCAGATATTCCCATTGGAACTAGGGCACAGATTGGAAAGGTCTTTTTTTTTTATTAAAAGAATCTCATTCAATATTCTTAATTAATTATTATCTGAATTTAAATTAATGCATTATTCATTCTATGGCATATTTAGGCATATTGGTGAAAGTGCTCGGCTGGTAACAATTGAGAACGCAGGGCATGCGGTTAACCTAGAGAAGCCCAAGGAATTTCTGAAGCATTTAAAATCTTTTCTTATAGTTGATTCTTCAGTTTCATCTTCTTCTTCACCGTTAACTCTCATGGATTTACTACAAAGTGACGATCTGTAGATCTGTAATTTGCTTTAGGTTAACGAATAAAATTCTAATTCTACTCTTTAGTTAATGCCAATGCATCACATAGTTTTTTTTTTCTCTTTTTTAAGGAAAGTAAACCCTACATTACGGGTCAAAACAACAAATACACAGTCACAAGAACAGAAATACAATGCGTCATACAGTTTAATTATTATAATTAATTTTAAAAAAGAAAAACTGATAGCCAAGTATTGAAATGTGTACAAGCCCTCACAATTGACGTTAAAGATTTTGACACATGACCTTTAAAAAATTCCAAGGCTTAAATTTAATTTATTTAGAATATTCATTATTAGATGCCAAAAACATAAATTTTCAAAACTAATTAAAATTACTAACGGAACTGAACTCCAGGCCAATTACGTCTGTAATTCTCTTCTTTCTTCTTCAATACTCCAAGAAAAAAAAAACTGTAAAGGCTTCTGAAAACAATTAGGTGAAAATTTTTCTCTTTCTCTGTCGTATTTTTTCTTTCCTCATTCTATATCATCTCGATATCTTAAACAAATATTAAGATTAAATCAATTTAAATTCTTTCTCCCCTTTCTTCACAGATGAATTTTGATAATTAGAAAAAATGAAAAAAGCTTTTAATGGCCAGTTCAATCTTTATTATATTCAAGGTTCAATGAGATCAAATAGAACAAAAAAAAGGAATAGAAATAATTATCTAACTAGATTTTTTTCTTTCTTTGAAATTTTTTCATGTTGTTATTTTCTTTCCTAAGATTTAGTACTAAAATTTAATGGAGGCATATACGAAAAAGGCAATAGAGAAAGAAGTGAAAATTACAATTGAAGAGGCTAGAATTTTTACCTCCACAGGTATTTGTAGTTTGTGGAGAACTTGTCAGAATCATTGGCCTTAAATTTGGTAGGGTGAGTACTTAACAAAGGCAATCCGTCGCCTAAGATAATGTTTAATTAAGATTAAAGAAAGAAGAAAGATAGAGAAGATAGGTTTCTCTCTAAGTACGAATAGTGCTTTGAGAGGCCAAAAACCCCTTTTCATAGAGATGTGTCTCTATTTATAGATGATGAGTTATGTGGATTTAAGGTTTCACTTTGAACCCTAAATTTAATTACATGTGTCACCCATTATTTCTATACATGTGGAGGTGAATTTAATCATAGAGAATTATTCCGCACATGCATATTTCTATGTGATTATGACTTTTGGGTGTAATTCCTTAGATTAATAGATTACGGAACTAATTCTCTCTTCTTGCCATTCTTATGGAATATGGCACTTACATTACTCCTCCTACAAGTGTATTTTCTTTTAGAAAATACTTTGATTGGAATAAAAAGTTCTAATTTTGTTCAACTGGCCACATGGCCTTTTGAAACATCTATGCCTTGGGTGTTTGAATATATTTTAGGAGGAATGTGTCATTAAACATTTCTTTTGTTAACTTAAGAAAAAGTGAATTATTTCCTCTTAATTGAAATTCCTAGATAAATGTTAGCTCTTTGAATTCTTCCTTTAAACTAAAGTTTCAAGAGGAAATGATAGTTATTCTTTTAGCTTTTCCCTTGAACTGAAGTTTCTAGAAGAAATGCCAGTTTCCTCAACCTTTTTTCTTAAATCAAAGTTCAAAGTGGAAATGCGAATTTTCCCTAGGCATTCCAGTTAGCCCAAGAATGGATTACGAAAATCTTTGTTTTTGTTCCGAAATTTTTGTAAGAAAATATTTTATGCCTTGGTTTAGTATGACTCATTTTTTTCTTACCTTGTATAAGGTTGGCCATACCTTAGTTTGGCTTTCTTTTGTTGGCTTTGGCTTTTGTTTTCCTTGGTTAGCTTTTGCATTGGTTTTTCTTAGCTTTTGTTTGTAACAGTCTTTCCTTAGCCTTGGTTTACCTAGTTGAGCATTGGCTTTCTCATGACTTTGCAAACTTTTCTTGCCTTTCCTTTTGTTTGCCTAGGTTTTTCCTTAACTTTCAATTGCCTTATAGAGCATTGGTATTTTCTTGGCGCAGGGAAAAATGGCTTATTCTTGAAGAATATTGTCACAAAACTTTTTCTTTTTGCCTAGGGAAGTTTTTCCTCATCATTAGTTTTAGGAGAAGTGAAATATTTTCCAAAAAGATATTGTCATGAAATTTTTCCTCCTTACGTGCAAGGGAGAAGTGTTCTATTCTGGAAAAATACTGTTAGAGAACTTTTCTTCCTTATTGGCTTAAGGAAGTTTTTCCTTTTTATTGGCCTTTGGAATTTTTTTTTGTAATAAAAGAACAAGTAACGTACTTTGAAGGAATATTATTACGGCACTATTCGAAAAGAATATTCTTGAGGAACTCTTCTTCCTTATTGGCTTAGGAAAGTGTTTTCTCTTTTTTGGCCTTGGGGATTTTTTCTTTAGTTGAGAGAAAAGTAACCTATTCTAGAGGAATATTATTATGGAACGTTTTCTCTTTTTTGGCTTAGGGAATTTTTCCTTCTTTGTTGGCCTAGGGAAAAGCGAGCTATTCTGTGTAAATGTTATTAGAGAACATTTCCTCCTTGTTTGGCACATGAAAACTTTTCCTCACTGTTAGCTTAGGAAAATTTTTTCTCATTCTTAACCTAAAGAAAAAGTGAGTGATTCCGTTGGAATATTATTAGGACTTTTTTCCCCTTCTCAAAGTAGGGGAAAATAACATTTTTCTTGGTTTGGCTTGTTCTTATGGCCTTGGTTTTTATTTGCCTTGCTTTTTTTCCTTAGCCTTTGATTGCCTTATTGGGCGTTGGCTCATTTTTTTGCCATGGCTTGAGTGCCTTTAAAGTTCTGGATGTAGCTTCTGATTCTTAATGTCTATTATTCTCAATTTCACTTTTTGTTAAGTGGTAGGTTTTGCTTCCTCATGTCTCTTTTGATTCTAGGCGAACCCCGACGAACCCATTCTTAAACTGAAAGATTGTGTACACTTGAAAATTGTGTAGTTTCCTTCTATAAATGCACTATTCTGATTATGATGATTTGATCATTAGAATTTGAATCATCTAGGAAATTTGCTTATGAAAAATTTCCTTATGAAATTGGGGTTGTTACAACCTTGAATATTATTGGATAATAATATTGTTTGTGGAAATTTTCTTCATGGAATGTCGGTACCCTTAAGCTTTCGATATACTAAATATTTAATGGGATATTACTTCTCCCTCAAATTAGTAACAATCGGGAGTTGTTGTTACTAATATTTAAAGGTAATAACCAAGGGACTTCTCCTTTTTATTGGTCTATCTTTTCCTCTTTATTGACTTAAGAAAAAGTGATTTATTCTAAAATAATATTATTATGGAAATTTTCCTCCTTATTGGCATTTGAAACTTTTTTTTCTTTTTGTTAGCCTAGGGAATTTTTCCTTGTTGTTAGCTTAGGAAAGTGTTTCCTCTTGCCAGCGAAGGAAATTTTTCTTTCTTCTTGCATATAGAAAAGTGACATATTTTTTAGGAATATTGCTAGGAAATTTTCTTCCTCACTGGCTTGGGAAAGTTTTTCCTTATTATTAGCCTAAGAAAGTATTTTCTCATTGTTGGACTAGGAAAGTATTTTCTCGTTGTTGGCCTTGGAAAATTTTTCCTCTTTGTTGGCTTAAGAAAGTTTTTCCTCCGTATTAGCCTTGGAATGCTTTTCCTTTTTGTGGGCCTATGATCTTTTTTTATAGCACAAGGAAAAATGAGTTTTTCTAGAGAAATTTTATTATTGGGATTTTTCTCTATATTTGGAGTAAAGAAAAGTAAATTATTCCACTAAACTGTTCCTTCGAACTCAAATATTTAATGGAAATATGCTAGGATGGAATATTAATTGTTTTTAGGCGTTTTCCTTGAACTAAAGTTCCATGAGAAAACTTATTTTTCATTTGACATAAGGAGGAATATTAATTATTTTTAAGAATTTTCCCTTAAATTAAAGTTCTAGAAGAAAATCTACTTTTCTGTTTATGTATGAGGGAATATTTTTTACCCTTTGACCTTTTCTGTTGAACTGAAGTTATAAAAGGAAATCTAATTTTCTATTGATGTAGAAGGGAATATTTCTTGTTCTTTGAATTTTTCCCTTGAAATAAATGATTAGTGTTAAAAATTATATATTTATTAAAGGATAAAAATGTTATTTTGTTCATATATTATAATTTATATTTGTATTCATGTAATATATTAAGAATTATTAATTATGTTTTAATTATATTTAATTTTGAGTATTTTTATGTATTTATTAGGTAAAATATTGATTTCATGTAATTCGAGGCTCCAAATGAAAAAATGAAGGTCAAATTTAAATTCCGGAGGACCGAAAACCTTAGGATGGGTCAAGACTAGCTTAAAATCTAGCTTTTAGAAGAAAAATTGATTTTTTCAGTTGACCAAGCATTGATTGGATGATAAAATGAGCTTACAATAGATATGGATGCACTGGATAGCTATCAATTTGACTAAATCTCAACCATTCATTATTCAATGACAAAAATTGTGCCACGTGGCAGTGGTTGGTGAAGCAAATTGAAGAATCTGAATCTTTGTATTTGGGTCGACCCGATCCACCCATTAACTTGCCAAATCTCAACCGTTCTTTGATGAAATCAGACATTTCATATGATGCCACGTGTAAGGTTGACTTTTGAAGTTTGACCAGCCGTTGGATCTTGATCTAATGGTTGTGTGGAGCACATGCATCAACTTATCATAGACCGCAAATCACTGGATTATGAATTTATTTTTCTATAAATAGAGCCTCATTTTTGTGTTTTTAATCATCCCTCTTCTTCTCAAATTCTCTCAATCCCCTTGTAATCCTCTTTGCTAGGTGTGTTTTAATATTTTGTGTAATTATTTTCATAAATAATATTAGTTTTATTTTCAATTTTAGTTGTTTTATTTCCTTTTAATTATAAGTAATTTAATTTTAAGAATTATTTTTATTTCAATCATGTTTAGTTAAATAATAATAGTTAGGGTAAGGTGAAACTCTTGAGAAATAAATATGATTTAATCAAATTCTATTTTTAATTATATAAATTAAATTATTTTCTAATTAATTTTATACATATTTTATATTTTAAAATTTTGATTTATTGTAGACAAAAAAAAATAGATTTTGGCACAATAAATTCTTAATATCTTAATATAAGATATGGTAAATTTGTATCTTGATTTATTGTAGACAAATTAAATTTTAGCACAATAAATACTTAATCCATAATAAAATTAATGAGAAAATTATAATAATTTATATAATTAATCTTTTGGGCAATAAATCTAAATAAAAATGACAAAAAGAATTTGTTAAATTTTATTTACTATTAAGAGTGAATCCAGAACCCTAACTAATTTAATTTCATAGTTTCACTTAAATTAAGTTTCATATATTCAATTTTTATTTTTATTTTTAGAAAAAAATAAAATAAATAAGTTAAATCTTTTCTCTGTGGATTGACCTTGGACTTGCCGAGCTATAATACAACAAGACACTCTTATATTTGAGAGTTGGAAATCACTTTTAAGTCGTGTCAATAAAATTCCAAGAGGAAATCTTCCTTTCCTTTGATATAGGAGAGAATATTTCTTATTCTTTGAATTTTTCCCTTGAAATAAAGTTCAAGGAGGAAATATTCCTTTCCTTTGATGTATGAGGGAATATTTCTTATTCTTTTAATTTTTCCCTTAAATTGAAATTCTAGGAGGAAATCTTCCTTTCCCTTGATGTAGGAGGGAGTATTTCTTTTTACTTTGAACTTTTTCATATATTGAAATTTTAGTAGGAAATGAGAATTTTCCTTAGGCAATCAAATTGGTTCTAAAATGAATTTTGAGATTTTCAGAAATATATATGACAATGTATGAGATGATCATGAGTGCTTATGAAACAATGATGAATATGGATTCTTGTGGGATGCATAGATATGAATGTTTATGCATGTGAAAGCTCATTATTATGCATGAGTCTTTTGAGACTATGGAATAGTTTTTACAATTTGTGATCAATCACTCAAGTACATAAGTTGTACATTATCAATTGGATATTTTCAAGAGTTAAAATCATTCATATAGTCGTATTAGCTAGAACAAAATGTTCCTTATCTACAAGCTATCAATTTAAATAAGCATCTAGATTAGTCCAAATATGACTTAAATGGACTTTAGCTTTTTCTTTAAGGGGCTAATATCATGGAATTATTTACGGTGGAAGCCATCTACAAATTATTTCTGGAGTTTCCTTAAGATCTTTTGAATTTCCTTCTGTAAGCATTCTTGGAACATTTGTTCCTCATCACTATCAGTTCTCTATGTGACTTTGTGAGTTTGTTCTATGTGGGTCTCGATCCTATCTTTTGGTTGGCCAATTTGCCTCTTTGTCCGTTTCTTAATTTTTCTGGAGCTACTCTTTTAACTATTGTTCAAGGTTAGTCATCATCAGTTTGTGGAAGCCATCTAGAAATTCTTTTTGGAGTTTCTTTAGGATCTTTAAAATTCCATTTTGTAGGCATTCTTAAAACCTTCATTCCTCATCACTAGTAGCTTTTTATGTGCCTTTTTGAGTTTGTTTTGCATGGATTACGACCCTTTTTTTTGGTGGGCCAATTTATCTCTCTGTCCGTTTTAGTTTTTTCGAGGCTACTCTTTTGACTGTTGCTCAAGGGCAGGCAATTTGGCTTTTAATTTTTATTTTTTTGTGGTTTCCACTCTCTCTCGAAATTAACATCTAACATTATGAAATTTATAAATAACTAAAGAGTAAATGCAGAAATGTAAAGATTAGATGTGTAAAGATAATTGGCAATTCCATAATATTTAGGAAAGTTAGTATAACACCCGTTCCATGCATGTTTGAAATTTAATTTTTTTTATCTATTCAATTATTTAACTTTTGTATGAGTTGTTTTATGTTAATTAGCATTATTTAGCATAGGGAATGATTCTTTTTATTTTTATTGATTTATTTTTATTTTTTATTTTATTTTATTTTATTTATTTATTTTTCTAAATAAAATATAAAAAGATTATAATCTTTATTGTATAATATTTTTATTTATTTATTATATATAAAGGTAAGAATTTTTATAAAACCTAAAGTCTTTTTATCTCCCTATGATTAAAACTTTTAACCTAATAACTATATAAAAGCAAAGAAATCTAGGGTTTTATTTTATGCACGTTTGAACGATTTTCTAAGGTAATTATCCTTCTTTAATCCATGTTCTCTAATCTTGTGTGTTTGATGATGAATGCATGAATTATTCTTTTTATCATGAATGACTTAGTAGGCATGTGTACTGTGATTTAATTACTAGTTTTCTTGTATTTTTTATTCAATTTTTTCATGAAACTTTTCATAAAATTAAACTAAAATTCCTAACGTTTTCAATGATATATTTTATACAAAGAGATTCCAAGTTGCTAATTTGTGGTGAATTTTCGAAGTTGGAAGAGTGGCGCTGGAAAATTCCAATTTCAGCAGCATGTCTGACTTCACCAATTTTTCGGACTATTCATATGCTCTCTGAAATTTTTTTCAATTTTTCTATCTAATCTTCGTTATGTCTAATTACAGCATGTTTAATTTCATAATTTTTGGTTTAGTACAAAAATTAATAAAAATCGTTATGTTCGGCTGCTGCAGTTCTGGAAACTGTTTTCCAGAATTGAGATGGCTAGGGACAAGACTATTTTAGGCTGCTAAAAGGCTTTAAAATGACATATAAAATAATATTCATATAAAATTATGAATCCTCTATGATTTAAAGTTTATTTCACTGATTTTCATTGAGTGAGCATTAAGTTATGAATTTTTGAAGTGCAAAACATAGACCTGAATGTTTCTCGACAAGTTTCCTAGTCTCTTAATGTAAATTCGTTTAAAATAGTTTTTCATTTTCAAAAATTCTAGAACATTGATATACTGCTTCTTAATGTCTCAACTATTGTTAAATTAAGAAATATAAGTTTTATGAGCTCTAATAAATATTTTATGAATTTTCTAAATCAACTATCTCTGTTTTTACCATTGCTGGATAGTGTGCATATGTGCATGTAAAATTCTATTTGCAATATGTTTTTTTACCTTCATTCATTTTTTTGAATTTTTATATGAAATGCTACACATGTTTATGATTTCTTTTTGTAGTTTTACAATTTTCTGACATATCATTAACTTGGTCAAAATCAGCTTATATAGGATGGTCAGGTTTAGATTAACTTTAATGGTTTAGTGCTTACAATTAGGTTTGATTATATTGGAGTTATATCAAGGTCAGAATGAGTAGTGATATTGATAAGGTTGTGTTTTGATATTTAGGATGAGATTGAGCTTGAGGTTGAGGTTATCGTTCTTTATTGTTGAGGATCGAGGTAAATAAATTCTTGCATAGTGCACGTATTTTATTATTAAAATACTTTTAAATCTAGGTATGTATTATATTGAATGAAAAGTATATGAGGCTGAATTATTTTAGTTTATTACAATATTTTGTTAAAGTAAAATCATTGTTTAGAATTATTTATAACAAAACTTTATATATTAAAAACTCGTGTCATAAATTGTTTTTAAAAAATAAAACTTTTATTAAATTGTTATAAGTCAAGTACTTTGTAATAATTATCAATTATTCAAACATAATTTACGAAAGCTTATAAATGATTAAAAGTTCAAGGATGATTTTAAACGTTTTGACTCATTGTCCATAGTGATGTTATGTTATGTTATATTATGTTATGGAAGGCTAGCCGGATTATGAGCACATACCATGTTGATGTTAATGATTCCTAACGGGTACAGTACCCTAAATGATGTTATACGGTCGGGTCATCGGGTTTACAAGTGATATTATGTGGCATGAGCTAATTATATTTCATGTGTTTTGAAAGGTTAACTATGTTTTATGTGTTTTAAAAAGTTAATTATGTTTTATGTATTATGAAAGCTAATGTTATGTTTAGATGATTTAAATGACTTTATAATATTTTGATTTAGTTTTGTGAAATGATGGTTTACAAAGATATATTCCCTTATTACTATTATTATGCATATCTAAGTAATGTTATCAAATTATATTTATAACAATTTTTAGTAATGTGCATGAGTTTACTTACCGAATTAACGGTTTTTAGTTTTGGTGAATAATGTTACACTAATTAGCTACGAATATTAGTTTTTTTTGGGATGATATTTATTGGAGAGTTTTTCTTTTATTTCATTAGTTATTATTTTTTTAAAAGTTTAGAATATTTATTATGGTTTTCAATTTGATGATTTTAGATAAGAGAGTGATAAAATACAATTGCACTCCAATTGCACTTTGGTGCATTGATAGTGGAATTGGGGTGTTATAGTTAGATTAGTCCATATTGGCAAAATACCATTTGTTTATTCCGTATCAAGAGGTGAATGTTTGAGTTTTCAATAGCCTCATTTGTGGGTAAGTAAAATAAAGTTAGAAATGACATAAGAAAATTAAAAATAAAATGTGTTAATATGTTAAATGTGGAATCATAGTTATTAGATTAGAACATAGAGTTATGATAATCCATGTCGGCCTAACATCCTGCATATATTCCTTCGGATAAAGTGAATGCTTGGATTTTTCTTAGCCTCACTCATGGGAAAATATAAATAAGTACCATGAAATAAACAGAATGAAATGAGTATAATTAAAAAGAAAATGAAGATAAAATAAGATAAATGATAAATTAGTCTTGGGTTTAGTTATGAAAACTATTTTAACCCTTTTTTAGTATTGTTGACTTTTTATTTTTGGTCAAAGTTTTATGTTGATCCAAATGAGTTTTTCATCTTCTTTATTCTCTCTCTCTTTTTTTTCCAACAAGTCATTTGAAGGAGAGATATTTATTTTTGCTCGTGGATTTTTTGCTATAATGCCTTTTTAATCATGTTTGAGGTTTGGGTCTTACATATAAACCCATTTTCATACGCAAGTGTGAGTATTTATGTCTTTTTTTAACTATACCCAAGCAGATCTAGCCTAGAAAGATGATGGTAAAACAGTGTTCGTGTGGATTTTAGAGAGAGAACATTTTTTAGCAAGCTTGTTCCCCATAGACGGTTCCAACGAAAGTGCTAGAATTTTTACCTTCACATATATTTGTAGTTTATGGAGAACTTGTCACAATCATTGACCTTAAATTTGGCGAGATGAGTGCCTAAAAAATGCATTCTGACGAACCTAAGTTAGTGTTTAATTAAGATTAAAGAAAGAAGAAAGATGGAGAAAATGGATTTCTCTCTCTAAGTATGAACAATGCTTTTGGATGTCAAATACCCCTTTTTCATATAGATGAATATTTTATTTTATAGATGAAGAGTGATGTGGATTTAGGGTTTTGCTTTGAACTCTTAACTTAATGGCATGTGTCACCTATCGTTTTTATACATGTGGAGGTGAATTTAATTGTAAGGAATTATTTCACACATGCATATTTCTATGTTAGTATGACTTTTGGGTTTGATTCTTTGGATTAATAGATTATGAAACTAATTCTCTTTTCTTGCCACCTTTATGAGTTTCAAACGAATTTTTCCTTGAGTGTTATTACTCTATAATAGCTTGAGTTTTATTTTCTTAAAATAGATTCTTTTTTATGATAGAATGGACACGTGGCATGGTTTAGTGGTTTTTGGAGTATGGCACCTATAACAATTAATTGCAATTTATCATAAGGATTTGAGGAGTGATAAATAAGTTTAAACTTCCGTTACTCTGCAAAAATTGTAAATAAATGAAATCCTAATTATAAAATTTTTTAAATGGCATGTATCAAAATCTCGTGCAAAAATTAGGAAAAATCATAGAGGATGCAGAATCTGTATTTGCCGTATTGGCGCCGGTTTGGTGTCTCTTTGTTACTTAACATCCATTGGATTTGAAAAGACTCGCATACGACCATACCCATAGCCATTAGTTTTGACCATACATCAGGTTTTAATTCTGAGATTTGATGATATTCGAGACATTTAAGTATGAAAATTCTCCGAATATCCCGAATTGTCTATAAACATCAGAGATTATAATGCAAATAAATACCCCTGGTAGATTTTCCCTAAAGACAGATTAGTAAACAGCTGCTGCACCCATCCCTATCAAACCTTAAATTACAATATACAATTCTACGGTCAAAAATGCGCCTACAAATTTCTTCATTATTCATTAGTCATTAAAATCAACTGTACGCCACCCCCATTTCCTTTGTATATATATCTCAAAATTTGTTGTTCACTTGAGCCAAACAACAAAGAAAATAAATCGAAGAAGATGGGCATGATGGAAAACACACCCAGCAGCATCAGCGTAGCTCCTTTGCTTCTTCGCAACGTTGCAACTTCCATTTTCATCTACGCAGATAAATCGTTCTTAAGCTTAGCCAGAAAATACAAACTCCTCGAAATCATTCGATATATTCTCATCACCTTTTTTCTTTTCATTTTACGCTTGCTTCCTTCATTTCTCTCTTCCTTTTTCAAATCAAATTCTCTCTATATTTACGCTCCCAAAAAAGACAACTACGCCTCGGCCTCAGCCTCAGCCTCACCCTCTGGTGACTCGGGTGTCGCTCGAGCACTTTCACAGTTGTTATCAATCCTTAATGATATCCCCGTTAATTCCCGAAAGTATCAAGTTGTTAGATCTTTAGCCGAGAGGCTTATTGATGAGAATCATAGGGATAATATTCAAGCTTTACGTGAAGTCAACAGAACTGTTCTGTTGGTGGCTTTTTCGAGGACACTTGGACAACTTGAAGCCGCAGTTTTGGAACTGGGTGGTTGCGGGGATGGTGTTGTCTCGGTTCAGTACAAGTTGAACCGGGTTTTAAGGGCAGTGTTGACCCGGTTTGGTTTGGGTTCCGAGGAGCTGAACCGGTCGGGGATCTCGGCTGAGAAACTGGCAGGTGAATTGCTTTGGTTGGCCGAGAAATTGGCGGCTTGTGGTTATATTGATGAAGCTGTTGGAAAGTGGGCATCGGCTTCGAATTTGGCTTGCCTTGCTCTCTCAGCTGAGCCGCGCCTCCAAAGTTCCTTGGTCAAGATCACAGGTGTGGTTTTTTACAGTTTTATTTATTTATTTTTTTGATAGCATTTACATTTCAATTTAATTCCGCATCAATTTTTTTTTTCAAATGTGTATGAAACAAAAAATTTTAAATCTCTCGTACAAACTTAAACTTTTTTTTTAAAACCTCTTAAGAGATGTCTTATAATAAATTAATTCTCATAAATATGAATTTTATGAGCGACATATCTGCTAAAATATAATAAGAATATATAGAAATATTTTTTTAAGTCTGGTAGTAGAGATGTCATCAGTCATCATCTTAAATAATAATAGGTTGGTGTTCTAAATTCTTTAAGACCTCTGTTCGAATTTTCTTAGAATGACTCACGAATAAATTTATTCTCAAAAATGTGAATTTGTGGGCGATATATTTTGTAGAATATTAGTAAGAATAGATATATCTTTTTAAATGTAGTGGTAGTGGTCTTGTTCTCTAATTAACTTAATTTATGGAACTATGTTCAATGAATTTATGGTTATATCAACGAAATAGTACATTTGAGATAATATGAAACTTAAAAACCATTAGAAAAGTTAGAAGTGTAAAGTAAAAATTTCAACGGTTCAACACATAAATTAGAACATGGATGGAATAACAATGAATCCCGCAATAAAAATTCTGGAGGCCAGATTGCAGCACTTGTTTCGCTTCTTGGCCAAAGAATACGCTTTTGATTCTCCAAGCCAATTCTTCTACTGGTTACTACTGATCGTTGATATCGTCAACAAGAAAGTTTTTATTATTAGTTAGTTTGCAATCATTTGATCTTTTGCAATAATTTTATGCTGCTCCAAACTTAGAAGATTGTGGTGATTTTGCACTAAAGTATATCTAGGACATCTGTAGCTTTTCTTTTGTCGCACAAGTGTGTAGACAAACAAAAATTGTGAACCAACCAAATCGAGAGCCTTTTACAATGCAATGAACGATTTAAAACAATTATTGAAATAAACTTTTCAATAAAATCATTAACAATGCAGTCAGTAGGACTGAATTTTAAAATCAAATAACTGTAAAGACAGAGTGCCATTCTTCGGTGCATTCATATTTGGTTTAGCGGAGAAAAGGGTTTTTTAAGCCTGAAATAGCAAACCTTAGAATAAATTAAAAAAACAAATTACACTCACAACAACGTAGAGAGACGGAACTCTTGATATTATGATGAAGTAGCAGTCGTTAACCTCTCGACCAAAGAGTGGCTGACAAATGGAATTAATTATTAGATTAAAATAATCTATAGAAGAAACTTTCATGTGAATTTTCTTTTATTAAATACAACTACAGCGGATGATAGTTTAATTTATTATAGTTTAATTTATTGAATGACACTATGTTCTGTGACGGTAACCATGTTGGATTATAACTTTTGTAGGGCTAGGGCACATCTGGTTAGTAGACTAGGATTGTACTGTATTGGATGGGATTGAGATATGATAAAATTGAACTAGATTCGATTGCTTCGAATAGTGTGTTTCGTATTGGGTGTATAATACAAATTGTATGTGTAATTTTAACATTAGTTGATTAAAAAATAAAATGGATTAAATTTTTAGTGAATAATTTATATATATATATATAATATTCTTTTATACTTATATTATTTATTTATAATAATATTTTTATTTTATTTATTACATATCAACATTGATAAATTATAATATTCTTTTATACTTATATTATTTATTTATAATAATATTTTTATTTTATTTATTACATATCAACATTGATAAATTACGAACTAAAATATAATTATAAAAGTAAATAATATCATTATGATGCATGTGCTCACATACACATATATAAAGTAGTGATTATATGATATATATATATATATAATATTCTTTTATACTTATATTATTTATTTATAATAATATTTTTATTTTATTTATTACATATCAACATTGATAAATTATAATATTCTTTTATACTTATATTATTTATTTATAATAATATTTTTATTTTATTTATTACATATCAACATTGATAAATTACGAACTAAAATATAATTATAAAAGTAAATAATATCATTATGATGCATGTGCTCACATACACATATATAAAGTAGTGATTATATGAGCACTTTGTTATAAAGAGTGACATTGCATGTCTTCAGTTCTTACGTAAAGAGTTGTGAATCCTATTTCATAGATATCTTACTTTTTATAAAATGAGTGACATCTTTTATTTGATCAAAATCCTACATATATGTATTATGTGAGTGTGGATAACCTACGCAATGTTAGAATTTACAACAATGTAAGAATTGCACCAATTAAGTTGAGTATAGTTTAATTATCAAATAATTTTAAGTTTTTAAGATACAACTCTTAAATTATTGTAAGTTACGATTTTATGTAACTTAACCAGATTCATATTATATTATGTTAAAATTTATCAATAGCTGTCTTTATTGACCTTTCAGGCCTAATAAACATATTGTCATATGAATGATGAATTAAACACATGATAAAATTTGAAAGTGATGACTCGTAATTGGGATTCAAAACTTTGTTGTAAATTGCTATGACCGCGATGCTTAAAAATAGTATATCACTCTTTTCAAGCCGTCATAATTATGATAATTAAAGTCGGTAGCAATCCTTAATTGATTTTTCACATGAAACCAGAAAACATTTTCCGCACTATATTTATTCGGCCCGCACCACACGCAACGGTTCAATTAAGATTTAAAAAAAATTAGTTTACTATTACCAAATTTCTGGGCTGGCCATAGAGAAATGGCCCAAGGTCAGTGAAGGCCAGGGAAGAAGAGAGCCGAAAATTTGAGGGCACAACACCAATCTTCAAATTCTATGGCCTCAAGAAAATTGAACTTCAAAAATCGGGGAGTCGGGAAAATTGAACCTAGAAATAGGTCTAGGTGTGTCTGATTTCTTTAAATCAAATTGAAATTTATGGTTTGGATCGGTTTCGCTTAAGTTTTTGTTTGGGTTAAATTGTAGGATGAAAAATCCATTAGCACAACCCAATCCCAATGCACCCAAACTTGAATGTGTGGGATTGAAATCTAAGAATAGATATTTTTCGATATTATGTGAGGATGAAAATTTGTGTTGTCATAGATTTTTAATTAAAATATATCAGTATATTAAAAAATAATTTCAATTTATTTTAAGACCGCAGAATTTGACATCAACACATAAGATCAATCTTATGACTTCGTCATTGAGCATTGTTTAAGCACAACAAATATTTCTCGGTATACTTATCAAATGTTCCTTATTCAATATTATTTTACAGCATTCTTTTTCAAGCAAGCCAAAGACCTCAACCTAGAAGAACCCGAAGAAGGCAAGAAAGAGGAACAAAGGAAAACGAACAAGAAGATGCTGGTATCATGGCTACCATTGCTTTGCCGAGGTAGCAATGGCGTCGATGTACCTGTTATGAGTCTGAACGAAAGAGCTGAACTTGAGAAAGTATTAGAAGAGACTATTGATATGCTTGAACAAGAAGATGAACAAGAACAAGTGTTGTCATTATGGCTTCATCATTTCACGTATTGCTCTTCTGCTGACTGGCCTAACCTTCATGCTTCTTATGCTCGCTGGTATAATGCTTCTCGCAAGCAATTATTGCACCTTCAGTAAAATTAAATATAGAAAGCTTGATACTTCAGATATTATTAAGGGATTATATATTCTGTATACATAATTTTAGCAGAACTCAATCAAGGCGTCTCATTTGGTTGGTTTTGTCAACCACTTAGAACACTATTATTATCTGTGAAATCATCTGTATTTCTTACGAAATCTCAAATTTTATTATTGATTAAAATTTGAGAGTGGAAACATCTACGTAGTTATAATCTTAGCACATCTTCATAGGATTTGCACTCTCTAGATTATTATAATTCTCAATTTTGGTTTGAATGAAAGGAAGTTTAAAAAAAAACAATTCAGAGGTAATTGTATAAAAATCAACACTTTTGAATTCATTAATGCTAATTTAATGAAATTATAATATCAATTTTTTCTTAATTTGTATAAAAATTTTATTTAACGCTATTATTTGATTTTCTTAATTTTTGATCTGTATTTTCTAACTTAAATGAAACGGCAGTGTTTTAGGCTTTTGTCAAAATTTTTTGGAATTCTTTTGCCCAAGTAACATTACTGACAAAATAATTTCATTTGCATAAAACAAAGAACAATAACATTACTGTTAAAAGTCAATTTGTAATCTAGGTTCGTGAATCTATGAATTCTGTTTCAGGTATGTTTTGGTGGGATTTAATTTTGGCACACCAAATGTTTGATAAATTTCCCAAGCGAGCAGAACTAATCTTCAGTCCTTAAGCAAGCTAGCTGTTTAGCATCTCTCGCCTCCCTTAACGTCTTTCCTAGCTTGTTTCATGATTCCTTTCCATTCTTCATCTTAAACTTTTTAAATTTTCTTAATTCTTACTTTCCAATCCTCGTCCATCCCTTTCCCATATGGCTGCCGTGGAAGATCTCTACTCTGATGGTGGCGCTGCTTACACGTTACCATGAACAAAAATCTCAAGCTCGCAATGACTCTAGAGATATTGAGTGTTCGGTGGCTGAGAAAATGAAAGAAAATGAGCTGAATCTGAAAACTTTTATTTCATTCAATTCTGGTTAAAATGAATCAGTACATTGAACAACCATTATATACAAGTACAGTTACTTAGCTAAAGCTATCTAACTAATTACAATTGCTAACCACTAATTAAAACAGCTTTAACTAATCATCACGCATACAAGCAACCACATAATAACTAGGTGCCAGTTGGCAATCCATGTCATCAACTCATAATTGAATGCAACAATTGCTATAATCTTGTATTTTTTTGACTTCTTTGCAAATGTGCGCTTTCTTAACATCCCTCTTCAAGCTCAAAGGTCTACTCATAACATTGAGCTTGAACCTAAAGTTACTGAACTTTGGAAATGATAAAGCCTTGGTGAGAACGTCTACAACTTGTTCTTTAGTCAGGATGTATCTGACTTCCAATTCCTTTAGAAGCACCTTATCTCTGATGTAGTGAGTATCTAATTAGAATTAGAAACTTGATTTATCGTTAAATCACCAATACTTTGGTTATCACACCAAAGAATTGGAGTTGGTAACTTGACAATGCTGAGCTCAGAGAATAAAGGCTATTATAGCCAGGAAATTTCTGAGTTTGTTTAAGATAAAGCTTTGTATTCACTTTTCCATAAAGGATTTAGCCGTAATATCTTGCTTTTTTAAGACTATGAAACTAAGTTATACCAAGATAGATGTAATAAGCTCCATTGGATTTTCTATCATTAAGATCACATGCGTAGTTAGCATCAGTATATCTGGTTAAACCAATAACTTCAAGTTGTCCCTCGTTTTGAATGCGATGGCTATAAGTGGTAGTGGTTTTTAGATATTTGAGTACTTTCCTATAAGCAAGCCAATGTTGAAGTGTAAAAGCACAAGGATATTGACTAAGCTTTTGAACTAAATATGCAATAACTAGCCCAGTGAGAATCAAATATTGAAGCCCTCTAACATTGCTTTTATAAAGAGTTGAATTCTCAAATTCTTGACCCAATGGAGCTCTAATTGTTCTATCTACGTGGAAACCTATGTAGAAAGGAGTATCACTTCCTGTGCACTCTTGCATTGAAGTTTTAGCTAGTAAATCCTTGATATACTTTGTTTGGATAGATGCATTCCATGATTTCTATAACAGACTTCTAATAAATAAAGACTTCAACATAAATTTAGATGTGAAATCCTTATGATCTGTGTACTTTATTTAGATAGATGCCACTAGTCCTAAGTCTTTCTATGCAAATACTTTACGAAGTTTGTTAATGAAATCCTCCAACAAAGTAGAATCAAGACCAGTAAATAAAATGTCATCAACATAAATTAAGGCAATTATTATTCCTTTTGTAATAGGTCTAATAAATAAAGAAGTTAAAGAAATTCTAATTAGTGAGGCTGCCTTTAAGTTCGTCATGCTATATGCTCTTGGAGCTTGCTTTAAACCTTAGATTGCTTTGTTAAGTTTGCAAATAAAGCCTTCTTTAGATGTGAAAACTCAGGCTAAGTCATGTAGATATGCTTAGAAAGACTTCATTAAGAAAGTTGGCATCAATCTGCTTAACTTTCTAGCTTTTCATTATAGCTAAGCTAACTTTTGCTGTAAAAGACTTCATTATAACATTGAAAGTTTACAAGTAATCAATATTGGATGTTGTAAATGGCACAATCTCTAAATACAATGCAATATGAGTTGCCAAAAGTTATAATTTGTTCTAAATACTCATTTGTAGCCAACCACCTTATAAACAGGTGTTAAAGGCACAAGACAATTATTGTTATTGGTTAAAGTATCATACACAACTTGTATTGTTGTCTTCAATTTTGGATTAGATAATGCTTCAACAACAATTGATGGTTCCAAACTGCTTTAGGCTGTCAAGGATATTTTAGGCTTGATTATACTAGCCTTTTGTTCTAGTGATGATACTATGAGCGAATATGATTTGTTTTGTTTAAAAAATGTCAGTATGATGTGGTAACGATGATGATTGGGATGAATATGGTTGATGTGTGGGTGAGGGGTTTGGTGAGGAGAATATATCTAGTGTGAATTCATCAAATAATGTGCTGTGAGAAATAGGTGAAAAATGTTCTTCAAGATTAAGAGAATACAAGTCATTAACTACAGCAACTGGTTCAAAAATGCTTGGATTGCTATTGTAAACATATATGGTTTGTAACTAGAGCAAATTATATTTAAAATAAGATGATTTAGCGGTGAAAATAACAAGAAATGAGAATCAAACAAAAATAAAAAGATGTTTCATCAAAGAGGACATGACTAGTTATATAAGTTTTGGCAGATGGATGCAAACATTTGTAGTGCTTATGTAAAGGAGTGCATACTAAGAATATACATTTGTAGGTATGAAAGAGAACTTGTGAGTAATATAGTCCTTTAGGAAAGGAAAACAAGAATTAGCCAACGATTTTGAGAAAATTATAATGTGCGCTTCAATTAGATTTTGGAATAAATAACAAATCGAGCAAAACATGATAAATTTGTATTCAATGAGAGTAGTGCCTAATGTAATCGAGATGTGTTGTCTACTTAGACCTTCTGTGAAGCTTTAAAAAAAGTGGAAATGGTGGGAGTTGCTGTGAGGAGCTTGGATCTAAAGTAACGTGGTTTCTAAAGCTTGTTTATCCTACAAAATAAATAAAAGAGGCTATAGGTAAAGCTAGCAGTGATTGGCTACCACACTCTAATGCTCAGTTAGTTTGTGTAGCTATGCATGTTAAAAGCTAGAACACTTTAAAAAATGACATTGTCTTAAGGTAAAAGAGGAGTCTTGGCCTCTTTAATGTGTGTATTGTTTAGAATAGCTTGTTTTTAAGAAAGAGAAAACTTGAGTGTCTTTATATGAAGTGTGCCTAGTGTATATCTATCACCATGCCACCTGGCACAATTTAATTGGCACTTTTTTCTCTTTGTGCAA
Organism: Luvunga scandens; assembly: GCA_030449905.1. Lineage (NCBI taxonomy): Eukaryota > Viridiplantae > Streptophyta > Magnoliopsida > Sapindales > Rutaceae > Luvunga > Luvunga scandens. Next base: position 4,023,203 of record JASUUG010001017.1, on the reverse strand, counting down.
GGATATTCTTGTTCTTTGGTATTTTTTACCATTAGGGCCTTTGGACCATTCTTAGAGAACAAGTTGAGGCATCATTTACAAAATTTATACACACACGTGTTGGAATCTATTGAGTGGTCCAACATTCCTCTACAAAGGCTGCCCTACAATTACTGGCATTTTAGATGAGGAAAAATGGTACCAATTGCTTTAGGTGGGTCTTTTTGTCTTTTCTTATTTTCAGCTAAGGAAACAATATTTCTTTTAGTGATGATACTTCATGTGCCTGCCCTTGACATGATGATAGCTGCATACCATTTTGATCTCTAATGTAGTTAACATAGGCATATTCCCTCTTTGTGACACTTTTATTTGTAAACTTTGTTGACACATGGCATCCCATTGTTAACTTTCCATTTCTTCTGCAAATAATTTGGTTTAAGCTTAAAGATAGACTCATGAGGATTCTTTATAAAGAGTAAGAGTGGGTAGTTTGTTTATGATATAAGTGGTTGTATGAAAAGAATCCTGCCACAATTTAATACGTAATACAACTTGTGCAAGGAGTTTAAGACTTAATTCAGTAATATGCCTATGCTCCACACCACTAGAACATTTTTGTTATAAGGACATGAATGTTCAAATTGAATTCCTTCAACATGAGAAGGTTGAAAAAAGATTTGTACTCAGCACCCAGGTCAGATTGAACACACTTAATAAATCATTCTAACTACTTTTCTACTTGCATTTTAAACACTTTGAAGAATACAATGTTTCATCCTTAGTTCTTAAAAGAAATTTCCATGTAAACTTAGTAAAATCATCAGTAATGCTAACTTTGTAGTTATATCATTGTTGGTGTAATTTCTAATGTGTATATGTCATTGTGCAAGTATACATAGCAAGTAATAAAGTGATAAGTATTTGAGTATCGTCTCCACAGGGATTGATGTTATTAGAGTTGCTACAGCAATTCATATGGTGCAAAGTCAATTAAATTAAATTCTTTTAACAACTAAATTAAACTAAATAACTTAAAATGATAAAAAATAAAATGCAATAAAATAAATCAACACATCTCACATAAGAATGGAATCACTAAGAATGATGTAGTTGAGTGAATTAACTCACTTAATGGCATTAACTGTTTTTCTGTTACAGTTCAGTTGCTGTAGCAATTACTATAGTATTGGGCAAAAAACTAATGCATACTCAACTATCTTATGTTGGACTTTTTATATCTATATGCAACCTAACAATGATCAATTGTTGTGCCACCCAAGATATAACATTATATGATCAAGGTTTTTAATACCCTACAGGGTGAATGGCTTTGATACCACTTGGGAAGCGATATGTGGCATTGTTACACCAGAGCAATGATGAACTTAACATCCTTTGGACCAGTAGCCCGCATGCTCGGGTTTCCAGCCGATATACCTCATACCCAAAGCAATGACCAGAGAGAAAAACCTAGACACATAAATTATCCGGGAAAAGCCAAATCCTAAGGTTGTAGAATGACGAACACAATGTTTTTAGTTACTATTCTGGCGATTAATTTGGATGAGGAGTTGGAAACCTGGAGACTTTTATGATGTACAGGATCCTCACTTAGAGGCAAATGCAGAGCATACTTAGTATAAATGAGATGACCGTTCTAAGGATAGGAATCGTAGACATTTAGTATTCTAGAAAGAAAGAGAGAATTAGAAACTCATAGCAATCTATAGAAACTTCAAAGTTTATTCAAACTTCCTCCTCCTCTTTACAAAGGAAAAGAATCCTTATATAAGAGGTGGATCCGTGTAGCCAGATAAGGCATGATCCTTATCTTAGACATAATAATTAAAGCATAAGTGAAAGCATATTTTTTACAAAAGATACTTTAATAAAGTAAAGCACACTTCACATACTTTATCCTACTTTTAACAAAGTAAAACACACTAAGCACGCTTGATAGGTCTGAGGCCCTGTCTTTATTGAGCCGAGATGCTTGAGATGACAGACTGGATGTTCAGTTATCGCTATCTTATTCGGTGGTGTCACCAGTTCTGGTGGAATAGATGCATTTTTCGTTCCATATGAAATGGTCAGTATCATGGATGTCTTCGAAACGTATAGACATCTTTTTTCCTTTGAACTGGGCTGGATAAGTTCTGGATGGAGGAGTTCTTTGTTCTGGTAAGGTTGATGATGAAAGAATAGTTGGTGTAGGTATCATGGTACATGAATACTGATCCACAGGCAACATGAATTCTTTCTAAGGATCTTGGGAGTCTTGGAATAGAATACTCGTGTAGTCTGGACGTTCTTCGTTTATCAAGTTCCTGATGGTGTAGGATCTGACGTAGGTGTTCCAGGTTTATGGTGTGGCATAAATTCTAAGGTGTGTGCTGGACCTATGGAAGTATGATGAACATCTGGTGAGGGAGATTGAATATTGTTAAGTTCAAACAAATAGGCTTTGAGGATGGTTGTAACGAATGGGTCATGGTGAATGGGAAAAGAGTGGGGAAAGGTTTTCCATTCAAAAGCTTGATCTTGTGTCCAATAATCCTTCATGACTGGATGCTAAAAATACGGTCTACGAACAATGAATACTGATGTGAACAACTCTGCTTCTTATTCGGGGAGTCTGTTTATTTGATGGAAGTCTACTATGTTTTGAAGCTGCTTACGCCACCGGGTAAGGGGGCTGTACCACTCTAAAAATGTCTAAAGAAGAGTGGAAACATTTTCAAGAGTAGTAATATGCCTGAGTGTAGGGAGAACAAGCAGGATAATCATTGTTGCATAAAAGACTATGAGGCACCACATGTACTATAATTCATCTTCAGTGACATCCTTGGAAAGGTCGAGCGTTATACTTGTTAAGAACAGATATTCTGGATAAAGGCTTGGAAAATTTAGGGGTTGTGCCCAGTATATTTTCATAAAATACCGGAACAGGAATTTCCTAGCAAAATCCTGGATCTGAAAGGCTGAACTAAAAGTTAAGCCAAGAGGAAACATTTTCTAGGTGAGAGCTTTGAAAGGTAAGGATTTTTTGTAAGAGGAAGATGATGATGATGAAGCCATAGCTATTATGGGAATTGTGTGGATGGTGGTGATCAATGCAAGAGAATTTATAGAGGGTCTGGTGAGAAAATTGGGAATGAGATTTTTGTCACCTTTGATGTGTTGGATTGAAAAATCATACTTGGTGAACCATACTTTGAGATTCAGCAGTTGTTTGTCAGGGAGCAACTTGTTCTTAAAATCAAAGATTTTTGGGAACGAAGAGTTGTCCATTGTAACTAAAAAGTTGTGGCTGAGAAGATGGAACTTACACTTTTTGATCCCATACTTTACAGTAAGTATCTCCTTGTAAATAATGTGATAGTTCTTTTCTATTAGAGTGAATTGTCCATTAGCGTGTGCATAGTAGGATTCTTTTTCTTCATTTTTTTCAAGTAAGATGGCAGCCCAGTATTCGTCACTGGCATCTGTCCTGTAGAATCCTTTGTCCGTTTGCTGGTATTTTCAGTAGAGAAGGTGATTGTGGAATGTTCTTGAGTGCTCTGATTGCTTCCGTCTGTTCAAGACCCCATGGTGGGGCATTGTTCTTTAGCAATCTTGACAAGTGGCTGGTGTAGATTGTGACTTTTGGAATAAAGTCCCTCAAATAATTCACAATCTCGAGGAATTGTTGAATTTGCTTTTTGGAGAGATCTTTGTTAGGAAACTTTAGCAATTCTTGCGCAATGTGCTGTCCAGGATGGTAATGTCCGTCTTTAATCTCCATTCGAAGAAAGTTAATTGATGTCTGACCAATGCTACTTTTCTTCTCTGATAGCATGATGCCATGTGCTTGTACTATCTCCAAGAAGTCACGGAGTAATTTCTGGTGAGAAAGAACATCTGTAGAAAAGAGTAAAATATAATCAATGTAAATTAATGCATGATGGAGAATTGATGAGAATATTTTTGTCATTGCTTTTTGGAAAAGTGATGGAGCCACTTTAAGACCAAAGGGTAGAACTGTCCCTTGATAATGGGTTTTGGGAATGCAAAAAGCTGTTTTGGACCGATCAGAAGGTTGGATTCCAAGTTGCCAAAAGCCTGTTTTAAGATCAAACTTGGAAAATACTTTGGCATTGTGGAGATGGATGAACATGGATTGAATTTTTGGTAAAGGAAATTTGTCATCTTTCAAGAAAACATTGAGGAGCTGATAATCAATTACCAGTCAACACTTGTCAACAAGACCTCCAGAACCCACTTTACCAATACAAAATATTATGATGTTCTCATCTCAGTCCCAAACTTATCAGGATGTTTTTCCTCTTCTAGAAAAGCATACTGATTCTCAATCCAAGATTGTTTCACAACCTTACATCCAATCTCCCATATCCTCATCAGGACAACCTGAACCTCCAAGATTTTTTGAAGCAGTCCTTAATTGGCAAACCAATAATGCCAAAGCCCAGAACACTGTTCTCCAGAATATTGGTCAACAAATTGATAAACTAGCAACTCGTGTTGCTAGAATTGAAAACAAAGTTAACTCTTTGTCAGACCAGCTTGAACAAATTCATCTAAGTCTCAAAAACATAATTGATCAGCTTGATGTTGAACTCAGATCCATGATCAATAACAATATTTAGGGATTAGATTTTAACTAGAAGGAGGCAAAAATCAGAAGACTCAAAGCTGAGTTAAACAGAATTGAATAAGAAAAGAGGCAACCATCAAAATCACTATTTTCCCAATCACAATCTTTTCCTGTCTCTCAACCAGTTTTCTCCACTTATCAACCATTCTATACTCCTACCACCACTCCAATTGACTACAACAAATTCTTTGGTCTTTCACAGGCAACCCGCTTAAGTGAAGAAAGAAAGCAAGCCAAACCGCAAAAATAATACCGTCCAAAACAACCACAGCCTCAACCTTCACAACCACAAACTCAGCCTCTACCTTATTCTCAACCAATCCAGTCTAGCAATTCATCCTCTACTATTCCACCTATTCTAATTATTCCTACCACTCAAATCTTTCCAACTGCTCCAGAATCTCCATAGTCAACACCTGAAGTACAATCGCCCAAAGACAAAGCTCCTATGCACCAATATTCAACAAAACTAATACCTGCTCTAACATCAGAGTCCTCCTCAGACTCCTCAACACAATCATCCATAGATGGTGAAGATATATCCTCTTTATCTTCAGATTCTGATTCTAAATCCCAAATGGCAGACATCATTGGTTTACTTATGGTTCAACCAACTACTGAGACCACAAAACCATCAACATCATGTCCTCCTTTTGTAGAAGAAGCATATGAGGAAGCAAGTTCTTTTGTTCTAGTAAATTCTCAACCAGAATTTCATCTTAAGTCATCATCAAATCTTTGGTTTACTTTTGATGATATTTCCAAGCATAAATGGACAATTTATTTTCATGAATTTGCCGCCTGGATAAAAGTACAGATGACTAGGCCAAATGCTAATTCTCAAGCAGTTCTGCGAAAATTTAACTCCATATTTATTGGATCCCTCAGAGAATGATATGAAAGCCTTAGAGAGTATCGACAGATACAATTCAACCAAGATTTACCATCAGTTGCACTTGCTATAATATATGAATAGTTCATTGGAGAATCAACATCAGTTATTGAAATTGCAAGAAAAGAATACCATCAAATGAAGTGTTGTTCTCTTCAGCGGAACCATCTTGATTTTGACTACAAGAGAATGAGCATGTTATTTTACAAGCTCAATGGTTTCAATGATCCAACTCTTAAGCATGTCTTTATTGCTTTCTTGCTCAAGGAATTACAATTTGAAATCCAAAGACAGCTTACAGCCAACAACTTGGATGTAGCAAACATCTCATTGGGAAAAATATTCCAGCTTGCAGTCTAGTGTTTAGACAAGCTATGTGAACAAAAACAGTTTTTTCGAGACCTCATGGAAAACAAACCCCCTTTCACCAATGCCTGCAAAAAACCTCATTTCCTTGAAATTCATTACAAGAATGAGAAGAGATGTACTTGCCCAGTGAAAAAGAAAAAGCACTTTAAAAAATAGCCTCATCCCCATAGATCTCACGAAAAGAAGAAACGTTTTAGATTCTTTCGAAAGAAAGATCCTTCAAAATCTTCTTTCTCTTTACACAAGAAAAAAGGGCACTGTTACATTTGTAAAAAATGAGGTCATTTTGCTCGAAACTGCCCCAATAAGCCAACCAAAGCAGTAAAGATAGTGCATTAACTTCAGAATTCGTCTATGCTTTCAGAAGAAAAAGACATTGAATCTAACTTTTCTGAGCAATCTGAGCATGACGATGCTATTGCTTTCATCATAGCAAATTCCACAAATGAATCACAATCTGAATTAGATGATGAGTCAATGGTTTTCACCATCTAGTCCACAACTTCATCACTAGTCATCCCTTCTGTAAAAATTTCACTTCTCTCTTCTAAATTTAGCAAACCTGTTCCTATCAAAAGTTTTATTGATACTGGTGCACAAAAAAGTATGATTAATCCTAGCATCATTCCTTCCTCATGTTGGGAAATACATCATGAGTTTTTCAAAGTAGCCAGTGGAAAAATATTCAAAACCTCCCTTATCACCAAAAAACCCATTGGAATAAAATTTTTTCCAAATTGTGTTCTATGGCAAAAGGTTATTGGGTCCAATCTCCCTGATAAGGATTTTCTCATTGGTTTTGATATCTTTCATTTAGTCAAAACTTCAAATTACAGTTATAGGAATTAGGTGTAAACAGATGTTCCTTCCACACACGGATATCCTCAAGCTGTATGCACTTAATGAAGTTCCACCAGATTTCCAGTCCATTTCAAAAACCTTCTTTCAGTTCTGCCCTGAAAATCATTCCTTGCTTCAACATCCATTCCCTCTTTGGAAAAATTCTTAGTTCTTTGTTCAACTCCCATTCAAGTTGAATGAAGATGTCAATCCAACAAAGACAACCCATCCGTGCATGACACCCTCTGATCTAGAGTTAGCCCAACAAGGCATGACCCTATTCAAATTGAGTTAACGCAACTTGGAAAACTTAACTTAGAACTATATATTGTTCTGATATGTTCTACTAAGACTGGCCCTTTTGTGGCTCTCTCTTAGCTAGTATCACTAAATGGGTGGTCAGCTGAAATAGTGAATTAAATTAAGCACTATAAAAAAAATGCTATAGCAATTCTCTAACAACACAATAAATTCACTCAATAATCTATCAAGCTTGTTTATCGCTAAACCACTAATAAGATTAGTTTATGATTTGTATCAAAACAGAAACAAAAATTGATTCAGTCATCATATACATCATCATGAATCAATGAAATAAGAAAGATAAAGATAGGAGTGAATGGCCCTTTTAGTTTCTCTATTTCTTTCTCTTTACGCTTGTAATTTCCTTCGTTCAGCCCTGGAATTTCTTAGTTCTTTTCTGTTTTCTTTTTTTCTTTTCTTTTTATTTCTTGTAAATGAAGAATCGCTCTTTCTTTGAGTGGGTGCTTCTTTTATAATGAAAAACTAGGGAAACTAGGTGTCTTGGGCATATATCTCTCAAATTTGGAAAATACAGATCGCATATTTTTCTGAGATTCGCACAAAATTTTCTCTTCTGTTACTCCAAGATTGTTACAGTAATGGTTGCTACAACATTTGCATTGATGCAAACTCACTTTCACTTTTCTGCACCCAAATTCCTTCTTTATTCTTGCAAGCCCATTGCACAATATTCCTTCCTTGAAAAGTTGCACTTCCAATTGCCTACAATTTAGCACTTGATCTAAGCACACAATTCATTCTACAAACAACACAATTTATTAAAAATAAACTAAAATAAATAAGTATGCAAAATATAACTAAAATGCAATTAAAACATGTCATTTACTTTCTAAATAATCTTGATTTAAGTCCAAAAGTGTTATAGATTACTCTTATTTTATAGAGTTATCAATCACTGTATGGAAAGCACAAATGCGGGTACTCGTAAATTAATGTGAAGAATTTCTAAAGCATGCTTTGTTTTAGTTTTACTGGCTAGAAAGTGTAATCTATGGATCTTCCTTATCTTCCAAGCTTCAATAAGAATAAAAAAGTTTACTTCGATTTATTCTATTCTTTAATACAACACAAAAAGTACTCAATAGACATGTGGAGTTAATACAAGGTTTTACTACCATTTGCAAATGAGTTACCATTTTATTGTTAAAATCAGATGTAAAAACATTGAAAGAGGAATGGTTGGGACATCTAACTGAATACCAGCAAAATGACTTTGAACAGATTAAGGAGAAAAAGGTTTATTACATGAAACCAATAACAATCTATATAAACTTTTGCCAACTTTGCCTTTAATATGATTAAGTATTTCTCCATGTCTTTCATAAAACAATGCTTACTAGAGAAAGCAATCAAAACATCATTACCATGGTCGGTTGAGAGATGTCGATACATTTTTTGGTTATTTATAGTACTAATGGGATCAACAAAATTATACATTCTTGACATAGCATTACCAATATGAGTTATCCATAAACCAGCACCATTGCCAATAATGAATTTAGAGTTACTTGCAAAATTTTCAGCAATTTACATATTATTCATGTCATTAGTAAGGTAATGTTTTGTACCACTGGCAAGATAAAGCATTTGAAGGTGGCTTATAAGCACAAAAAATAATGAATTCTTCAAGTATCCATCAAATGCTAGTAAGGTGACCAAGTCTGAGGTAGATATAACAAGTTGGTTTAGAGAGATTCCACCGAGGCATAGGATTCATAAGTGAAGTGCTTTTTTTAAAACCATTATTACCAACACCACTATTCCAATTACCTTCTCCTCTTCCTCTTTAATTGTCACCTTGACTAGTACCAATAAAACAGAACTTCCATGACCTCTTTTTAACCACCATTACCAAAGCTTCCATCATTTCCATAACCAAAGTTATAGCTGGTGCACTTTTTACTGCTATATGTGTCAGTGTGAAAGTGTACACAATAATAATATAATGATAAGTATTCAGATCGTCTTCACAGAGATTAATGATATAGTATTTGATACAGCAATCTTAACAATACAATTTCACTCTAATTTTACTTAAAATAGATAATGAAATTATTGTACTACTAAATTAAAAATGCACTAGGATAAATCTTAAGTCAAACACAAGGAAAAACTCAATGGTAGAAGAGTAGTTGAGTGATTAAACTCTTTTAATGTTATTGACTATTTTTCCAAATAAGATGTTGTTGCTACAGCATCTACTACAACACTGGGCAAAATCTCTCATTTATCCTCAACTGACACCTGTTGGATATCTTATATCTATATGTAACCTAACAATGATAAGTTATTATCCCAACATACGATATAGCATTATATGCTCTGGATTCTTATTGCCGTACAAGGTGAATACCTGTTGTCTAGTTCTTCATTACTTTTAGATCAAGCATGACCCTATTCAAATTAAAATTAACTCAACTTGGGAAACCCAATCTAAAACCATGTATTCTTTTAATTTGTTGCACTAAGTTCTTTTTGAGGCACCTTTTTAGCCAGTATCCACTAAATGGGTGGTCAGTTGACATAGGAAATTACAAAAAATAAAATCATGACAAAATACTGCAGCAAATTCAAAGCAACACATATATATCAGTCAAATAACCATTAAGTTTATTTATAAAAGATAAACAGTAATAAGAATCGTTTTAGCTATAAAAATCATTCATATAAAGAAATAAAAACAAGAAAATAAGATGAGGAATTGAGTTCCGCTTAATCTTGCAATCTCTCGTTCTTTTGCTCCTTGAATCCTCAATTGCAACCCCTCAAATCTTTATTATTCTTGGTTTTCTTTTTGTTTTTCTTTGTATTTTTATTCAATGACCACTCTCCCCTTTTTCTTTTCATGCATGCTCCTTTTATAACTTAAAATTAAGGTAACCAAAGCGTATAGCCGTGTGTCTTTTATTTTTGGAAACCTTGGATTGCAGTCTTTTAGTTAACACTCGCGAAATCTGTTCTATAGTTGCTGTATAGTTGCTGTAGTATCGACTAAATCGTCTTCACTATTTTAGACTTGTTTTAATTCCTTTGTAGCAAAGTTCCTTTCTTATCTTTATAAGTCTGTTGCACCAACAATCTATTTATAAAACTTGGGCTTTTTGGTTACCTATATTCATACATAATCAGAGCATCAAGTGACAAAAAAAAAATTACTTTATTAAAAATTAAACTTAACTAGATGCACAAGTAAAATACACAAAAAATACAATAAACAAATCATTTACTCTCTAAGTAGTGTTGGTTTAAGTCTAAAAGTGTTTGGATAACTCTCATTTAATAGAATTATCACATCCTTATAAAGGAAAAGGTTCTATAAGGATAAGTGAATGTTATCTTCTCCTGATCCTCTGGTTTTATTGCAATCTGATTATAGCCTAGGGATTCGTCCAAGAAATAACAGTCCTATTTTCTAGCAAGTCTGTCCAGCATCTGATCTATAAAAGGCAATCGAAAGTGATCATTCCTTGTTGCTTTATTTAACTTTCTATAATCTATGCAAACTCTCCATCCTGTTACTGTTCTTGTGAGAATGAGCTCTTTCTTTTCATTTACTACAATAGTCAGTTCACATTTCTTTGGAACACATTGCACTGGGTATATAATTACAGCATCAAGCCATTTAATGATCTCGTTCTTCACAACTTCCTTTATGATGAGATTCAATCTTCTCTATTGCTTCATTGAGTTGTTGTAGAAATCCTTTAGCAGAATCTTGTGCATGCATACAGAAGGGTTGATTCTTTTGATATCTGCTATGGTCCATCCGATAGCCGTCTTGTATCTCCCTAATACATCCACCAATATCTTTTCTTGATCTACATTCAAAGAAGCTGAAATAATTATAGAAAGTGTGTCATTGTCACCAAGATATGTATATTTCAAATGTGAAGGTAAAAGTTTTAATTCAAAATCAGGTGGTGACTTAATAGAGGAAGCAAGGGTTTTACTTTCCTGTTCGACATGTTAAGAGGTTTAAAGTGCTTGTCTATTCTGAAGGGTTATTTCCCTCTTAGCCATGCTATGTCAACTGTTTTAATATCTTTTTCTTCGAGCTCTTCAAATGTTATAGGTTTGACTTCTTTATTGTTGCAGCAACTATTTACTTATTTGGCTACAGTGAAATCCACAACACTGATAAAATTATAGTCTTTAATCTCATCGGTGCTCTTCATTGCATCTAGTACATTGAATGTAACTTGCTAATCATTTATCGTCATAGTTAATTCTCCTTTTTGTACATTAATTAGAATTTTTTCTATGGCCAAGAAAGGTCTGCTTAAAATAATTGGTACTTCTTTATTTGCCTCAAAGTTCAATATTATGAAGTTTACTGAAAAAAATAAATTTATCAATCTTTACCAACACGTCTTCAATCTTGCTTTTCGGATAAGTATAAGATCTGTTAGCAAGTTGAAAGGTCACTGTTATTGGCCTTACTTCTCTAGCTCCCAATTGCTTGAAAATTAATAGAAACATGAGATTGATGCTAGCTGCTAAATGAAAAAGTGCGTTGGCATTATATTTCGTTCTTATAGAATACATGATTGTAAAACTTCTTCGATCCTTCAACTTTTGCGATATCTTATTCTGAAGCATATGGCTACACTCTTATGTTAAAGCAACTGTTTCAAACTTTCCAAGCCTTTTTTTCCTTGCCAAGATATCCTTTAAGAACTTTACATAATTTGGCATTTGTTCAAGAGTTTTCATAAAAGGAATGTTGATATGTAACTACTTTAAAACTTTTAAGAATTTGCTGAGTTGCTTGTTTTTGCTTTTGGAATCTTAATAGAAAGGATAGTGAATACTTAAATTACTGTGTTGTAGTAGGTTGTACATACTGCTTCTCTTTTGCCATATTCTGGACTGCTGTAGTTGGTGCTACGATCTCTTTATCAACAAGTGTTGGATCATCATTTTCTATAGATACTGTGACTTGGCCGTTCTCACCAGTATAGTGGAAAGTAAAGGGTTGTCACTTAACTTCAACTTTAGTTTTTTCTTAAGTTCAACTTTTCTTTTTAGTACACCAATTGGAATATGAACATCCTTCCCAAATCTTAAATTAATCAATTTGCAATGATCTTCTCTTCACGGATCCTCTATGTAGCAGGGTAAATTGCCTTAAGGTCTGTTGATTAATGTTGTAGCAAGCTATCCAATTTGATTCTCTGAGTTTCTTAAGGATACAACTTGGCTTTGGATAACTACTTCATTCTTCGCAATATACTTTTTAATTAAAGCTTCAAGAGAATTGAGTTGATCATTGCTGGTGTTCTTTTGCCCTTAATTTTGTTGGTGAAATTTAGGTGGCTGAGTAGGCCTATTTTTTCCACTAGTTGCTGTAGTATGTTGGTTCTGGTTACTCCATGAGAAATTTAGATGTTGTCTCCATCCTGGGTTGTAAGTGTTTGAGTATAGATTGTTTTGGCTTTGTCAGTTAAAGTTGCCCACATAGTTGACTAAGTTGGATTCCCAAGACAATTATCAAACAAATGCACTTTGTTGTGCAAATTTTATTGAACTCGCAAGTGCACGAATCTATTGTAGAATAGATCAATGGTGACAAGTGTCGATCCCACGAGGAGGTTGATTTTAATTGCTTGTATAATTAATTTTCTTAGTGGATGATTGGATTTATAATGAAAATGATGTAGGCAATATTTAACTTAACGCTGTTGGAATAAACTATTAAAATGAAATGCTTGGATCTCAGGATCTATACTCAACATGCACCATCGGCTTAATATTCATTATTAGTACCAATTAAATCATAAAGGGGGATTTTCCACTCCTCATGAACCACACTCTAATAGATATGGTGCTAAGGGTTTCCCGTGCCAAATAGTAATAACCTTGCCCAGGGAGGCGGTTATTCCAGCCTATATCCAGACAAGATTATTACTATCTGTCTACGAAAAGTCAAAACAACCACATAAATTAAAGGGGAAGGAAAAGTAAATTTACCATAGTAAGCCCATGGAGCATGTTGAGACTTCACCTTCAACTCAAGCTTGAAAGGAAATTAGCCACTCATTTTTGAACTAGGGGTAAAATGAAAATTTTATTAAAATACGTAGAAATACAAGATGGAGATGGAATTACAGAAATTTGAGCTCAAAAATGGATTCAGGGGTGTCAAATTAGAGGGGGAGGGAGCCCCCTTTTTATAGATACACTGAGTAAATCATGGCAATCGGATTAAAACAATTTGGACGCTCAGGATTGCGCCACGTGGTAAGTTCCTATTGGATGGAACACATCATCAGGGCTGTTATTCTGTGTATATGCATGTACCGTACACACGTTTTTCCATTCCACTAACATTCTGCCACGTCACCGGTCAACATTTTTGGTCCAATAAGATCGTGACACGTCATCAGTCAACGCCACATCATCAGTCAATGCCACATAAGCGGTCAATGCCACATCATTCGTCCAATCAAATGCTGCCACGTCATCGTATAGTGCCACGTCATCGCCATCGCATGCCACGCGTCACGATACAATATATAGGTGAATAAAGTCACAGTATGCGATCAGTATATGTGAACAGTACCATTTTTCTTTTTATGCTCCTCCTAAGGTTTTCGACTGTCCTGAGTTCAAAAGTGCTGTCCGTTTTTTCATCTGATCTCTCGTTTATTGTGAAATGACCATGATATCCCCTAAAATACATAAAATACTTAATTAAAATAAAACATACATAATTAAATTATAAGGGACTTAAAGACATAAAAATAGGGATGTTAGTGAGACTTGAAGTGTAAAATGATGATTTTCTCCGCTATAAATACACACTTTCTAGTACTCAACACACCCCCCAACCAGCTTGTTGCTAGTCCCTAGCAAATTAAGCGAAAACAAAGTCAATTTTTTTTTTTTAACTGTGGTATTTATTCAATCAGACTAATGTTAACGATCAAATAAAAGTATAAGTATTATCTACAGTCTAAAGAAATATCATTCCTACATCAACTCTCCACATGAATCAGTTTAGAAAACTTTGTCACAACTTTAGTAATTAAGTCACTTTCAAGAATGACATATCAAATCCCAAAATTTCACCGGTAGTAATGATACTCTCACAAAGAAATTAAACCAAAAAATAATCACTCCAGTGAATGGTAAATTGAGTGAAAATAATATCACACTCTCACCAAGGTGACAAAAATATGCCCTCAGCTTAGAAATAGTACGATTTTAATGCTAATCAAACCAATACATTCACCATCTTTTTTTTTTTTAGTATACATTGCCACATCTTTTCAACCCATATAACTAGTTTCTATTTCAGACTATAATTCCCTAAAATTAAGAAGGACTTTTATTAGGACGTAACGTAGGCTAGGGACGTGGCTAACAAAGAAAGGATAATAAGAAAAACAAAATATATGTTTGAAAAATAGAGAACTTTGGAGATTGTAATGTGCTTTTCACTTGATTTTTTTTTATTTATTTATTTGTATACATATTTTTTTTTCTTTTGTTTCTTTTTTTTTTTGTGAATGCAAAATTATCTCTATTTTCAAACATAAATGGGTGGTGGGAAATATAAAATATAAGGTGATACTCCACATTGGAGTGGGACAAAATAATAGGTTGTTAAAGAAAAAGTCTTTATTTTTATTTTATTATTAATAATTTTTTTTTAAGGCTCAAAGGGGTTAATTATGGATACATATTAATAGGGTTGGCTAGAAAGGCTCAAACGGAACAAAGATGGCCTTTCTGTCATCTTTTAGGGTTCTAAATAATCTTCCATATCTACTAGTTAGATGGACCTTCAGATGTGGCAACACACACTTTATTTATTTATTTATTATTATTATTTTTTTTTTTTACAGAAATTTGGAGATAATGTATAAAGCAATAAACTGCTAAGCTGAATGAAGAATGGGCAAAAAAGGGTTACTCTCCAAGAAAAATAACAGGCTAAAAAAAACTCACTTGGAAATTATTATGACATGTGCATTCTTTCAAGCAACTTATAGTTGTCTCCAACATCAACATGTAGAGTAGTAACCATGGTGTAACATAACTAAAGATCAAAGATAATACAAATACTAAAATTTGAAAGTTATCATGTCATCTAATTATGAAAAGATCACACAAATTTTTTTTTTTAATAAGAAGATGCGTTTCTAGAGTTATTGCACTCCATATTTAGCCATCTTCGACTTAAAAAATGTAACCACAGTTAGTTTCTAAAACAAAAATTAGTAAAAACTACACCAAGATTGAGATATTCCACAATTGTCAACTATTCCCTCCCCCCAACCTGAACGGAACATTGTCCTCAATGTTTGAAAGAGAATAGGGTTTAGAAGACATCACCTGAGTGCCGTATCACAGAAGAAAATATTTACAAGCGGAGAGTTAAATCTAATTTGCACTTCTTACGACGTCTACTGTTACCATCATTAGTTGGCCATTCTAACACAAAGGTCTTGGGATCTTGCTCTGGTCTATAAGCTTGTAACAGATCAAGTAACTCGTTAGCGGTATGAGCACAAATAAAGATTTTTTTCACTGTGAAAGGGAGGAAGTGGTTTTTTATTGCATGGTTAAGCAATGCGATGAAGCCATCATAAAAGTTATTGACATTTAACAAACCGATAGGTTTCTAATGAATGTTCAGATGGGCCCAAGATGCTAATGTGATTAGTGCCTCTAGAGTTGCAAGATCTCCTGGTAGGAAAATAAAAGCATCAGCATGATTTAGCATTTCAGTTATTCTTTCTTGCATACCTGAGACAACTAACTCTTCTCCAGTTGGTGAGTCAGACATATAGGCCAACGGTTTGAGGCTTCTTGGGATGATGCCTAACACTTGGCTCCCTCTGAGATAAACAGCTTCTGAGACTAGTTTTGATAACCCTCGGTCACCTCCTCCATAAACCAGATGCAAATTTCTTTCTGCTATGTGTTGACCAAGATCAATGGCTGCCTCAACGAACTCTTTATGTTTGCCATAGTTAAATCCAGAAAGCACACAAATGTTCTTGAATTGTTTATTGGGAATAGCTACCATTGGGATGCTTCTCAAAAACAATTTGAGTCTAAAAGAAAATGATCATATATCAAGAATCTTGGTGACAATGATTTACAGCTGTATAGGAGGTAGTATGTCTATGTCAATTAACGCGTAAAACACATGGCTCGAGAGTTAAAAAGGAAATAGTAAAAGAAAAAGCACTCAATTATTAAAGACAATAATGCAATTGATAAAACAACAGTGAAATAAAACAACAGTAAAAGGATATTTACAGGTAGTTGTGATTGTGGCTCACATCTTCCTCTGGTTTTACGTCCAGAAACGGCTTGAACGCCCTCTATGGGTCGAGGATAGGCTTCCCATCCAGTTTTCTCATAAATTGGCAAACAGGGTCGTTTATAGTCCCAAGACTATATCGTGCCTGCTCTTTCTGAAATAATGGCCATAATTGGAGAATTGCTCTTTGTACGTATCCACTGGGATGCGTTTCAAGAGACAAAAGGACATCATCCAATGACTCTTTATTCAAGCCATCCCTAATGAATTGAATCTTATCTTCCCTTTTATCAGACATCATTCCGAAAGAACAAGGATTTTTATCGCATTTCATCCTAGCACACTTATGACAATCAACATGAAGTTTTTCAGCTCTTCTTTTTCTCGAGTAATTTCCTTTACCACAACCAGGCATGTATGTAATAAATTTAGGAGGCAACTCACCGGCCAATCGTACTTTGGCTTTGATTAACCAACGGATGTCAGTAGGGATGTTATTTCTCATAAGCAATCGCATGCGTTCGGACCGAGCTTTATAAATCAAAACACACTAAATAAAGAAAATCAAATCTGTAAAATCGAATAAAAAATGAAAGTGAACAAAATAAGAAAACACAAAAAAAGAAAAATGAACTTACATTCGTCCTCTTATTGAGTTAACCTCAAGCTCTAATTGAAAGTTATATATCCCATCTTCTATTCCTCTGAGTTTTCTTTCTAGATCTTCAACGTGGGATACCAACTCTGGAGGTTGTAGCTTCGAAATACGATGTGTTTTACAAAATCGTATTTGGCTTCTCAGATGAGATCGTACACGTTGAAGTTGTCTGAGATGTTTCAAGAGGATCTGTCTAATTGAGGCATGCATGATTAGAAGTGATAAAAGAAAACTAAATGATTAAATAAACACAATTTCACATAAATTTAAATCACCGAAAAGAAGAAATAAATAAGAAAAAGTCTCAATTCAAGTTTGACGGGTCACTCAAATCGATTTCGGTGTCATTTTCATGTGGTTGGTACTCTAAATATGACTTTAATCTTTGACCATTAACTTTAAACGTTACACCGTTCTTTGGATCCTTAATTTCAATTGCTCCATGTGGAAAAACAGTATGAACTATAAAAGGACCAGTCCATCGAGAGCGTAACTTACCTGGGAATAGGTGCAAGCGAGAATTGAATAAAAGTACTTTCTGACCTAGGGTGAAAGATTTTCTCATAATATGCTTGTCATGAAAGACTTTCATTCGCTGTTTGTAAATTTTGGTATTTTCGTATGCATCATTACGAATTTCTTCAAGTTCTGTCAGCTGTAATCTTCTTTCTGAGCTAGCTTGTTGCATGTCAAAGTTGAATTTCTTAATGGCCCAGTATGCACGATGCTCGAGTTCCACAGGTAGGTGGCAAGCTTTTCCATAAACTAGCCTATAGGGTGACATCCCAATCAGGGTCTTGAAAACTGTCTATATGCCCATAATGCATCATCCAGTCTTAATGACCAATCTTTTCTGTCTGGTCTCACCGTTTTTTCTAATATATGCTTTATCTTTCGATTGGAGATCCCAACTTGGCTACTGGTTTGCGGATGATATGGGGTCGTCACTTTGTGAGTAATGGAATACTTTGTCAAAAGAGCTTTGAATGATTTGTTACAAAAGTGGGCTCCACCATCACTGATTATCGCTCGAGGGAATCCAAAGCGTGAAACAATGTTGCTTTTCAAAAATCTGATCACCACCTTGTGATCATTGGTTCTACACGGAACTGCTTCTACCCATTTCGATATGTAGTCAACAGCGACCAATATGTATTGATGGCCAAAAGAAAAAGGAAAGGGTCCCATGAAGTCGATACCCCATACATAAAAAATGTCAACCACTAAAATTGGGTTTAGTGGCATCATGTTCCTTCGTGTAATGCTCCCCATTCATTGACACCTATCACATAAAGAACAAAAAATGTAAGCATCTCGAAATATAGTTGGCCAATAGAAACCACATTGTAATATTTTAGTTGTTGTTTTCTTAGCACTGAAATGGCCTCCACACGCTTGTTCATGGCAGAATGAAATGATATTTTGAAATTCATTTTCTGGGACACATCGTCTGATAATTTGATCTGCACAATACTTGAACAAATAAGGGTCATCCCAGAAGAAATTCTTTATTTCTGCAAAAAATTTGGCCTTGTCCTACTTAGTCCAATGCTCTAGAAGTTTACCTGTAACAAGATAGTTAACTATATCAGAATACCATGGTAATACTTCCACACTCATTAGTTGTTCATCTAGAAATGATTCATTTAATGGAAATGGTTCTGTAATTGTATCAAAATTTAGACGAGACAGATGGTCTGCAACAACATTTTCTGTGTCCTTCTTATCCTTGATTTCAAAGTCAAATTCCTGCAAAAGTAACACCCAACGAATTAGTCTAGCTTTTGTATCTTTCTTTGTGAGAAGATATTTAAGAGCAGCATGATCTGTGAAAACAATTATTTTACAACTAATGAGATAAGATCGAAATTTCTCTAATGCAAACACCACTGCTAGCATTTCTTTTTCAGTGGTTGAATAGTTCAACTGTGCATCATTTAATGTCATACTAGCATAGTAAATGACATGGGGAATTCGATCAACTCTTTGTCCTAATACTGCTTCTACTGCATAATCAGATGCATCACACATAAGCTCAAATGGTAAGTTCTAGTTTGAGGGTTGAATGATGGGGGATGATGTTAACAACTGCTTTAGCTTCTTAAATGCCACAAGAAAGGAATCATTAAAGACAAAAGGTACATCTTTAGCAAGTAAATTGCATAAAGGTCTAGAAACTTTGCTAAAATCTTTAATGAAACGTCTGTAAAAACCTGTATGCCCAAAGAAAGATCTTACTTCTCTGACTGTTTTAGGTGGAGGAAGATTGGAAATGAGATCCACCTTGGCCTTATCAATCTCAATACCTTCGCTAGAAATGATGTGACCGAGAACAATACCTTGTTTTACCATAAAATGGCATTTCTCCCAATTTAGGATCAAATTCTTCTCTATGCATCTCTGCAGAACTAGTGTTAGATGATGTAAACATTGATCAAATGAATCACCAAAAACAGAAAAATCATCCATAAAGACTTCAAGGAATCGTTCAACCATATCAGAAAAAATGCTTAACACGCATCGTTGAAATGTAGCAGGTGCATTACATAATCCAAATGGCATTCTCCTATATACAAAAGTGCCAAAAAGGCAATTGAAAGTGGTTTTCTCTTGATCTTTTGGTGCTATGGGAATCTGATTATATCATGAGTAGCCATCTAGAAAGCAATAAAATTCATGACCTGCTAATCTATCAAGCATTTGATCAATAAATGGTAGAGGAAAATGATCTTTACGTGTGACAGAATTCAACTTTCTATAATCAATGCATATACGTCATTCTGTAGTTACTCTAGTAGGTAT
Source organism: Luvunga scandens (assembly GCA_030449905.1). Taxonomy (NCBI): domain Eukaryota; kingdom Viridiplantae; phylum Streptophyta; class Magnoliopsida; order Sapindales; family Rutaceae; genus Luvunga; species Luvunga scandens. The sequence continues at coordinate 4,003,405 of JASUUG010001017.1, read as the reverse complement.
TAATTCATTATCAGCATTGGTAACTACTGTAACTCCTGACTTTTTGGGGACAACTTGCACAGGACTGACCCATGAACTATCAGAAATAGAGTAAATGATACCTGCGTCTAATAGTTTAAGGACTTCATTTCTAACAACTTCTTTCATGTTAGGGTTTAACCGACGTTGCATTTCCCTGGTAGGTTTAGCATTTTCATCAAGGTGAATGTAATGCATACAGTCCACTGGGTTTATACCTTTTATGTCGGCTATGGTCCATCCTAATGCTCTTTTGTGTACTTTCAAAACTTCCAACAACTTACCTTTTTGTTCTTCATTCAGGGATGATGAAATGATTACTGGCAGAGTGCTTTCTTATCCCAAAAATGCATATTCCAAAGTGTCGGGTAATGGTTTGAGCTCGAGTTTTGGTGGTGATTCTGATGATGTACTGAGTTTCTTCTCTGATGGTGCAAGTTGATCCACTCTTGACTTCCATTTGTTAGTGTCCATGGATGGTGCTGAATCGAGTAAGGCGTTAACCTCATCTACTGATCTGTCAATATCAAAATCCAAACCAAAGTGAGTTAAACATGTTTGTAAAGGGTCATCACTAAGGTTTGAAAGAAAAGCATTATCAATTAATTCTTCTATCCAATCCACATTAACAATTTCATCATCTGCATTGTGAGGTTGTTTGGCAATGTTGAAGATATTTAGTTCCATCGTCATATTGCCAAAGGACAACTGCATATTTCTAGTCCTGCATTGAATGTGAGCATCGGACGGATTTGCCAAGAAAAGGTCGTCCCTAAGATAATGAGGATCGCTTCGCTTGAATCTTGGACTGGTTGAGTATCAATTACAATGAAATCAACAGAAAATAAAACTTATCTACCAGTATAAGACGTCTTGCATACCACGAGGTTTTTTCATGGACCGATATCAAGTTGTAACACCACCTGAGTTGGGTGTAATTCTCCCAGTCCAAGTTTCACAAATACTGAGTAAGGTAACAGATTTACACTAGCTCCTAAGTCCAACAAAGCATTCTCAATTGTGTGGTTCCCTATACTACATGAGATAGTGGGGGAGCCTGGGTCTTTGTATTTTAAAAGAAGTTTGTGTTGGAGTATAGAGCTCACGTTTTCTGTTAAAAATGCCTTTTTTTAAACATGAATGTTTCTCTTTTTAGTACAAAAGTCTTTAAGAAACTTGGCATAAGATGGCACTTGTTTTATAGCATCAAGCAAAAGGATGTTAACACTTACCTGTTTAAAGATTTCAAAAATCTCACTTGTAGATTTTCCCTTCTTTGCTTTAGCTAACCTCTGGGGAAATGGAGCTTTTGGAACGTATGCTCGTGGGTTGGTTTCTTCTTTCTCCTCTGATGATGAGTCTTCTTCATTTACCGGTACAATTTGAGTTGTTTTTGTCACCGACATCTCCACTTTGTTGTCGATTTCTTTTCATTTTCTCAAGGTCATGACAGCTTTGACCTCTCCATGCTTCTGAGGTGAACTGGTACTTACTTCATGCACTCCTTTAGGATTAAGCACTGGTTGACTTGGGAATTTTCCTTTCTCAACAGTCATTGCCAAGGTTTGAACTGACAAAGCAAGTTGTCCAACCATTTTTTCAAGGTTTGAAACTGATTGGGTTTGTGAGTTGAAGCCAGCTCTCATCTCATTTCGCAGGTCGTCAATGGTGCGGTTTTGTTGCTCGATTTTGGAGTAAGTAAGATTCTTGAAATTCTGGAATGCATCCTCCCATGGTCTAGGCTGAGAATAGTTTGGGTTCTGATGATATGGCCTAAATGGTGGTTGAGAGGCTTGAGGATTTTGAGGAATTGGTTGCATTGGTGGAGCTGGAGCTGGAGCTGCTGGTCCATTCTGTTGGAATCCTTGAGACCATGAAAAATTGGGGTGGTCTCTCCATCTGGGATTGTACGTGTTAGAGTAGGGTTTGTAGTTTGATGGCTTTCTCATTACACCTATGGCATTGGCTTCATCTGGGTATAAGTCTTGGTCATGTGGTTCCGTTAATTTAGCAGCTGTTAACGATGCTATTTTTCGGGAAAGACCTTCAACTATGCCTTTGACTTCTTTAATTTCTGAACTTGGCCCGCCAATGTGAACCTCATTTACTCCCTTAACTCTTCTAGTACTCCTGAGTGAACGACTCCGTTGTTGAGAATTATCCGCTTGTAGCTGGAAGAAATCCCAAATCTCTGATGCACTTTTTGACATTAGCTCTCCTCCACTTGTTGCCATTAGCAATTCTTGCACATTCGGCAATAATCCCTCCAAAAAGTATTGGCATTGGTGCCATTTATCGTACCCATGATGTGGACACTTTAGGAGTAGCCCATTGAATCGCTCCCATGCTTCGAAAAATTGCTCGTCTTCTCTTTGGGTAAACTCTGAAATTTCCCTGCGAATAGCATTGGTTTTATGTACTGGGAAATATTTATTCAAAAATTTTGTTACCATTTGTTCCCGATGTAATCTTTATTAGCGAGAATGCATTGAACCATGAACGAGCTCTATCCTTTAAAGAAAATGGAAATGATCTAAGCTTAACATCATCATCTGAAAAATTCTCATATTTAAAAGTTTGACAAATAGCATGGAAATCATTCAGATGATTATATGGATCTTCATTTTCTAGGCCATAGAATGTTGGGAGACAATTTAGCACACTAGGTTTTAATTCAAAACTCCTAACAGCTACATTTGGGTATCTTATGCATGATGTGCTCAAGTTAGCTAAGGGACTGAAGTAGTCCTTAAATGGCCTCTCTTGTGGTGCTGGTTGCAAATCCATTTCAAATTTATTTTTAATTGTAATGCGCTTGTGTGTGCCAGGTGTTTTTTCTAATTCAAAATCTATAGGCTCAAGATTCGGTAATTGTGACCTACGACCATGCATGCAAATAAGAAAAATAATTATAACAAAATTAATAAAGATAAAGAAGAGGGAGAAATTACGATACTAACCTTATTACGTTTATTCTGATTTTCCTATGAAAATAACTCAAGTGCTATATATAGAAAAGAAAATACGTGAAACAAATTAAAATAAATTAAGAGGCGGTTGAACTTGCCGATTTCAGAAAATAAAAAAAATAACATGAAAATTAAATTACAAAAATTTAAAGAACAGAAGAAAATAAAAGAAAATAATACTTACTTCAAAATGTTAATTCACTTTTTTTTTCTTTTCTTTTTTTTTAATAATAAAAAAAATATTACAAGGAAACAACTAAAATAAATAAATAAAGAAGGAAAAAAAATTCTACAAATTAAAATAACTTACCTCCCCGGCAACGGCGCCAAAAACTTGTTGTACAAATTTTATTGAACTCGCAAGTGCACGAATCTATTGTAGAATAGATTAATGGTGACGAGTGTCGATCCTACGAGGAGGTTGATTTTAATTGCTTTTAGAATTAATTTTCTTAGTAGATGATTTGATTTATAATGAAAATGATGTAGGCAATATTTAACTTAACGCTGTTGGAATAAACTATTAAAATGAAATGCTTGGATCTTCGGATCTGTACTCAACATGCACCATCGGCTTAATATTCATTATTAGTACCAATTAAATCATGAAGGGGGATTTTCCACTCCTCATGAACCACACTCTAATAGATATGGTGCTAAGGGCTTCCTGTGCCAAATAGTAATAACCTTGCCTAGGGAGGTGGTTATTCCAGCCGATATCCAGACAAGATTATTACTATCTGTCTACGAAAAGTCAAAATAACCACATAAATTAAAAGGGAAGGAAAAGTAAATTTACCACATTAAGCCCATGGAGCATGTTGAGACTTCACCTTCAACCCAAGCTTGAAAGGAAATTAGCCACTCATATTTGAACTAGGGGTAAAATGAAAATTTTATTAAAATACGTAGAAATACAAGATGGAGATGGAATTACAGAAATTTGAGCTCAAAAATGGATTCAGGGGTGTCAAATTAGAGGGGGAGGGAGCTCCCTTTTTATAGATACACTGAGTAAATCATGGCAATCGGATTAAAACAATTTGGACGCTCAGGATTGCGCCACGTGGCAAGTTCCTATTGGATGGAACACATCATCAGGGCTGTTATTCTGTGTATATGCATGTACCGTACACACGTTTTTCCATTCCACTAACATTCTGCCACGTCACCGGTCAACATTTTTGGTCCAATAAGATCGTGACACGCATCGATCAACCAACGCCACATCATCGATCAATGCCACGTAAGCGGTCAATGCCACATCATTCGTCCCAATCAAATGCTTTGCCACATCATCGTATAGTGCCACGTCATCGTGCATCTGCCACGTCGGATCTGATATAGGTGAACAAAGTCTGTGGTGTGCGATCATGTATATGTGAGCGATTACCATTTTTCTTTTTATGCTCCTCCTAAGGTTTTCGACTGTCCTGAGTTCAAAATTGCTGTCCGTTTTTTCATCTGATCTCTCGTTTATTGTGAAATGACCATGATATCCCCTAAAATACATAAAATACTTAATTAAAATAAAACATACATAATTAAATTATAAGGGACTTAAAGACATAAAAATAGGGATGTTAGTGAGACTTGAAGTGTAAAATGATGATTTTCTCCGCTATAAATACACACTTTCTAGTACTCAACACACTTCTCTATAATAAACACATGATACTTCTGTAACTTGGTTGACCATTGTCGGAATAATAGTCATAGCCTTCATCATATTTGTTAATGAGGTTACTTAGGTTGATATTGCTGTCAAAGCATTTACATTGTGGACTTCTACTGCTTTTCTTACTGCAACTTGTTTTGTTGATTGCCATTGATAGTTGTTATTAGCTATTCTCTCCAAATTTTTCTAAGCTCATTATAAGACTTAGATAGCAAGGCCCTATTTGCTGAAACATCTATCACCAATCTAATACTTGGGTTGAGACTGTTGTAGAAAGTTTTTAACTGCATACAGCAAGGAATATTGTGCTAAGGACATTTCTTTAGTAACTCCTTGAACCTTTCTCATACATCATATAAACTTTCATCTTCCAATTAATGGGAAGACATTATTTAATTCTTTAATTTTACATTCTTGGTAGGGGAAAGTATTTCATAAAAAATTTGCCAGCCAAGTCATTCGATGTAGTAATGGAGTTAGGTGGTAGATAGTTCAATTATGCTCTTGCTCAGTCCTTTAGAGAAAATGGGAAGACTTTGTGTCTCAATGTTTCTGGTGATGCTCCAACAATCTTAAAAGCATCACTCACCTCCAAAAATAATTTAAAAGTAAAGATGAGGATCTTCTAATGGTAATTCATTGAACTGTCTTACTGTCTACAACATCTAAAAGATCACTAGTTTTAGCTTGAAATTGTCAACTTGAACTTAAAGTCTGACTATTGTCAGATGTATGGCTTGAGGAGTTAACATTACAGAGTCTCGGATGACTCTATCTGTATCATCAACCATGTAGATAATATTGTTGTTCCTTGGTTGCCCACAAACATGCTGTCTATTCTGACGTTCTTGTGCATTGACCGGTTGTAATTCTCCATGAAGGTTCAAATTTCCCATATCTTGCAAATCATCCATGTCTGCAATAATTCTTAAATTTTGGTGCTCTTAAATTATCCACGAAGGTTCAAATTTCCTATATCTTGCAAATCATCCATGTTTGCAACAATTCTTAAATTTCTGTGCTCTTAAATTCTCCACGAAGGTTCAAATTTCCCATATCTTGGTAACCACCATTACCAAAGCTTCCATCATTTCCATAACCAAAGTTATAGCTGGTGTGCTTCTTACTGTTATATGTGTAAGTGTACAAGTGTACAAGTGTACACAATACAATGATAAGTATTTGGATCGTCTTCACAAAGATTGATGTTATAGTATTTGCTATAACAATCTTAACAGTACAATTTCACTTTAATTTAACTTAAAATAAATAATGAAATTAATGAACTACTAAATTAAAAATGCACTAGGAAAAATTTTAAGTCAAATATAAAGAAAAACTCAATAGGAGAAGAGTAGTTAAGTGATTAAACTCTCTTAATGGCATTGATTATTTTTCCAATTAAGATTTTATTGCTACAGCACTTACTATAGCACTAGGTAGAATCTCTCATGCATCTTTAGCCGTCGATTGTTGGATATCTTATATCTATATGCTAATATACGATATAGCATTATACGCTTTAGATTCTTATTGCACTACAAGGTGAATACTTGTTGTCTAGTTCTTCACTAATTTTAGATCAAGCATGACCCTATTCAAATTGAGATTAACTTAACTTTGGAAGCCTAATCTAAAACAATGTATTGTCTTAATTTGTTCCATTAAGTTAGTTCTTCTTAAGGCATCTTTTCAACTAATATCACTAAATGGCTGGTCAGCCGAAATAAGGAATTACAGTAAATAAAATCGTGACAAAATGTAGTAGCAAATTTAGAGCAACACACATATATCAGTTAAATAACGATTAAGTTTGTTTATCACTCAACCACAATGAATTTTAGTTCATGATAAAAGGTAAAACAATAACAAGAATAGTTTTATCCATAAAAAACATTCCTATAAAAAAATAAGACAAAGAATTGAGTTCCGCTTGATCTTGTAGGCTCTTCTTCTTTTCTACCTTAAATCCCGTGTTGCAGCCCCTAAACTCTTTCTTATTCTCAGTTTTTTTTTCTCTTTACTTTTCTTTAATGACGGCTTTCCCTTTTTTCTTTTCATGCATGCTTTTTTTATAACTTAAAATTAGAGTAACCAAAAGTGTATAGCCTCGTGTCTTCCATTTTTGGAAACTTTGGATCATAATCTTTTAGTTGATTCTCGTAAAATCTCTTGTATAGATACTGTAAGATTACTGTAGTATTGGCTACAGCATCTTCATGGTTTCAGACTTGTTTTAATTCTTTTGTAATCATCTCTGTGAGTCTGTAGCAGCAACATTTGATCTATTAGACTTGGACATTTTGGTTACCTATATTCACACATAATTGAGCACCAAATGACCTAAAACAAGATTACTTTATTAAAAATTAAACTTAACTAGATGCTCATGCAAAATACACTAAAAATGTAATGAAAACACATCATTTTACTCTCTAAGAAGTATTTGTTTAAGTCTAAAAGTGCCTTGATAACTCTCATTTCATAGAGTTGTTAACACCATAACCTCTATGTCCTTTATCTCCTAGCAAAATTAGCCTCAAAGTTAACCTTACAATCAAAATTAGAAGGAATATGAGTTTGTTTGTTCAATTTTAGCCTCTTGAGGTGAGAGCATGGTTATTGTGCAAATTTTATTGTGCTTGCAAGCGCACGAATCTATTATAGAATAGATTTTGTGGTGGCAAGTGTCAATCCCACGAGGAGGTAGATTTATTATGTGTAGGGTTAATCTTTTGAGTAAATCTATGAGTTGGTTGGAAATGAATTTTTTTTATCTTAAGATTTAAAATAGAAAGGTGGGAAAAAATTTAAGATGAAATCAATGCAGATGAAAAGCTTGAATCTCTGGTTTCACACTTAACATTGACCGTGGGCTTAATATTTCCTTTTTTTAGTTCTAATTAATTCATGAGAGGGTTATTTCCACTCCTCATGATCTTTACTCTAATAAATATGGTATGAAGTGCTCAATGTGTTAGAGGGTAACAATCTTCTACTAAAAGTGGTATTAAGAATGTGCTCCGCCAGACGATAAAAATCCTTTTGTTGATAATATGGCAAGGCCATCTATTAAATCGCTTAGATACACTCTCTGTTGCCACTAAGTCAAGACGGCCCACAAAATACTAAAGGAGAATTTTCTCTCTAATTAATATAGTGCTAAGTGCTTGTTATGCCAGACAATAACGATCTTTCACTAAGGAGCTGGTATACCGTGCAAAATTTAGACAGGATACACTGTTTGTCAACAATAAGTCAAAACAATCATATAAATCAGAGAGGAAAAGAAAATAAACTTACTTAATTAAGCCCATAAACTAGCCACTCATAATTAAACTAGAGGTAAAATGATAATTTTATTAAAATACGTAGAAAATATAAGATAACGAGAGAATTAAAGAAAATAGATAAAGGGTGTGAAATTAGGGGGGAGCCCTCTATTTACAGATAAAATGGGTAAATCATAACCATCTAATGAAAACAATTTGAATACTCAGCATTGCGCCCACGTGGCAAGTGTTGATTTGTTGGAACACATCATCAGCGAATACCACATCATCATTTCATTCTAATAAGATGCTACCACATTATCAGCCAATGCCACATCATCAATCAATGCCATGTCATTATATCGCATAAGTGAATAGTATCGTACTTGTAAATCGTAATGTATACGTGAATAGCACCGAATACCACTTTATGCTCCTTCTAAGGTTTTCAACTGCTCTGAGTTAAAAAATGCCATTCTTTTTGCTGTTTGACTTCTCCTTTGTTGTGAAATGGCTAAAATATCATTGAAATACATAAACTACTTAAATTATAATAAAATACGCTTAATTAAAGCTTAGAGGGTCTAAACACATAAAACTAGAAATGTTAGTGAGACTTTAATAATTTACATTCATTTTGCTAACACTTACTTGTCTAGTAATATAAGTAACAACAAAGTTATAATTTGGTCCTAATCTAAAAATTGCACGAAAGATTACATCATCACTATTTAAAGCACTTCTTGCTATGTCACAAAATCTAATTTTGATCAGATTTGAGTCCATCACCAATTCTTTGAGCAATGTGATAGGGACGTAGAGTGACAATATCATCAATGAACTTTTCAAGCTTATTAATATATATTTAGGATAGAACTTGAAAGTACTATATGAGATAACTGGATTGATCTAGCTTAAGAAGTGTGCTAAAAGTAAATAAAACAATTGTTCAATTAACAATAATATTTAGAATATGAGTTGAAGATGATGCATGGTTTATTGACGCCACTGCTACTCTGACAGCAAGTTAAAGAACATACATTGAGTGTTTGGTACCTGAGGAAATGAAAGAAATTGAGCTTGATTTGAAAACTTCCGACCATTCAATTCTTGTTAAAGATGAATCTATGCATGACACAACTATTATGTAAAAGTACAACTGCTTAGCTAATATCTTACTAAATACAATTGTTAATTACTAATTACAATAACTTTAACTGATCATCACATATTCATGAAACCACATAACCACCAATTGGTAGCTGGTAATCCATGATATCAACTTGTAATTGAATATAATAGCTACTATGGTCCTCCACTTTATTGACTATTTTGTAAATGTGAGCTTCTTTAATATTATCCTAGCAATTTTTCAAAGGACCCTGTTGAGTGCTAGCGAGTGTATGTTTATAAAGGATAAAATCATTATTTTAAGCTCCAAATCTTACTAATATTTATACTTTTATGTAATTAAGTCACTTAAGCTTTGATTTTGTGCTTTTTTTTTTATAATTTGAGTATTTTATCCTCTTTAGAGGTACTTTGATTATTTCACAATTAATGAGAAGTTAGACAGTAGAATAGATAGATTTTAAGCTTGGAATAGCTAAAGATCTTATGAAGAGTCTATAGGGTAAAATTATAATTTCTCTCATTTTTAAGGTCCTAGATGGCGGCATTGACATGATAAATGGATTCCAAAGCCTTAAAAACGTGAGGAACAACAGAAATTGGGATCAAAATAGACCTTGATTGTTGATTTAGTGGAGTCTAGTTGACTTTGCATTTATAGAGGATGTGGCAGTAATTTATTGTACTACATGTAATACAATAAATTAGTTCATATTGACTTTTGCGTTAACTAATGATGTGATAGCATATTATTGGACTGAAAAATACATACGTTACGAATAATACATCGAGTTATAACCCTAATGATGTATTCTCTCCAATCAAAGCTTACCATGTAGCACAATTCTGTGTCTCCGAATTTTTTTCATTCAGTGGCTATTATTTACCCATTATATCTATAAATAGGGGGCTTGTGTTTTTACATATCTAAATATAAAATTACTATTTTACTTGTAGTTTAATTATAAGTGGCTAATTTAATTTCAAACTTGAGTTGAAGGTGAAGCTTTAACATATTCTATTAGCTTAATTTGGTAAGTTTATTTACCTTCTCTTTATGATTTATGTGGATTGTTTTGAGTTATGATTGAAAATTGTTATTACTTGGCACAATGTGTACATGACACCATATTTACCAGAAGATTATTTCCCCTAGGCACAAAGAGTGTTTGAAACATTTACCAGAATGAAACTCAAGAGGAGTGAAAATTTCCCTTTATCAGTTAATTGGAACTCAAAAAGAATATTAAGCCCATGGTGAAGTGTTGACTATGATTCAAAAGACTTAAGTGTTTCATTTGCATTGTTTCATCTTTAATTTATTCCCACCATTTTTTTATCTTAAAATTGCACAAAAATCACATCCAATCAATCACAAACAAACTTGGAAAATTACATACGATTAAATCTACCTCCTCGTAGGATCGATATTCGTCACCATTAATCTATACTCAATTGATTCGTATGCTTGCAAGTATCATAGAATTTGCACAATAAGTTTTTGGCGCTGTTGTTGAGGAGGTAAGTCATTTTCATTTGTATAATTAATTTTCTTTGTGTGCAAGTTATGAATGTATTTTTGTAGTAACATGTGATCGAGAACTTATAGACCTTGAATGGGAAAAAATACTTAACACACATAGACAAATTGTATCAAAGGCTAAAATTAAGGATAAAATTGAATGGATGTAGTGCAATAACAACCACAATCACCATAAGAGAGGCCATTTAAGGACTACTTCAGTCCATTAACTAATTTGAGTATGTCGTGCATAGGAAATGACAACAATTAACACTTTTTAGAGGGCTAATGCTATATGTGTAAGAATGGCTACTGGCGACAAGTGGAAGTGAACTAATGTCTAAATGCGCATTAGAAATTTGGGATATCTTTTAATGACAAGTGAATAATTCCTAACAACGAAGCTGTTCACTTAAGAATATGAAAAATTCAAGGGAGTAAATGAGGTCCACATTGAGGAAACAAGATCAGACATTAAGAAAGTCAAAGAAATTGTTCAAGGACTTTCTCACCAAAAAACATCATTAACAGCTACCGAATCAATAGAGCCATATGCCCGTAATCACTTTAACCATAATTCATACCCATACTAAGCCAATGCCTTAAATGTGATGAGTAAGTAGTCGAACTATAACCCTTACTCTAATGCCTCTAATCTTAGACGGAGGGACTATCCTAACCTTCATGGTCTCAAGGATTTTAACTAAATGGAGCAGTAGCTCTGGCTTGACCAATACAACCATTTCAACAAGCTTTTCAAGCTCCTTAGCCACCGTTTAGACAGTACAATTAAATTCAAAACTATTCACTACCCAAACCATCAGAAAAGGCACTCTAAAAATTAAAAATTTTAATTCATTCTGTGATGGAACAACAAAATCTTACCATTAATAAGCTGTGAAAGAGATAAGGGACAAGCTGAATCGATCTCAAACCTCGAAAAGATGGTGGGTCAACTAGCTTCTTCAATTCAAACCTTGACAATGATTGTTGAGAAAAGAAAGCTCCTAAACAAGCCTATCTTAAATCATAAGGGAGTACATGAAGTTAATACAATTTACTCTTGTAGCATGTTAGGTCAAAGCCACAATGAACTTGTGAATAGGCAAAGAAGTTGACAATAAAGTGGGGATACCGATGAAAAAGACAACTTAAGTTGCACCTTTGGACTCTAAAGATTCATCACCAAAGGAGAAAGAAGAAAAAAGCACACGAGAATACATTTCTAAAGGCTCATTCCATTAGAGGTTAGCTAAAGTAAAGAAGGAAAATTCCACAGGTGAGATTATGGAGATATTTAAACAGATACATATTAACATCCCTTTACTTGACGTTATAATCACAAAAACTGGAGCTCACACCATTACCGGACACTTTGGAATATGCATTCTTTGGAGAAAAAGACACTTTGCCATTAATCATTTCATCATTTTTTAACAATAAACAAAAGGGCAAGGTGTTGGATGTTTTAAAAGAACACAAAGAGGTATTAGGATGGGCCATAGCTAACATAAAAATTATAAACCCAGTAGATTGCATGCATTACATTCATTTTGATAAAAATGCTAAACTTATTAGGGAAATGTATCATCAGTTAAATCCCGCTATGAAAGAAGGTTTTAGAGTTGAGGTCCTTAAACTATTAAATGCAAGTGTCATTTACCCCATCTTTGATAGTTCATGGGTTAGACTTGTGAAAATTGTCTCAAAATGTCAAAAGTCACAGTAGTTACCAAAGCTAACAATGAATTAATACCTATTAAAGTAATTACAGAATGGTGCCTATATATTAATTATAGGAAGTTGAATTTTATCACACGAAAACCTTTTTTTCACCATTTATCGATCAAATACATGATAGATTAGACGGTCATTAATTTTATTGCTTTTTAAATGGTTGCTCAAGCTATAACCAAATTCCTATAACACTAAAGAACTAAAAGAAAACCACTTTCACTTACCCTTTTGACACTTTTACATATAAGATAATGCCATTTAGATTATGCAATACATCTGCCATATTTTAACGATGTATGCTAAGTATTTTTTCTAATATAGTTGAACATTTCCTTGAAGTCTTTATGGATGGCTTTTCAATTTTTAATGATTCATTTCATTAGTGCTTCCATTTTCTGACATTAATTTGTAGAGATGTATGGAAAGGACTTTTGTATTAAATTGAGAAAAGTGCTATATTATGGTAAAATAAGGTATCATCCTCGATCACATCATCTCGAACAAAGGAATTGAGGTTGCTAAAGCCAAGCTGGTTCTCATTTACAATCTTCTTCCACCCAAAATAGTTAGAAGTAAGATCTTTCCCTAGGAATGTTGGCCTTTACATATGTTTCATTAACAGTTTTAGTAAAATCCCTAGACCTTTATGCAATATACTTGCTAAGGATGCACATTTTGTGTTTGATGATTCGTGCCTTGAGACATTTGAAAAATCAAAGCTTTTGTTCACCTTATCACCCATCATTCAACCCCTAAACTGGAACTTATATTTTGAGTTCATGTGTGATGTATCTAAATATACAATAAGAGCAGTATTAGGATAAGGGTTAATCGTATCCTTCGTGTCATTTACTATACTAGTATGACATTAAATGATGGATAGTTGAATTACTCAACCACTGAAAAAGAAATGGTTCCAATAGTATTTACATTAGAAACATTTTGATTCTATCTCAGAGGATGTAAAATAATTGTGTTTGCAAATCGTGCTACTATTAAATATCTTCTTATAAAGAAAGATGTAATAGCCAAACTAATTTGATGGGTGTCACTTTTGCAGAAATTCAAACTTAAGTTCAAAGATAAGAAAGGCACAAAAAATATGGTGGCAAATTATTTATTTGACCTTAATTTTGACACAATTATGAATTAATGCTTCTTAGATGAGCAACTAATGAGCTTTAAAGTATCGCCATATATGCTGATATAGTTAACTATCTTGTAATAAGACAACTTCCAGAGCATTGACTAAGCAAGACAAGGCCAATTTTTTTTTTATGTAAATAAATAATTTCTTTGGGGATAATCCTTATCTGTTCAATTATTGCATGGATTAAATTATCAGAAGATGCCGCTTAGAGAGTGAATTTCAAAACATCTTTTCATCCTGCTATGAACAAGTTTGGGGAGGCCATTTTAGTATTAAGAAAGCGGTTGCTAAAGTTTTACAATGTGATTTTTATTGGCCAACTTTATTTTAAGACAGTTACACTTTTTGTTCTTTATGTGACAAGTTCCAATGCATAAGAAGCATTTAATGAAGGAACGTGACGCCATTAAGCCTTACTTTAGTAGTTGAGATTTTTAAAGTAAAGGGCAACAATTTCATAAGATCTTTTCCTTTTTCTTTTGGCTACTAGTACATGTTGGTTGTTGGGGTATTCAAGTACGTAGAAACAATTTCGTACAAAATCAATGATCATAAGGTGGTGATGGAACTTTTGGAAAACAACATCGTTTTACACTTTCAACAAATCATTCAAAGCTCTTTTAATGAAGTATACTATCACATATAAGGTGGCTCCCTATATCATTCGTAAACTAGTGGCCAAGTCGAGATCTATAATTGAGAAATAAAACATATATTAGAAAAGATAGTAAGACGACACAGAAAAGACTAGTCATTGAGACTCGAGGATGAACTATGGCATATTGAATAACTTTCATTGGGAAATCACCCAATAGGCTAGAGTATGGGAAATTTTATCCCCTATCGATGGAACTCGAGCACCATGTATACTGGGCCATCAGGAAATTCAACTTTCACATGCATGAGGCTGGTTAAAAAATGAGATAATAGTTGGCGGAACTTGAAAGGATTCATAATGATGCTTATTAAAATGACAAGAATTAGAAGCAACAAATGAAAGTCTTTTATGCCATACATATTATGAGGAAATCTTTTACATCAGATTAGAAAGCTTTTATTTAATTCTTGCCTACATCTATTCCCAGGTAAATTACACTCTCGATAGTCTGGTCTATTTATTACTTACACTATTTTCCTTTAATAATTCAGAAGCCTAATTCGCAGATATTTCAAAATTATTAATGGCTGACACTACTGACCCACAACCAAGTGAACCAGTTGTCACTGAAGAAGTCGATGACAATGATAATGAGACAACAGGCCAATCCAGAGACCACAACAAAGGTCTTTTGATTCAAAACCATCTAACGGCCCATAGTTTACTTTTGATGATCTTCCACCACATCGATGGCGTGAAAGACTCCAAGAATTATCTGCTTGGAGTGATCTCCAGATGCTTAGACTTGGAGCAACAACCTGATCTATGTTAAAAGAATTCTCTACCCATTTTACAGGATCTTTACGTGATTAGTTTGACAGCCTAGGCACATACAGATGTTGAGTACTAGAAAGTGTGTATTTATAATGGAGAAAATCATCATTTTACACTCCAAGTCTCACTAACATCCCTATTTTTATGTCTTTAAGTCCCTTGTAATTTAATTATGTATGTTTTATTTTAATTAAGTATTTTATGTATTTTAGGGGATATCATGGTCATTTCACAATAAACGAGAGATCTGATGGAAAAACGGACAGCACTTTTGAACTCAAGACAGTCGAAAACCTTAGGAGGAGCATAAAAAGAAAAATGGTGATCGCTTCACATATACTGATCGTTCACACACATACTGATGACGGTTGATATATACTGATCGCATACCTACAATCGCTCACGCGACTGTTCACATGTATCGTATCCGACGTGGCACTGCGATGATGAGGTGGCACTATACGATGATGTGGCGGCATTTGATTGGGCGAATGATGTGGCATTGACCGCTTATGTGGCATTGATTGATGATGATGGGCGTTGATCGATGACGTGTCATGATCCTATTGAACCAAAAATGTTGACCGGTGACGTGGCGGGATATTAGTGGATCGAAAAAACGTGTACGGTATATGCATATACACGAATAACAGCCACGATGATGTGTTCCATCCAATAGGAACTTGCCACGTGGTGCAATCCTCGAGCGTCCAAATTGTTTTAATCCGATGGCCATGATTTACTCGGTGTATCTATAAAAAGGGGCTCCCCCTAATTTGACACCCCTGAATCCATTTTTGGACTCCATTTTCTGTAATTCCATCTCCATCTTGTATTTTCTACGTATTTTAATAAAATTCCCATTTTACCCCTAGTTCAAATATGAGTGGCTAATTTCCTTTCAAGCTTGGGTTGAAGGTGAAGTCTCAACATGCTCCATGGGCTTAATTTGGTAAATTTACTTTTCCTTCCCCTTTAATTTATGTGGTTGTTTTGACTTTTCGTGAGAGAGGATAGTAATAATCTTGTCCGGATATCTACTTTGGAATAACCACCTCCCTAGGCAAGGTTATTACTATTTGGCACGGGAAGCCCTTAGCACCATATCTATTAGAGTGTGGTTCATGATGAGTGGAAAATCCCCCTTCATGATTTAATTGGTACTAATAATGAATGTTAAGCCGATAGTGCATGTTGAGACAGATCCGGAGATCCAAGCATTTCATCCAAATAGTTTATTCCTACAGCTTTAATTTAAATTAATGTATTGCCTACTTCATTGTCATTATAAATCCAATCATCCACTTAGAAAATTAATTCTACAAGCAATTAAAATCCACCTCCTCGTGGGATCGACACTCGTCACCATTAATCTATTCTACAATAGATTCGTGCACTTGCAAGTTCAATAAAATTTGCACAACAAGTTTTTGGCGCCGTTGCCGGGGAGGTAAGTATTTTAATTCATAGAATTTTTTTTTTAATTTCTTTATTTATTAATTTTTAGTTGTTTCCTTGTAATATTTTTATTATTATTATAAAAAAAAAAAGAAAAGAAAAAAAAAGTGAAATTACATTCTGAAGTAAATATTATTTTCTTTTATTTTCTTCTCTTCTTTAAATTTCTGTAATTTAATTTTCATGTTATTTTTATTTTTATTTTTTTTATTTTTTTAAATCGGCAGGTTCAACCGCCTAATAATTTATTTTAATTTGTTTCACGTATTTTGTTTTTTTTATATATAGCACTTGAGTTGTTTTTATAAAGAATTAATAAAAATGATAAGGTTAGTATCGTAATTTCTCCCTTTCCTTTATCTTTATTAATTTTGTTATTATTATTTTTTTTATTATTATTTGCATGCATGGTCGAAGGTCACAATTACTGAATATTGAGCCTATAGACTTTGAATTAGAAAAAAACACTTCGCACACACAAGCACGCTACAATTAAAAATAAATTTGAAATGGATTTGTAAATAGCACCACAAGAGAGGCCATTTAAGGACTACTTCAGTCCCTTAGCTAACTTGAGCACATCATGCATAAGATACCCAAATGTAGCTGCTAGAAGTTTTGAATTAAAACCTAGTGTGCTAAATTGTCTCCCAACATTCTATGGCCTAGAAAATGAAGATCCATATAATCATTTGAATCATTTCCATGCTATTTGTCAAACTTTTAAATATGAGAATTTTTCAGATGATGATGTTAAGCTTAGATTATTCCCATTTTCTTTAAAGGATAGAGCTCGTTCGTGGTTCAATGCATTGTCTGCTAATAGCATTACATCATGGGAACAAATGGTAACAAAATTTTTGAATAAATATTTCCCAGTATATAAAACCAATGCTATTCGTAGGGAATTTCGTGAGTTTACCCAAAGAGAAAGACGAGCAATTTTTCGAAGCATGGGAGCGATTCAATGGGCTACTCCTAAAGTGTCCACATCATGGGTACGAAAAATGGCACCAATGCCAATACTTTTTGGAGGGATTATTGCCGAATGTGCAAGAATGGCTAATGGCAACAAGTGGAGGAGAGCTAATGTCAAAAAGTGCATCAGAGATTTGGGATTTCTTCCAAATGACAAGCGATAATTCCCATCAACGAGTCGTTCACTTGTGAGT
The DNA here is from genome assembly GCA_030449905.1 of Luvunga scandens. Classification (NCBI taxonomy): domain Eukaryota; kingdom Viridiplantae; phylum Streptophyta; class Magnoliopsida; order Sapindales; family Rutaceae; genus Luvunga; species Luvunga scandens. Next base: position 3,985,866 of record JASUUG010001017.1, on the reverse strand, counting down.
ACTAGAAGAGTTAAGGGAGTGAATGAGGTTCACATTGGCGAGTCAAGTTCGAAATTAAAGAACTCAAAGACATAGTTGAAGGTCTTTCCCGACAAATAAAGATCGTTAACCGCTAAATTAACTAACCACATGACCAGGACTCATACTCAGATCAAGCCAATGCCATAGGTGTAATGAGAAAGCCATCAAACTACAACCCTTACTCCAACACATATAATCCTGGATGGAGAGACCACCCCAATTTTTCATGGTCTCAAGGATTCCAACAGAATGGACCAAAGATTCCACTCAAAGCCACCAATGCAACCAATTCCTCAAAATCCTTAAGCCTCTCAACCACCATTTAGACCATACAATCAGAACCCAAATTATTCTCAACCTAGACCATGGGAGGATGCATTTCAAAATTTCAAGAATCTTATTCACTCCAAAATCGAGCAACAAAACCACACCATTGATGAACTACGAAATGAGATGAGAGCGGGTTTCAACTCACAAACCCAATCGGTTTGAAACCTTGAAAAAATGGTGGGACAACTTGCTTCTTCATTCAAACCTTGGCAATGATCGTTGAGAAATGAAAATTCCCAAGTCAACCAAAGGCCTAATCCTAAAGGAGTGCATGAAGTAAGTACCGATTCACCTCAAAGAAGTGGAGAGGTCAAAGCCGTCATGACCTTGCGAAAAGGAAAAGAAGTCGACAACAAAGTAGAGATGCTGCACTCAAAACAACTCAAATTGTACCGGTAAATGAAGAAGACTCATCATCGAGGAGAAAGAAGAAACCAACCCACAAGAATACGTTCCAAAAGCTCCATTTCCCGGAGGTTAGCTAAAGCAAAAAGGAAAATCTACAAGTGAGATTTTTGAAATCTTTAAACAGTGTAAGTGTTAACATCCCTTTGCTTGATGCTATAAAACAAGTGCCATCTTATGCCAAGTTTCTTAAAGACCTTTGTACTAAAAAGAGAAACATTCATGTTCAAAAGAAGGCATTTTTAACAAAAACGTGAGCTCTATACTCCAACACAAACTTCCTCTAAAATATAAAGACCCGTGCTCCCCACTATCTCATGTAGTATAGGGAACCACACAATCGAGAATGCTTTGTTGGACTTAGGAGCTAGTGTAAATCTGTTGCCTTACTCGATTTTGTGAAACTTGGGTGGAGAATTACACCCAACTCCAGGTGGTGTTACAACTTGCAGACGGTCCATGAAAAAACCTCGTGGTATTGTGGAGGGCGTCTTATACAGGTAGATAAGTTTTATTTTCCTGTTGATTTCATCGTAATTGACACTCAACCAGTCTAGGATTCAAGGAAGCAGATCCCCATTATCTTAGGACGACCTTTCTTGGCAACTGCCGATGCTCACATTCAATGCAGGACTGGAAATATGCAGTTGTCCTTTGGCAATATGACGATGGAGCTAAATATCTTCAACATCGCCAAACAACCTCCCAATGCAGATGATGAAATTGTTGATGTGGATTTAATCGAAGAATTAGTTGATAATACTTTTCTTTCAAATCTTAGTGATGACCCTTTACAAACATGTTTAACTCACTTTGGTTTGAATTTTGATATTGACAGATCAATAGATGAAGTTAACGCCTTACTCGATTCAGCACCATCCATGGACATTAACAAATGGAAGTCAAGAGTGGAACAACTAGTACCATCAGAGAAGAAACTAAGTCCATCATCACAATCACCACCAGAACTTAAGCATTGTGCATACTGGGCCAGCAAGAAATTCAACTTTGACATGCAGCAAGCTAACTTAGAAAGAAAATCACAACTGGCAGAACTTGAAGAAAGTCGTAATGATGTATACAAAAATGCCAAGATTTACAAACAGCGAATGAAAGTTTTTCATGACAAGCAAATTATGAGAAAATCTTTCACACCAGGTCAGAAAGTACTTTTATTCAATTCTCGCCATTTTATTCCCGTGTAAGTTACGCTATCGATGGATCGGTCCCTTTATAGTCCACACTGCTTTTTTCATATGGAGCGATTAAAATTAAGGATCCAAAGAACGGTGTAATTTTTAAAGTTAATGGTCAAAGATCAAGCCATATCTAGAGTACCAACCACGTGAAAAAAGGCACCGAAATAGATTTGAGTGACCCACCAAATTTAAATTAAGAATTTTTCTTATTTATTTCTTCTTTTCGGTGATTTAAATTTTTGTGAAAGTGTGTTTATTTAATCATTCAGTTTTTTTTATCACTTCTAATTATGTGTTCCTCAACTAGACAGTTCTCTTGAACATTCTCGGACAACTTCAACGTGTACAATCTCATCGAGAAGCCGATACGATTTTGTAAAACGATCGTATTTGGAAGCTACAACCTCCGTGTTGGTATCCCACGTTGAAGATCTAGAAAGACAACTCAAAGAAATTGAGGGAGGTATCAACGAAACCCAAATCGAACTTGAGGAAAACTCAATAAGAGGACAATTGTGAGATTATTATTTTTCTTTTCTTTTCTTTTCTTTTTTTTTTTTTTTTGTGTTTTTCTAGTTTGTTACCCCTAAGTTAAGTGGCGGATAACGGTACTCGTGACAATCAAAGTCGGTTACTTTAGTTTCCCATAATAACTAATATTCGAGAAGAAGGTATGGATAAACGCGATTCTAGCAAAGCTTCACAAGCGATTTCCTTCACTTCCTCGAGAATGCCCTCCTTACGATCTATAAAGCTCGGTCCGAACGCATGCGATTACTTATGAGAAATAACGTCCTGCTGACATCCGTTGGTTAATCGAGGCCAAGGTACGTTTGGCAGGTGAGTTACCTCCTAAATTTATTGCATACATGCCTGGTTGTGGTAAAGGAAATTACTCGAGAAAACGAAGAGCTGAAAAACTTCATGTTAATTGTCATAAGTGTGCCAGGATGAAATGCGATAAAAATCCTTGTTCTTTCGGAATGATGTCGATAACAGGAAGATAAGATTCAATTCATTAGGGATGGCTTGAATAAAGAGTCATTGGATGATATCCTTTTGTCTCTTGAAACGCATCCCAGGTGGATACGTCATAAAGAGCAATTCTCCATTATGGCCATTATTTCAAAAAGAGCATACACGATATAGTCTTGGGAATCGACTATAAACGACCTGTTTGCGCTTTATAAGAAAACTGGATGGGAAGCCTATCCTCGACCCATGAGGCGTTCAAGCCGTTTACGGGCGTAAAACCGAGGGAAGATGTGAGCCACAATCACAACTACCTGTAAATATCCTTTTACTGTTGTTTTATTTTGCTGTTGTTTTATTTCACTGTTGTTTTATCAATTGCATTATTGTCTTTAATAATTGAGTGCTTTTTCTTTTACTATTTCCTTTTTGACTCTCGAGCCATGTGCTTTACGCGTTAATTGACATAGACATGCTACCTCCTATACAAACAGAAATCATTGTCACCAAGATCCTTAATATATGATCATTTTCTTTTAGACTCACAAATTGTTTTTGAGAAGCATCCCAATGGCAGCTACTCCCAATAAACAATTCAAGAACATTTGTGTGCTCTCTGGATTTAACTATGGCAAGCATAAAGAGTTCGTTGAGGCAGCCATCGATCTTGGTCAACGAATAAAGCGAAAGAAATTTTTGCATCCGGTTTATGGAGGAGGTGACCGAGGGTTATCAAAACTAGTCTCGGAAAGCTTTTATCTCGAGAGGAGCCAAGTGTTAGGCATCATCCCAAGAAGCCTCAAACCGTTGGCTCGTATGTCGACTCACCAATTGGCGAAGAGTTAGTTGTCTCGGTATGCAAGAAAGAATAATCGAAATGCTAAATCATCGCCGATGCTTTTATTTCCCTACCAGGAGATCTTGCAACTCTAGAGGCACTAATCACATTAAGATCTTGGGCCCATCTCAACATTCATCGAAACCCATCGGTTTGTTAAATGTCAATAACTTTTATGATGGCTTCATCGCATTTCTTAACCATGCAATAAAAATCATTTCATCCCTTTCACAAAGAAAAAAAATCTTTATTTGTGCTCATATCGCTAACGAGTTAATTGATGATCTCTTACAAGCTTATGACTGCCAGCGCGATCCCAAGACCCTTGTCTTGGAATGGCCAACTAATGATGGTAAAAAGGCCGTAGTAAGAAGTGCAAATTAGATTTAACTCTCCGCTTGTAAATATTTTCTTCTGTGATCCAGCACTCAGGTGATGTCTTCTAAACCCTATTCTCTTTTAAACATTGAGGACAATGTTCCGTTCAGGTTGGGGGGAGGGAATAGTTGACAATTGTGGAATATCTCAATCTTGGTGTAGTTTTTATTATTTTTTATTGTAGAAACTAACTGTGGCTAAATTTTTGAGTCGAAGATGGCTGAATATAGAGTGTAGTAACTCTAGAAACGCATCTTCTTATTATAATAAAAAAAAGGGGCATTTTGTGTGATCTTTCTATAATTAAATGACATGATAACTTTCAAATTTTAGTATTTGTATTATCTTTGGTCTTTAGTTATGTTACACCATGTTTACTACTCTACATGTTGATGTTGAAGACAACTATAAGTTGCTTGAAAGAATGCACATGTCATAATAATTTCCAAGTTAGTTTTTGAGCCTGTTATTTTTCTTGGAGAGTAACCCCTTTTTGCCCATTCTTCATTCAGCTTAGCAGTTTATTGCTTTATACATTATCTCCTAAAAAAAAAAAAAATGTGTGTTGCCACATCTGAAGGTCCATCTAACTAATAGATATGGAAGATTATTTAGAACCCTAAAAGATGACAGAAAGGCCATCTTTGGTCTGTTTGAGCCTTTCTAGCCAACCCTATTAATATGTATCCATAGTTAACCTCTTTGAGCCTTAAAAAATAAAGACTTTTTCTTTGGCAACCTGTTATCTTGTCCCACTCTAATGTAGAGTATTACCTTATATTTTGTATTTCTCACCACCCATTTATGTTTGAAAATAGAGATAATTTTGCATTAAAAAAAAAAAGGTGCTAAAAAAAAAAAGAAACAAAAGAAAAAAAAAATGTTTACAAATAAAAAAAAAAGAAATAAAAAAAAAATCAAGTGAAAAGCACCTTACAATCTCCTAAGTTCTCTATTTTTCAAACATATATTTTGTTTTTCCTATTATCCTTTCTTTGTTAGTCACGTCCCTAGCCTACGTTACGTCCTAATAAAAGTCCTTGATTTTAGGGAACTATAGTCTGAAATGGAAACTAGTTATATGGGTTGAAAAGATGTGGTAATGCATACTAAAAAATAAAAAATAAAAAATAAAAATAAAAAAGAAAAAAGGATGATGAATGTATTGGTTTGATTAGCATTTTTGAATTAAAATCGTACTATTTCTAAGCTGAGGGCATATTTCTATCACCTTGGTGAGAGTGTGTGATATTACTTCTTTATTATTTTCACTCAAATTACCATTCATTGGAGTGATTATTTTTGGGTTTAATTTCTTTGTGAGCGTATTACTACTACCAGTGAGATTTTGGGGTTTGCATGTCATTCTTAAAAGTGACTCGATTACTAAAGTTGTGACAAAGTTTTCTAAACTGATTCATGTGGAGAGTTGATGTGGGAATGATATTTCTTTAGATCAGATAATCTTATACTTTTATTTGATTGTTATCATTAGTCGATTGAATAAATACCACAATATAAAAATATATATATATATTTGTTTCGATTTTGTTTTTTACTCAAATTGCCAGGGGACTAGAACAGTTGGGGGTGTGTTGAGTACTAGAAAGTGTGTATTTATAATAGAGAAAATCATCATTTTACACTCCAAGTCTCACTAACATCCCTATTTTTATTTCTTTAAGTCCCTTGTAATTTAATTATGTATGTTTTATTTTAATTAAGTATTTTATGTATTTTAGGGGATATCATGGTCATTTCACAATAAACGAGAGATCTGATGGAAAAACGGACAGCACTTTTGAACTCAGGACAGTCGAAAACCTTAGGAGGAGCATAAAAAGAAAAATGGTACTGTTTACACATACGGTACGGTTGATATATACGGTACTATACACGACACTGTTCACCTGTACTGTATGCTGACGTGGTACTGTACGATGAGGTGGCACTATACGATGATGTGGCGGTATTTGATTGGACGAATGATGTGGTATTGACCGCTTATGTGGCATTGACTCATGATGTGGCGTTGATTGATGACGTGTCATGATCCTATTGAACCAAAAATGTTGACTGGTGACGTGGCAGAATATTAGTGGATCGAAAAAACGTGTGTACGCTACATGCATATACACAGAATAACAGCCCTGATGATGTGTTCCATCCAATAGGAACTTGCCACGTGGCGCAATCCTGAGCGTCCAAATTGTTTTAATCCGATGGCCATGATTTACTCAGTGTATCTATAAAAAGGGGGCTCCCCCCCCTAATTTGACACCCTTGAATCCATTTTTGGACTCCATTTTCTGTAATTCCATCTCCATCTTGTATTTTCTACGTATTTTAATAAAATTCCCATTTTACCCCTAGTTCAAATATGAGTGGCTAATTTCCTTTCAAGCTTGGGTTGAAGGTGAAGTCTCAACATCTTTCCACGGGCTTAATTTGGTAAATTTACTTTTTCTTCCCCTTTAATTTATGTGGTTGTTTTGACTTTTCGTAGACAGGATAGTAATAATCTTGTCGGATATCTACCAAATAACCGCCTCCCTAGGTAAGGTTATTACTATTTGGCACGGGAAGCCCTTAGCACCATATCTATTAGAGTGTGGTTCATGATGAGTGGAAGTTCCCCCTTCATGATTTAATTGGAACTAATAATGAATGTTAAGCCGATAGTGCATGTTGAGACAGATCCGGAGATCTAAGCATTTCATCCAAATAGTTTATTCCTACAGCTTTAATTTAAATTAATATATTGCCTACTTCATTGTCATTATAAATCCAATCATCCACTTAGAAAATTAATTCTACAAGCAATTAAAATCCACCTCCTCGTGGGATCGACACTCGTCACCATTAATCTATTCTACAATAGATTCGTACACTTGCGAGTTCAATAAAATTTGAAACAACAACAGACAACTTCAATTCATCTAAATTCTAGAAGTATCTGCTGCCTTAGCTTTGATTCATGAGCAATTTATAGGTGAACCTTCAGTAACCTATAAAGTTGCACTACGAGAATTCCTCAATATGAAGTGCTGTTCTTTAAATCTTAGGGATCTTCATTTCCACTACAAATGCATGTTTATTCTTTATTACAAGCTGAATGGTTATAATGATGCAACCTTGAGACATGTGTTTATGGTATCCTTACCAGAGGAATTACAACCTGAATTACAAAGATAAATCACAGCTCACAATTTAGTCATAGACAATCTCTCCCTTGGTAAAATCTTTCAACATGCTATGGGATGTCTTGTTAAACTTTGTGAACAGAAGAAGTTCTTTAAAGAACTTATTCATGACAAATAACCTTTCAGATCTGCCTGTAAAAAGCCATATCTCTGCCCGAGTGGTATCAGAGACACTCAAACCTTTGTTTTCACAAATATGTTTTATGGTATAATTTGAATCTCTTTTATTCTAATCAAGTGTTAATTCATAGTCCCGGACAACTAAGAGATTTCTCAAATCATGGCATCTTCTTCATCTAATTCTGTTTCTCTTACTTCTTCCCTCAATCTTCCTACCTCTTGCTCTAAACAAACCACCAAAAAGATGAAAGCCTTGTTGAATTTTCCTATGTCCCTGATTCTGTACAAATTGATGAATATTATATGCCACTAGTAAACCCTTACCAGTTGTATAAGAAAACCCATTCTTTCACTCGAAGTATCTGTACCTTGATTAGTACAAAAAGACCTTTGCCTAAAGAATATATCCAGTCTTCTAGATTTGACCAATGTGCTCTTCAGTCAACTTCAGCTGAACAATATGTTACTTTGGAAATCTCTCCTGAGCTTATCACTTCTTAGAAACAGGAAGGATATACTCATCTTCATCTTGGAGGAATCCGTCTAGTGCTTACTCTTCATGGCAGAAAATGGTTACCTGTTTCAGCCCGACTTGCCTTGTTTGACTCTCGTTTTAAGCACTATAAACATGCCATCATTGGCACTGTTCTTACTACCCTTCATGCTGGAAGTGTTTTACTCACTTTCTTTCCAAATTTCAATTTCTTCTTAGATGATCCCAACCTTCCTACAGCCTTAAAGGTTCAGATTCAACTTCAAGGAGCAGATTAAGTAGCTACAACAAAGATGGCTACTTTACACCATCAATTGGTGTACTGACTTCAGAATCATACTTTAGACCTACCCACTTCACAAGATACCTTTGATGCTTTGATGATTCTTGCTGAATCTGAAGAAATCCCCACAATCATCCAGATTTCTAAACAGATTCCTAGGAATGAGCTTCTTCAGCTCATGCCTCTTGAATGATTATCCAATTATGAAATATTCCATCAAAATACTAAGCCAATCCAAACCTCTGAAACCATGTTTGAAAGATGAAATGATGGAATAGTCAAAATGACTTTCAAAACACCACCCATTCCAGCAAGAACACCAACTCTGTCATTCGTTCCTCCGTTACCTAAAATTATTATCACATCTCCTACTCCCAGTCTTTAATCCACACCTCGTCCTTCAGAAGCTCCACACAGATTGTCTTACACTCATTCAGCTGTGATACAACCAGTCCAAACAAATCAAGAGGATTTGCCCATCTTGTCATTTAATTCTGACGGTTTTCCAGTATATCCAGCCAAACAGAATGAACATTTCTTATGGGATGTTCTGGGATTTGGTCAGTGTGATCCAGATTATCCTTGTTGGGAAGATGTTGAAATCATTGATTCTCCCAAAAGAAAGAAAAACAAAAAACATCCTCAATCTCCTCGTTCTTACCATAAGCCATCACCACCTGATGACCCTGATCCTTCAGTAATTTTTTTACCTTTACCAGTTTATCTTAAAGGTTTTAAATGGATCAAAAAACATGAACTAGAAATCCTTTCATGTCATCAACAATCTCATAAAGCTATGGTTACACCTTCTACCCCCTTGATTTCATCCTGTATGATGTTTTCCCGAACTGATTTTCCTCCTCTTGAAAAACAGACAGATGTCCAAAGACATGTCATTTCCAAGCCTTTTGTCCAGTCTCCAATTACTTCCACTGGTCTTATAGAGGAACCCAAATCCTTTGAAGCAGTTCTTAACTGGCAAACTCAAAATGCCAGGGTTTAAAAATCAATCTTTAAATTCTTTGCATCAAAAGGTAGATAATATTTCTACCAAACCTGTTTATGTTGAGAAAAGGGTTGATAATATAACCTTGCAACTTCAAAAGATGTATCAAGATCTCAAGGATCGTATTGTTTAACTTGACATAGATCTAAGAGATATGATTGAAAAAAGATACTGGGGTCCAGAGTTTAATTAAAAGGAAGTTGAGATTAGACGTTTAAAAGCTGAGTTAGATAGAATTGACTCAGAAAAGCAACAGCCATATCTTTTTGGTAAAAGCCAAACCATTCTGACACTATCCCAATCTTATCATCCTTTTAGTTCTTTTATTGTCCCATTCAGACAATATGATCCATCAAAATTATTTGGCATGACCCACACCTTATTCAAAGATACACCAAAGCCCAAACTAATAACCAAGAAAACTTCAACTCCTCTAGAAAAACCAACACCTCCACCAAATATTCCATCTACCTCCACTGGAAAAGAACTTATCCACCAATTTGGGATCTCCACCATTAAAAAAGAATCTTTATCAGATAGTGCTTCAGAATCATCTGACACCAATATTAGTGACTTCACCGACTCTTCTGATTTTAAAGATTCCTCAGCATCCTTTAATAATTCAGAAGCCCAATTCGCACATATTTCAAAATTATTAATGGCTGACACTACTGACCCACAACCAAGTGAACCAGTTGTCCCTGAAGAAGTCGATGACAATAATAATGAGACAACAGGCCAATCCAGAGCACAACAAAGATCTTCTGATTCAAAACCATCTAACGGCCCATGATTTACTTTTGATGATCTTCCACCACATCTATGGCGTGAAAGACTCCAAGAATTATCTGCTTGGATTGATCTCCAGATGCTCAGAGTTGGAGCAACAACCCAATCCGTGTTAAAAGAATTCTTTACCCATATCACGGGATCTTTACGTGATTAGTTTGACAGCCTAGACACATACAGACAACTTCAGTTCATCCAAATTCTAGAAGTATCTGCTGCCTTAGCTTTGATTCATGAGCAATTTATAGGTGAACCTTCAGTAACCTATAAAGTTGCACGATGAGAATTCTTCAATATGAAGTGTTGTTCCTTAAATCCTAAAGACTTCATTTCTACTACAAACGCATGTCTATTCTTTATTACAAGTTGAATGGTTATAATGATGCAACCTTGAGACATGTGTTTATGGCATCTTTGCCAGTGGAATTACAACCTGAATTACAAAGATAGATAACAGCTCACAGTTTAGTTATAGACAATCTCTCCCTTCGTAAAATCTTTCAACTTGTTATAGGATGTCTTGATAAACTTTGCGAACAAAAGAAGTTCGTTAAAGAACTTATTCGTGATAACGAACCTTTCAAATCTGCCTGTATAAAGCCATATCTCAAAATCAAGTGCAAAGACAAAACCCAATGTCATTGCCCAACCAAAAAGAAACACCATTTCTAGAAATATTCCTCAAACCATGATTAGTCTTACAAAAGAAAATCTAGGAGAAGATTTAAACCCCTATCATTTTTCCGATGGAAAACTTCCCGCAATTCATCCTCAGAAAAAAAGTCCATATGCTTCATTTGTCATAAAAGGGGACATTTGGTAAAAAACTATCATAACAAACCAGCCAGGGCAGTTAGGCTCTCACAGCATCTTCAAACTAACACAAACTTCACTCCTGATGATCAAGTTGAATTTTTATTCTTTGAACAAGAAAGTCTTGATGAATCCACCATTTTTGCTTTGAAAAATTCTTCAGATGATGAATCTTTGACTGATCCTGAAGATACCATCTTCACTATAAACACAATCCAACAAAAAGCCCAAACCTCACATAAAGCCCAACCTGTCCATGATCTCACTATTCATGTTCCTTCAATAAAGGTCTAAATACTTCCTTCTAAATATCATAGGCCCATTTCAGTTATTGGGTTTATTAATACAGGTGTTCAAAGAAGTATGTTAAATCTTTTCATTTACCTTTTGAGTATTGGAAACAACACCAGGAATACTTCAAAGCAACCAATGGGGAAATCTTTTCCACTAAGTTGATTACCAAACATCCTGTTGGTATTCAAATCTTTCCCAATTATGTCATTTGGACAAAGATGATTGGTTCTAATCTTCCAAATAAAGACCTACTTTTAGGTTTTGGCATTTTACACCAAGCCAAACATCTTCACATATCTTCTTCAGGCATTAGGTTCAAAAATATGTTTAAAACATATACCAGTGCCTTGAAACTTTATTCTTTAACCCAGACACCATCCTCCTATTCTGAGATCAATTCAAAATTTCTTCTAATGTGTCCTGATGATCACAGCAAATTTGCTCACCCCCATCCTTTATGGAAAAATGACAAGTTCTTTATTAAGCTTCCTTTTAAGCTTAACGAAGACCACAATCCCACCAAAGCAACCCATCCTGGTATGACACTATAAGACCTCACCTTAGCCCAATTTTAATGTCAACAACTCTTGGCCCATGGCCTCATTGAACCCACTTCATCTCAATGGGCTTGTCAAGCCTTTTATGTGGAAAAACATTATGAGAAAGTTAGAGGAAAGAAACGGTTAGTCATTGACTATCAACCGTTAAATATCTTTTTACAAGATATTAAATTCCCTCTTCCCAGAAGACAAGCTTTATTTACCCAACTCAAGGATGCTAAAATCTTTTCAAAGTTTGATTTAAAATCTGAATTTTGGCAACTTGGTGTTCATCCTGCTGACAGACCAAAAGCAGCCTTTTGCATTCCTAATGCACATTACTAATGGACTGTTCTTCCATTTGGTCTTAAAATGGCTCCTCCACTCTTTCAAAAGGCTATGACTTCAATTTTCCAACCCATTCTCCACCATACACTTGTCTACATTGATGATCTGTTGTTATTTTCTGAAAACCATGAGCAACATACAAATTTGTTAGAACAGTTTCTATAGATTGTCCAAACTTATAGCATTATGCTCTCTGCAACTAAGAGCACCATTGCTACAGATCATGTCACATTTCTTGGTATAGTTATTCAAAATGGATCTTACCAGCCCAGTCCACACATAGCCCAAGAACTTATGTACTTTCCTGAAAAAGACTCTTCAAGAAAACAACTCCAACAGTTTCTTGAAATAGTTAACTACATCAGAGACTTTATTCCACATGTCAACACATACGTCTCCTTTATTAGCATTATTGAAAAAGAATCCACCATCTTGGAATGCTCAACACACTGAATGTGTCTCCCACTTAAAAAAGTATGCACATAATCCTCCACCACTGAAGATAATCACTTATGGACAGCTCATACTACAGACAGGCGCTTCTGACGAAGCGTGGGGAGAAATCTTGATTGAAAAGATTGATCAGACAGAGCACTACATCGCGCATGCAAGCGGACAGTTTTCTCCAGCTCAAAAGCATTACCACACAGTTTACAAAGAGATTCTTGCCGTAAAAAATGGAATAAAAAAGTTTGAATTTCATTTGATAGGATATCACTTTCTTGTCAAAATGGATAATTCAGTTTTTCCCAATATGCTGAATTTCAAGAACCATTTAGTTCCGGAGAAGACTCTTTTGAGATTGAAAGATTGGTTTTCAAAATATGACTTCAAAGTTGTGCATATAAAAGGAGAACACAATGACATTCCTGATTATCTCTCTCGAAAACCTCCTCTTAAAGCTCAAAATCATTTCAGTTTCTCTGTCATTTCATTGGCTTCAACTTTGCCAAAAAATGCTCTCACCAAGAAGTTCACCCCAGATAATCATCCTTTCTGTACTCCTTTTCACCTTCAAGAATATGCCAAAAGTTTTCTTATGAGATTTTTCATGGCAGCCTTTACAGAGTTCCCTGAGTCCCCTACCTTTCAGGATTATTATCCTGAATGCATGTTCTTAACAGGTCTCACACTAGACCTATCTCGTCTTTTATTAAAAAATGAACTATGGTACATGTGGTGCCTCTCTCTCCTATATGCTACCAAGTTAGTTTTCCTCGTTTTCCTTGTTCATGATCTTTTGAATAATCCAGATCAAGCTACTTCACTGATCTGGACTCTTTTTGAATGGCTTGCTCCATTACTAGTCTGGCGTCATAAATTAAACCAGATTAAACTGACTCATAACCTTGGTAAAATTCCTTACCAAGAAGCCCAATTGTTTACTACTGTTTTCATTATCCATCATCCATACTTTCAACACCCAGGTCACCATTCTTTTTGGACTCAAGACCAAATGTACGAATGGATCATAGTCCCTCATCCAGCCTTACTCCAGCAAGACCATGCTACCAAAAATAATTTGAAGGAATTTATTCTTCAAACAAACCATGTCACCTTACCCTCTCCAGACATCAAGCATACCTTCTTTGGTCCACAACATGACATATATATGATCCCAACTCCATCCTTTGTTTCAAAACCACCATCTAGAGGAATCATTATTAAAGAAGAAAGACCGGACTATACATATTTTCTATTCCAGGATTCTCAAGACCCCTAGGAAGAATTTCTCCCTTTGAACACTCAGAACAATCCACATCCAGGACAAAGCAGCAATGTTCCTCGCTATGCTCCTACAACCATCCTTTCCACTACTAGTCCTTCAGTCACACAACCTTTCCTAGATGGCTGTCTAGGTCAACCTCCTAACCACAGTCAAAATCACACTTGGCCTTTTCCTCAATGTGGAACAAAAGCAAAACCAAAAGATAGTACTGACTCATCATCTGAGGATACTATCTCCCTCTGAAGCCTATCCGCCAGCTGGAAAGTTACTTTAAGATTTTGTCATTTGTAATAATGGTCATGATTTGGTGTGATATCGTGATCAATGTTTGCTTTTACTGTTTACTTTTGTAAAATTCTGATTGTTAGTTTGTAATAATTTCCTTTTTATAAAGTCATGTCTGCCACTAATAATAAAGTGGATGCATGATTGTACGTTACTTTACGCGTGTAAGAAAGTTAATGGAAGCCTGTTTCCACCAACTCTCTCTCTCATTGGTTATAAAAGGAAAGCTTTGCTATTGTAAAGATCATATAGAAGAAATAATAAGCAATTTCCATAATCATGTCTAGCTAAAATTCTCTCTTTCTCTTAGTTTAAGGGATTATGAATTAAAAGGAGAAAAGAATAAAAGGAACAAGAATTTGTTCATAAAACCTTGAGGCAATATGCTCTGCACTTACCTTTGATAAAGGATCCTATGTATCAGAAAACTCATTGAATTTTGAAAGTTTCCTGTTTTGGCCAAAGAATTGCCTGTCTTAGGAATTAAAGAAAAGGATTTGAGTTTTGGTACAACGGTATATCGGCTGAAAACCCGAGCATGCGGGCTACTGGTCCAAAGGAAGATTTAGTTCTTCATTGCTCTGGTGTAACAACGCCACTTACTGCGTACTCTGCCCGAGTGGTATCAGAGCCTCTCTTTCATGCAAACTCGCACAAGCTCTGATAAGATATCCTTAGTTTAAACTTCAAACTCTCTACAAACTAAAGTTGAGATAACCTTTGATTGAAAGTAAATAATTATGGATGACTTAGGACTATTTAGAACAAGAGAGGTAATGTTGCAGGAAGCTATAAATCGATAGCTAAGACATACAACTCCTAAGGAGCTTAGCATAACTAATATATTCTAGCATGAAAGAGAAGGTCTAATTTCAGGAGACTATTATAGTAGCTATGTTAAACCTAGAGAGAGCAAAGCCCGTCTTATTCGTAACATGCTTAGACCATCTAAAAGGTCGTCCAAGTAAGAAAGGTTGGGCTTTAACGAGCCTAGGCTTCCATTTCTTTTTTACATAAATTTTTAATAAAGCATCTTCCATTATACTCCTATATAAAATTAACGCATGTAACTTATGAAATTAATGAAATTATGCCATTAAACCTACAGGCTACCATCAACTTGCTCTAAAATCATATAAAAATAATAATTGACCTAAAAGTTAAGAAGGCAAGAAATCCATGTGCATGAAAATATTCTTGTTTTGACAATAATTTGACTAATATTCAGAATTAGCCATACAGAACCACCATAATCTTAGAATTTCTACAATAAAGAAAATCAAAGCTTACTTAAGGTGGAGTCAGCAATGATTTGCTATTGGTTTAGATCGTGTAGGTGTTGGATTCAAGTCGCGTGGGCTCGAATAATTGGTGCTAAGTTCCCTGTTGTTACGTCACGTGGGTGCAGGCTACTGGTGCTGGGTTCGCTTCATTGCTTTTGCTTGCTGGGTTCGCGTGCCTGCTGTCGACTGTGTTGCATTAGATGGCTGCTATTTTGCTCGTTAGTAGTGCTGGCCATTAGGTTCGATCAGCGGTGATTGGATCGATAGGCAATGATCTTAATCATTGATGGTTGACTTGACCACTATTGCGTGTTGCTTGTTGAGCGATGGCTATTGCTTTTTGCTTGTTTAATTTTATGGATTGTTGCAATTTATGAAATTTGGCATTTTCTTTTCTTTTCTTTTAAATTTGATTTCGATTTTTTTTTTCAATGCATAAATCATAAAGATCGATCTTGGCTCGATTTTCATAAGCCCTTAATCACACCTATTCATAGCAAGCTTTAAAAACTAGAACTAGCACTGTAAATTAAAAGGATCCCTCTAAGTCTTTTTTTTTTTTTTGTAAAATTTCATTGAAGCCCCTTATACTCTGCTTTATTTATAATTTATTTATAAAAATTATAAATATTTTTAAATTTATTCATAAATTTTTAAAATATCAAATTTACCCCTATAATTTTTAAATTCTTAAAATACCCTCCATTTAATGAAAAATATAATAATTGTTAAATGAATAATAATAATAATAATAATAATAATAATTATTATTATTATTATTATTATTATTATTATTATTATTATTATCAACAACAATAAAAGGTATTATAATTAATTAATATATTAACAATAATTATTATTAATAATTAATTTTTTAATGATAATAATAATTAATAATTAATAGTAATAACTATTGTTAACAATTTAACTAAAAAATTATTATTAATTATTGTTAATATATTAATTAATTATAAACTCATCTCCAAATCTACACTCTCTATTTTCCCATCACACTCTTTCTCTTCTCCCACCCTCCGATCAAGATCACTCTCACTCTCTAGATCACATGTCATCAAACACATTCACTCATCTTCTCAACATGACATTGCATCAACAATACCTCCAACAAATTTACTATCACCACCTCCACCACAAGGAGTCAAGGTACTCCCTTTCCTTTTTTCCATCTCTATTGGCCTCATCCTTCATTTCCTTATTCCTAAATAAATAATTAAATAAAAATAATTATTATTTTTAATAATTTAACTAAAAAATTATTATTAATTATTGTCCTATTATGGATTGGATTTGAATTGTTGTATCAAAATTCAATTCAAATGGATTGAATTTGAAGATAAGTATATTTAAATTATTATTTTGTATTTTAATTATTGTGATTATTATTATTATTTAAAAATTAATTAATAATAATAATGATTATTGTTAACAATTTAACTAAAAAATTATTATCAATTATTATTAATATATTAATTAATTAGAATACCTTTTATTGTTGTTAATAATAATAATAATCTATTTAAAATTAAAATTAAAATTATATTATTATAATCATAATTATAATTATAATCCATTAATAATAATTATATTTTTTAATTAAATGGAGGGTATTTTAGGAATTTAAAAATAATAATAATCCATTATTATAATTTTAATTTTATTGTTGTTGTTAATAATAATAATAATAACAATAATAATAATAATCTATTTAAAATAATAATAATAATAATTATTATTATTATTTTAATTATAATTCATTTAATAATTATTATATTTTTAATTAAATGGAGGGTATTTTAGGAATTTAAAAATTATAGGGGTAAATTTGATATTCTAAAAATTTATGAATAAATTTAAAAATTTTTATAATATTTATGAATAAATTATAAATAAAGTAGAATATAAGAGGTTTCAATGAAATTTTACAAAAAAAATAAAATAAAAAAAAAAGACAAATGGACATAAGTTACGTTAACCGTAACTAAGGCGGATCCAAATTAAAATAGTACCTTAAAGCTACTCAAAGATACCTTCCAAAATAAGCTTTTGATAGTGAACATCTTCATACTCTCTCGGTGCCTGCTTTTATTAGAATGAAAAGTTGAGTCAACAACAATAAAAAAAGGTATCAGCTACATGTCATGTGTTTCCACTAACACATTTAAATAGTATTGCTATTCTAGACTGATTGAATTTCAGTGATTATGAAATCTAGTTAGTGTAAGTGGCTAGGTATTATTTCTTAAAATATATTTAGCTTAATGACATAGATAATTTTATCGGCCACAACAAGAACTAAATAGTGACAGTGGTCAAATTCATCAAGACCTGTAGTTCATTTTTCTTTTTCTTTTTTTATTTAGACCTGTGATTTATATATGTTCATATGTACAAGATTTCTTGGAAAATATTCACTACACTTGATGATACTTGACTTTCACTTGTTGAATTCTAATAAGTGAAAGGTTTATTCAAGAATTAGAGTGCTAATATAACAAGTATGTTAGATACACACTTGAAAATCCTTTAACAGTATGTCACATACTTGCTTCAATACAGAATTCTATTATTCTATTGATTCTTCAAAATATCAAAATAAAAATTTAACATTTTAATAATCCATTGATTGTTAAGAATCATGAAATAAAGGAATTGTCTAAATTCACATTGATTCAAAAGAATACTAAAAACCTACATGGTTAAGACTCGTTGAATCCATAAAATACCAAAAATTAAATAAACTCAAAAACACATATAAAGTTTTAAAAAATGAAAATATAATTGAATTCAAATCTATCTTTAAATGCTATAAGAGAGGGCTATTCATCCTATGAGTAATTATCTTAAACCATAAAGAAAAAGAAAACAAAGTCTTAAACTATTAAGCACAATAAACTTTAGACAATAAGAAAACTAATTTAAATAAGAGAAGGAATCATAATCTACATCATTCCCACTAGGATGGCGAAATTCATCCTCAAATTTGAATTGTCATTAACAGTATCTTTATCTCGATCATCTCTAAAAGGATTACGATGCTTGACACTGAATACTTCTACAATACGGATATTACTAAGAAGCTATAGTCTATAGGCAATAGGATTTATGTTCTCTACAATCTCCAAAGGTACGATTTTTCTTGTTGATAGTTCATTGTGTTTTTTAACTGAGAACCTATCTTTTGTTACGACAACCTAAACAATATCACCTTTTTTAAATTCTAGAGCTCGATGGTTTTTACTTTCCCTAATTTTATAACCTTCATTGGTCTTCTTTATAGATTCTTTTATAGATTTATGAATTTGTTGAAGTTGCTCAATAACGTCTTCTACCTTACTAGTTTTGTAAATTAAATTTGGAACTGGGGTTAGGTCGATGGGTGCTGATAGATTAAACTAGTACAAAGCTTAACGGAATGGTTATAAGTAAATTCAACTTGGTATAACTTTTGATCCCATATTTGCAAGTTATTGCCAACTAGACAACATTGGTGATTTCTTAAAGAGCAATTGCCAACTTTAATCTGACCATGTATCTGTAGATATGTGTTTCTAAATTTCAAGTGAGTATTAGTCAATTTCCATTATATCCTTTGAAAATGCCTAAGAAACTATGTATTTGGTCAAATATAATAGAAATAAGTAAGCTATACAATATATAGACTTCCTTGAAGTATAGGAAGCAATAGTCAAAGTGTTTGTTATCTTTTTAAAAGCAATAAGTGAGTTATTTTCAAGAATTGATCGACAATGACAAATATTAATTCCATACCCTTTTGAGAAGGGAGTAAACAAAGTCTATGTCAATATCAACCAAAAATTGTGTTGGAAATGACACTGACATATATAATCTTGCAATAATTGCAACAAGTCTCAATATAATGATAGACAATACACCTCATAACAGGCCAAAAATAAGTTTTATTAATAAAGTGAGAGTTTTTTCACAACCCATACGCCCTTCATTACGTAGTTCTACAATGATATTTAGTCTCAAACTTGAGTTAGGGGCAAATAATTGATTACCTTTGAAAAGGAACCTATTATGAAAATGATAGTTTGAGTAGAACATTATAGTAATGTCTTTTAATAAAAGAGTAAAGAAAAGGTCAGTAGCATATAACTCTTAAAATGTGTCAAATCCAATGCCTTAATTATTACATTCGTGTTGATAAGAAAGCTTATCTGAACTATTGAGATGTTTCATTGCAATATGATCAGTGTACAAAAACAAAGTCTCTATGAATCCAATAATGTCGTTAATGTTTTTAATACTTCTGCATGAAACTCTATATCATAAGTACTTTAGCATATTTTTGCCCCATTTAATTTCTTGCTAAAGTAATATATAAGTTTATGTTGTTGGCTAAGAACAGCTTCAATGTCCACTTTTTATGCCTCAAAAGTGCTAGAAAAATTTGTTAGGCAAGTGCTAGAGTAATAGTCAACTTCTTTTTATAATTTCAAATGCTTTAGTAGTTGCTTTTGTTTGAGAGAATTATCTTGTTTTCATACAATCTGTGATTGGAACCATAATAGTGCTGAAATAAGGAATAAATCTCCTATAAAAAGATGCCAACTCATGAAAACTTCTTACATGAAATAAAGTAACTGGTTGTTGCCAAAATTGAATAGCATCTAATTTTGATTGATCAAAAGATATACCATCCTTTGACACAACATATCCTAAAAGTGCTACTTTTTCTATAAAAAGAGTGCACTTGTTTATTATAGTGTATAAATTTGTAGCCCTTAAAGCTAAAAGTACTTTCCTTAATTATTACAAATGTAATTCGTGGCTAGTACTATATATATACTGTATATTACTAGCATAATCCTTTATTATACTGTATTATACTATATTTCCTAAAAGTACTATATATATATATATTACAAACAATAATCCTTTATTATTGTTTAAGTAAACAAGCACAAACTTTTCAATGAAAGGATAAAGTACTTGATTTATAACTAGCATGAAAATACTTGGAGCATTGGATAAGCTAAATGGCACTGCTAACCACTAATATAACCCTTCACAAGTTTTAAAAGTTGTTTTCCATTCATTCTTAGGCCTTATCTGAATATGATGGTAGCCACTCTTCAAATCAAGTTAGGTAAACATTATTGCTCACTTGACTTGATCCAGTAAGCCATTTAATTGAGGGTTGGAAAATGATATTGGACTGTAATTTTATTGATAGCTCTATTATTCATACACATTCTTCAAGATTTCTATAACAACTGTTATTTTTTTTATTATTATTACTATTATATATCTATTTTATAAAATATAGTAAATAAGATAATGATATTTAAAGGTGTTTTGATTTATTTATTTTATCTTATTTACCTATTTATTAGATACCTTTTTAAATAACGAAAATAAATCCCTAATGGGTATTAAAAGGCTTAGTTTATTAATACTCCCCTTACGTTATTTTATTACGTTATTTTATATAGTAGCACACACAAGAGTAAACCCATGTTTTTTAAAAAAGAGGAGAAGATTTTGATTGAATTTCTATTTTGCATAAAAGAAGTTCTTGAGTTTTGATTTTGATTTGAAGGTAGGTAAGAATTTATAATTCTTTTAAACTTCTAATTTCGTTTGTGATTTTATAAGATTGATTGAATGATTTCGAGTGTATTATATTTACAAAATTGTGAAAGCATGATCATGTATTGGTTTATGTTGTTATTAAGTGAAAGTAGTGCTATTATGTTATCTTGAAAACTGTGAATAGTATAGATTCAATGTTATATGACTGCTATTTTCATTAAGTTTCATGCATAAAACTTTATTGTTTATTAAACTAGACTTCTATCCATATTTTTATCATTCAAAAACTCATTGTGTGTTAATTGTTTTGATTTTTCAAATTTGAAACACTAGTGTTGGAAATTTTTTATGTTCAGTGGTGATTCTCATTTTATAATTTATTTCATAACCCAAATGACTTCCGAAGGAATTTTTAGTGTTGTACAAATATATGTCTAGTTTCTACGCATTTAATTTCATAATTTTTGGCTTTATATAAAGATCATTAAAATTCATAGAGTTAGACTGCTAGAATCTTAGAAACTAGTTTCTAGAATTGCGAGGGCTATTATTAAAGTGAGTTTGGGTTACTTTTTTATTAGTAAATGTTAATCTTATAATAATGATTTTGATGATAACAAAAATTATATGTTCATGATTAAAGTGTTGGGGCTATTAAAAAGAATTTTCTAAAGCAATACACTTGTTTAAAGTTCAAAAAATGATGAAACTGGAAATTAACGGTGAATCGTTTATTGGAAAACGGTGAACCGATAATTTACAGTGCTGAACAAGTTTAGCACAAACGGTAAGCTAAATCTCACATGTTCTGGAAATTAACGGTGAACCGTTTATTTAAAACGGCTAACCGATAAATTCCAGTAAGGAGAAGTTCTCTAGGCTTGAACCGTTTATTTAAAACGGCTAACCGATAAATTCCAGTAAGGAGAAGTTCTCTAGTCTTGAACCGTTTATTTAAAACGGCTAACCGATAAATTCCAGTAAGGAGAAGTTCTCTAGTCTTCAACCGTTTATCAAAAACGGAGAGCCGAGTTCTGTTTTGCAGGTTACTGGAAATAAACGGTGATCCGATAATTTTAAACGGTAAACCGTTTATTTGAAGTCAAAGGATAACGGCTAGTTGGAAATTCAAAACGGCTGACCGATAGAGACAAACGGCGATCCAATTATTCTCAGAAAGTCAATAACGGCTAGTTTTCAGCTCCAACTATAAAAAGGCTCAATCAAATTCAAACAAGAAGATCCAACATTTTTTATATTTGAGCTTACTACTGAGAAACAATCTTCTTTGAGCTTCAATTGTGTTTCATGTCATTGCCTCACACATTAAAATTTCAATTGTAATCATTTGGAGTGTGTGAGAGATTATTTGTTATTAAATATCTTTCATTGAGTGATTGTAAGTGTTAGGAAACACTTGGGTTGAGAGATTGGGTTTAATCTCTTATTGTAAAGGTCCATTGACACCTTGGAAGTCAATTGTAAGTGTGGGATACACTTGGGTTAAGAGATTGGGAATAATCTCTTGATTGTAAAGGTCCATTGACACCTTGAAGTCAAGTGTAAGTGGTATTGAAGCCTTGGAGGCTTGCTTAGTGGAATCCTCAAGCCCGGTGAGCTTGGAGGCGTGGACGTAGGCACGGTTGGCCGAACCACGTAAAAATCACGTGTTTGATTTCTCTTCCCCTATCTCTTTAAATTCAAGCATTGTTAATTATATTGTTTTTAATTAAGACATTAGTTTTAATATTGTGTAATTTTATTGGCTTAGTTTTTAAAACCCAATTCACCCCCCCTCTTGGGTAGCCGATATAGAATTTCAGTAAATGCCTTATAAATTTTAATTTTTGATTCTGAAAACTTAAATCAATATTTTTTTATCATGTATAACAAAAGTTATGAATTTTTGAATTAGTAGTCCTCTGTTTATATTGTCACTAGACAATTTTGATGTTTTTGTTGAAAATTAGTTTTCAAATTCCATCACTTCCATGATCTAACTAGTTAGTTGGCATATGAAATATAAATTTTTCCCTTAATGAATAACTCCCAAAATAAAAAGAAAATGACACAAATTAATGCCATGTGAACTTATAGTTTTGCCCTACTCTTCTTGTGAAAAAACATATCATTGTCGCTTAAGTTCACAATGATAATAAAATGATAATATTGCCCTACAATTGACCTGCTGCATGATCAATTGTAAATTCATACAAATGTATTCAACTATTATCTTTAAAAAGTTAATATAGTGAAGTGTTATATTTTCAATAATTCATGTTATGATTTGTTATTTCACAATATTTGTCATAGTGAAAGAATAATAATCCTTGGACTTAACTACAAATTTGGGTTTTATTTGATGAAAATACAATTTTGCCCATATGAAATGATATCATCACAAGATTTAAAACAATTATGAAAATGTTGTAAACTATTCTTTTTGAAAACTTAATATAGTGAAGTCTTGCCTTTCAATAATTTATGTAATACTTTATAATTTCATATGATAAAAACCCTTAAAAAGATTATTTGAAAATCACTCTATTAGTGATGGCGACAAAAACCAAAAAGTTTAATTCAATAGGAAATAACCAGAGAGAGAGTGAGGACAAAGAAACATTAATTGTTTCTAATTTAAAATCATTCAACAATATATTATGTATACCAAAAGACAATATCATTAATTACATGTAATTGTAGCCATTGATCAAAATTGGTATTTTCAAGGGCCATGAATCCTCTTCTCCGATATAGATTACTAAAAATCTTTGTCCTCCAACTATTAAAAGCTTATGCAAAAATTAGGGTAATTTAAAGGGGTAATTGATGAGAACCCCTCTAGAGCTAGATAAGAAAACTCACAACTAGATTGATAATAACCCAAGAATGCCAATATGATCAGAATTCAAATAAAAGATCCCTTGAGAAGCTAAGTCTCAAGAGCCCACATTGCCAAATAAAACACCACAAAGGTTAGCAATTCATTTGATAAGTTGAAAGTTCTTTCAAGAACAAATTGAGAAAATCTTTTCTAGTGATATCAAACTTAAGAATTGTCAAAAAGTCCCTTAAAGAACATAAAAGAGTGTTCATATAAGGTGGCTAACCCTAATTTAACTTAAAGATGTGAAAAAAAACTCTAAAATTTTAAACCCGGAGCCACATGGGCCCTGCCCTACAAAGCTACTAATTTTAAATGAACCATAACTTTGATATCGGATTTAGAGCCTCAATGTACCATTTCGAAGCATCTCGACTTAAGGAATGTAGCTATAGCTTTAGAATTGTTTTTCCAGCCCTTCTTTGACTTTAAAAATCATCCTCTCCGATGTTCACCACCTCATTAGCTTGAATTAAGCATACCAAGGCTGGTTCCTCCTCTTTCAAGCCCATATTGAATATTGGTCTCTTGTAAGTTGAAGTTGAATTGAATTTATCCAAAGTAGCTTGAATAGATCCTTGCATTGCTTTCTTGATCTTCTTAGCTCGTGCTTTTGTAATTGGCCCTTTTGGAACAAGTAACGGATCTTTAATACTCTGAGCACTCTGGATCACATTAGTAATTTATCTTTGTTAATATGAAACTATTTAATATATGTGATGAAAAATATAAGGTGTGTGAAAGATAAAAACAAAAATTCAAGGAATGAAAAATAAAAAGATAAAATTAGTTGTTCTATACCTTTTGCAATTCAAAAAGGAAAAATTTACAATAAAAAAATTGTGTGCACCAAAATCATTCCCACTTTTTATCATAAAAATGGCAGATATAGGTTGGATATACTCTGCTCTAGATATAGATCCATAATAAAAATTGAGACCCATACTCTAGATTCGTCATGGATCTATGTTTGTCGCTCCATGTCCAAATCTAAAAAAAAAAGCAAAAATCTATGTTTACTCCAAATTCGAAAAAAAATATATAAATATGCTCTAGATCTATCATGAATTCTAAAACTTAATAATAAAATAACAATAATTTTTCAAAAAGAATCTTTAAAGACTAATATTTATTGATAACAATTAAATTATAGAATCAAAAAAACAAACAAATAAGAAAGATAATAAAATAGCTATCAAAAGTAATTGCATGAGTAAGATCAATATAATAATCTAATGTCTCATTCATCATTCTGATATCCACGATACACCCATCATCATTCTTATAACATTAAATAATGATGCATAAGTTAAATATGATTACATTAAATGCTTTATTATTTTTATTATGACTATATTTAACTATACATATGTGTAGGAATTTTAGACCTAATTGTAGATAGATGTAAGTAGTTAAAACCCTTGCAGTAGCAACTTAACTAATTCTCAAAAACACTGATCATGGTGAGAATTATTCACGGGCACTGTTCATCCGCATAAAAATCATTGATTTTCTAAAATTAAAATAAATTGCAGAAATAAAATGACGTGGAGATTTTTACGTGGTTCGAATTAATTAATCCTACATTTATGAGGGTACGCCCAGATGAAAAGCAATTCACTAAGTTAAGATGTTACAATCTATGGATTTACCAAACTTAAGACTCTCACTTACAGTTTTATCACCATATAGTTTACTCAACCTTAGACTGAATCTACTTCTCTTGAATCACCGCTACCCCTCTTGATCCACAATCCTCAAGGCACTTCACAAAGTGATCAATAGTTATTCTTCAATTCTTCAATATCTAGTGATCCAAGATCTACATAGACTCTTCACAGAAATGATAAGAAATAATCTAATGACAAAACAAATCAACACACCATTATGTGCCAAATCCGAATTCTCTAGGGAGGAGTTCGAATTCTACTTCTCTACTTTATGCTCTCCATCCCCTCTCTTTAATTGTGAAATACCTCTTTTTATATAGGCACTAGAGTTTCACAAAAATTGTAAGTCTTAAAAGACTTGGATTCTTAGCACATAAGAGTTTCTTTCCTCTTATAATTCCCAAGAATCTGAATAGGAATAAATATGATCTTCTTGTCTTGCTTGTCTCCCAAGAAATATCTAGAGCATTTAATATCTCTCTATTTAAACCAACTTCTTGCTTTAAATACATCTCATGCGTCAATTATAGAATCACATCATTAATTGACTTCCTAAATTAGACTTCTAATTAAAATAGGAAACAAATATTCCTAATAAATTGAAATTTCACTAAATTAGGGAATTAATAAATTAATCCCTATTACAAAATATGTAATAAATAGAATTCCAATTTAACTAGACTTTGCCATAAAATGCCAACTCTATAAATAATTGACTCAACAATATGAAATCATTGGTCAGTGACTACACAACATGAATGAGGTTATGAGAAAATAATAGAAAAGGAAACTCCAATCTAGAGATTTACCTAGCAATTAAAATACTGATTCAAGCATTCAGATAGAGTGGAGAAGCGAAAGTAGACTGAAGTGAAAGAAAGAGACTAAACTTAAAAGTGAAAAACTTAAAAAAATTAGGGTCAGTTACCCAATTTTAATTTACACTTAATTATTTTGTCTTGTTATCATTTAAATTTACAAAACTAACTTTTAAGTTTTAAAACTTTTAAATACATGATAAATAACATTATTATATTATGAATAAAATTTATTATCATTTATAATTACACAATTTTTAGCAAAATTTTAAAATTAAATTAAATTAAAAAGTAAGTGGATATGGATATAGATCTAGATATTTAGAGTTGTTCTAAACCCGTTTTAGATCCATGCATCCATATCCAAATCCAATATAAATCCATTTTAAATCAATTCAAATTCAATCCAATTGGATTTGGATCATATGAATCTTGGATCAAATCCGATCAATTGTTATGAGTATGCAAATCTCTATGTTGTGTCTATCAAAAATGTACCGTGAGTTTATCCAAATGAGGTTAGTGATAACTTATACCCTATTTGAGATTGAGATTGGGCAACTATAATTTTCACGCTACATTATTAATGTATTTGGTAAACACTAACTACTGTAATTTGGAGACTAAGTTGATTTAATTTTACATTTATATGAGGAAAAATTTACTATGTCTTGATTAATTTTGTCAAAATTATTATTTAAAAATTATATTTACTAAATATTATTAACTTTTATTTCGTAGTTTTACCTTTTTCATAACAGTTGCAACTTAAAAGTTATAATACCTAAATACCAAGAAGGGCCTAAAAACCAAAACAAGAAATTTGACTTTTTAAGATGATAGTTTTTACAGTGCTTTGAAATTTGGCCACAAAATGATAGTTATTGTGATGAATTTATGAAATCCTATCCAATAATTTTGTCCTAACTTGTGTTATATTTTGTGACCAATAATTATTTTGGGACACAATATTTGGTCTCTGACTCAACCTTTGTGTGACAAGCAATATTTTAGTCATTGAAAAACATATTATTTTGGTGCAAAAATTTCCCTCTAAATTTGAAACCTTTTGGGACAACATTTCTTCATTTATGAAAAAATAAATGGTTGCAAAATTATAAGCATAGGTGACAACACTATTTCGTAACTAAACAATAAGTCTAAATTTAACCAAATTATCCATGACACAGATATTAGTCTCTAAAACTATTTTTATTTCTTATAACTTTAAGACCCCAAATTTTAGTCATGGATGAGTAATCACAGTGACAAAAGTAAAAGTTATAGTTGAAAGTTTTGTCTTGAATAATATTGTATTTTTGTGACCAAGTTATTTCTTTCCTAAGACGCACTATTTAGTATCTGATAAAATGTTTTTGTGAGGAAAATTATTATAGTAAAAAAATAATTTTTTTTGGGCACAAGTTATTGATGAGTAACTATAATGATAAAACTAAAAATGGTAGCTAAAAGTTTTGTCTTGGGTAAGGTTGTTTTTTTGTGACCAAGTTATTTCTTTTCTAAGACGCATTACTTGGTCTCTGATTCAACGTTCTTATGATGAACATTATTGTTGTTGCAAAAGGTCAAGTTCTTTATTCCCAAAAAAATTTCCTCAAAAAGTTGAATATTTTGGGAAAAAATATTTCATCACTCATGACAAAATAAATGATTGCGATATGTAAATATAAGTGATGAAATTGTTTCGTAACTCAAAAAAGGTGCATAAATTTAGGTAAATTATTCATGACACATAATATTAGTCTCTAAAACTATTTTAATTTCCTGTAATTTAAAGACCCCATTTTTTGGTCACAAAATTAAGAAATAGTAGTTGAAACCAATTTGCTTTGTTACCACTGTTTTTTGCGGATAAAGTTTAAATTCCCATGACTAGACTTTCCGTGATTGTTACTTTTCAACAATTTAAGAAATGGTTGGAAAGAATTGAACACAAGTGCTATTATAGTAACGGTAGAGCCACAAACACTTTGTAAAAGTTTATATATATAACTTTATCACATCAATTTCCATATGAAGGGATTTATTGACTTTTCAACCAATTGTCTCATACTACAATTCTTTGTATACATAAATTTATATAAATTGTTTGTGATTCTATCATTATTTTGGCAAATTTGGAGCATTTAACTTCAAATATTTATCCAAATTTATATCTAATTGGCCAATTTCAAGACTTTTAATTATATTTTATTTGAAAATATTTAGCCATCCAAAAGATGGGTAGCTTATGGACTTCAACTTCTCCGAAGATAAAAATTTGTGAATTCACTAACAAAAACACATTACATACATTCTTTTATTTGTATAATTTTACCTTTTTTTTTTGTTAAAGTTGGTTGAAGAAATTAAAGCTTTGTTCACTGTCCAATAATTTTTATTTACAAAAATATATTTTTATTTATAAAAATCTAACTGATTGTTGAATTCCAATATTGTTATTTTTTCTATAAAAAAATTGTAATTATTTTTTAAGTTATGGTAGCACCCATACTTCATTCTTAATAAAAATTGGTGTTTATTTGTTTGTTTCCTTATCACTATTTTATTTTATCATATTGATTTTCCATATTGTTTTAAATTCCTTTTAAGCACAACCATTGTAAAGTATTTTTTATTTATTTTTTTGTTAATTGTTGTTTTACTTACAAAACCACCGTCAGTGGCTTAAAAAAAATTTTAACAAACTAGTGTGAGAGCAGAGCATAACGGAATCGTAAAAGAGAAAAGAGAGGAAAAGAAGAGAAATAGAAGAGAGCGGGATTAGGTTTTTTCACAGAATTTAGAGAAAAGAGAAAGGAAAGAAGAGAAATACAGGAGCGATGGGACTCGGGTTTCTGAGAAAGAGAATTTAATTTGAGTGGAAAACAATAACACCCAGCCTGCGGTTTAAAATCTGTAAGCTTTTTTTTCTCAAATTCTTCTTTTTATTTAGATTTATAAAAAATTCGAAATCTCTTGCATGTAAGATAAAAAATTCTGTTTATTTAGTGTTGTACTATTGAGATTAATCTTTTTGCTATGCCTATTTCGAGTTTAGATTCTTATAAAAATTTCTATATTTGTTTTAAGTTCATTTTGGGTATTTAACTGATACTGCTCAGCTGAGTTATAAACTTACATGCTTTGTCCGAATTTTCACATAATCTATTTTTTTGACCGAATTTGACTAAGTGCATGGTTTAATTTTGAAATATTTGTAGTTATTAAGCACATTGATGAAATTTTCAGTAAATTTTCTTAATTTTCCTTGTTGCCGCTGGACAACTATAGTGTCTACAACTTTCAGCAAGTTTAGGATTGTGTTAATTAATTTGGGATTTTTGAATTATTTGTGGTATAGTTGGTTAATTTTATTGTCATAATCTTCTATAGAAAGTGGTGATGGAGAAGAAGTGAAATCTTCAATGGATCAAAAGCTGCTGAGCTGGTTTGAGGTGGGCAATTATAAGCAATTGAGTGATTTATGTTTTCAAACTGAGAAGCTGGACGTTTTAACTGTTTATGTACTTAAATTTGCTGTTGTTAGAAACACTTTGTATGTTGCCAAAAAGAATTATGTCAGCTGCTGTTTCAAACTTGAATAAAAATCTAGAGAGTGTTACTTAAGCCCTTTCTGTAAGGTTAGTGTCAGATTGTGCTTTTTCTTAGTTAGGGATGCCTATATGTTTCGGAATTGTTGTGTGTGAACTTCTGAAATGGTTTGTAAAAGAGGTGAGTGAGAGATACTAGTTGCCTCTTGCATGTATTTTACAATCTCCACATTTCTCAAAACCTTACTTAAATTTGTACATGATGAATTGTGGAGTCTAGGCCTGTGTCTTAATACTATCTTTTGCAGTCTTCTGTTAGAGAAGCTATGATTCTTTCTTTAATATCTGGTGAAACATCTATATTTCATTATGTTGCTATGAGACTGTGTACTTTATAGAATTTCTTTTGAGTTTACTGTCTTTTCCTAATTCATTAATGACCATAAAGTAGTATAACTATCTTAGTCATTTTTGAGTTTGATGGCAATCTATTTTTCCTTTTCGATCACATATGATTTATCTACTGATCTATCTACCACTTTTGTTTAGTGGCAGTGCTGACTTATTTTACAAGAGTTCGCCATGCTCTTATTTGTGTTTATTGTCAGCACCTTTGGTGGAAACCGTTTTAGCCAGTGCAGTGGCTTTTGCCTTGCCAGATGTGATCAGAGATGAGAAACTTGCTGAGAGGTATCAAATTCATGCTTAACATCACATACTAGCTTTGATTATATAAATCTTTTAATCGGAAAATAAAATGACTAGTATGAGAGTTGTTGGGTCATTTAAAATTTTAGACTATTTAGATACTATTAATCCTTCCCCCCCCAACAAAAAAAAAAGGATATGACAAAAGTTTGATGCTAAATTTCCACATCTTGCAATTTTTATTTTAAAGTACATCTTGTACTGAAGAAACACTTCAAGAAAATTTAAATTCACCTGTTACAGTCAAGTTTTCAAAGGTCTTTAGTACTTTAAATTTAGGTGCTAGTAATATATATTAGCAGGATTAACTTACCTGAAGGGAGGATGATTTTGCGTTGTAACCTTATATGTGTATGTATCTATATATATATATATATATATATATATAGTGCTCACAGTTCTAAGCTTACTCTGATTCAGTGAAAATATTTTAATTCTAATATTGAGGCGTGTACCCAAGTAAAGAGAGTATTAAGTGAGATACAATGCAAGGATCCCTAAATTATACCATATAATTTGTGAGATAGAACTATAGGCTGATCAGAGCATGGATCCTTAAACGATGTTTTCTCTTCAGTTGTAACTTTGTCACTTGTTCACTGCACAAGTGGTTTTACCAGTTTAAACCAATTTGTCCCATTGCAGTGTCTTTATTTTTTAAACTGTCTGATATAAAAAGCCTCTTGAAGAAATTGCCTGAGAATATTTAATAAGAAAACTAAAGAAAAACAGGATGATATTTATAAAGCTTCATCACTGACTTTTTCCCTGCTGGATTCCTGCTCTATTTTTTTTTCATTTATGCAGTTTTTTGGAACATTATTTTTATTTATTTCGTCTTTCTATGTTGTTTCTGGATCATTATAGTTGTTCATTGTGCTTTATTGTAGCTTGCTGCTGTAGGTCTTTGATACATTTTATTAACCTCTACGCTAGATTTTTTTTCCTGAAGAAATTTAATGCTTAATAACGGATTCTAACAAAATCAATTACAGAAATGATCAGGCAAAAACAAGCAGAATCATAGTATAGTGTTCTGTGCATCGTGGTGGATCAAAGTCTTATACGCAACATTTGAATGAAATGGTACTTGAAATGATAGAGACTTTTGTTTTAACTTTTTCTATTATGTGCTTGTATCATGTTTATAAATATTAAAATGTTTTCCTTCTTTTCTAGTGGGAAGATGTTAATGCTTGGAGAGTCTCTTGGATTGATTGCTTTGTTTTAAAAGATATTCTAGAGTGAGGCCAAGGGGTGGGCTAGTATGGAAGCAAAAGATAAATATACGTTATTCCAAATTATGTATATTTACTTTGCGAAAATTAAATTTACATATTTATTTCGAACTGAAACTATATGAGATTGAGGACATGTTTGCTTTAAAAATGTAGTTAATGCTTCAGTCTTGCTTAATGTTACCTTTTTACTCATATTTGTACAAGTGCCATCGGTCTTGCTATTTACTTTTTTTTTCTTAGTTAGTGGGACTTATTATTCAATAAAGATATGATTCTTTTTCTTCTGTAGATGTTTGTTAACAGTTTTAATATAATCTTTTTTGGGTATGTTAATTGTTCAACTTCTAATTATGCATGATCAAATGATAGAATAAAGGAAAACTCCAATACCGAGGAAAATGTTGAGGCATTAATTGATAATCAAAGTTGTGAAATCGTTTTGGGAAAAAAAATCTAATTTTGTGAAGAAAATGATAGGTCCTCCAAAGTCAGCATCCACTACAGCAACAAAATCAAGAGATGGTGAAGATGATTAAGGAGATGGATGGCGAAGAAGATTAAGAAGCAATTAAGCAAAAAAGATTGAGGAACAAGATAGCAAACTGCAGGTAGTTGAAGATTTCATGAAATTCATAAAAGAGCTAACCGTAATTCTCACTTACACCTTTTGTTTATGCATTATTTGATTTTTAGTCCCAATAAGGGTTTGTCAAATTCATTTACCATGAAATCTTATTTCTGTAGTTGACAGTGATTTATGAATTTTATATTTACATTTGTTTGCAAAGAACTATATTTATTTGGATTTTAATTTCATGCATTTGAATCTTTTGAATTATAATTAAATATTTTTAAAGTCTTTTTCATATTAGTCTTATTGTTGTTGGTTTGTCTATTAATGACTACACTTATATTTAATAGTCATAAAAACTTTTCTAATACAATATAACTTGTTGGAGCATAACAAAATATATTGTGCTTAAAATTAATGTGAGACAATATCACATGTCATTTGAGTAATTTGAAATGAAAGTAATCATTATGGAATAACATTTTCTGAATCGACATTTTTTGGTCACTGTATATCAATTTTTATAACTTTAATATGGCATCGTGAATGCTTTTTTTTAATGACAACTCAGGGTAGTTACTTTATTTTTTTGGATACGATATAAATAGTCATTAAATTATAAAATATATTGTACTTAAAATAATATGAGGCTATATTACATATATTTTGCAACGAAAAAATTTGTCAGATGTTAATTTTTGTGACTAAATATTGTAGTTGCGAATACTTACTTTTTATGATCAGATAATGGTCATTTAATTTTTTTTTGAAACAATGTAATTAATCATAAATAATAAAATAAAATTGTTCTTAAAATAAATTTGAGACTAAATTAATTATCAATTGTATTGGCAAAAATTGTCACGGTTATATAATGTTGAGACGATTATATAATGTTGCTATATGCAAACTTCAATGACGTAAAAATAAAATTGCTAATTTTGTCTTTAAACATCTAAAATTATAATTTTTAGTAATTATTGCGACTATGTTTGCATATCTTTTAGACAAATATTATAGTCACTATAAATCATTTATTGTGACAAATATGAAGTGTCATTTATTACATTTTTTAATCTCTAATTTGATCATTTTAAATACCAGTTGTGACAATTTTAATTTAATTTTAGGACAATAATTTTTGTCTAAAAAATATATTTTTAATATGACAAACAATTTTGGTCGCTAGAACCTTTTAAGACAGTCTTTCTACGACTAATGTGTGATTATTTATTTTTCATCATAGAAAATATAATGTGACTAATTTATTATTATTAGTGACTAATTTTTTTGTAATAAAATATTATTTTTCTTGTAGTGATTGAACATTTTGGTACAATATTTTATCATTCATGACAAAATAAATGGTTGCTAAATATAATTATAGGTGATGAAATAATTTCGTAACTAAAAAACAGGTATAAATTTAGGCAAACCATGAATAGCACCAAATATTAGTCTCAAAAACTTTCTCATTTCTTATAATTTTAAGACCTCATTTTTTAGTCTTAGATGAGTCACTATGGTGACTAAACTAAAAATAGTAAACAAAAGTTTTATACTAGATAACATTATACTTTTATTTATGACAGAGTTATTTAATTCTGGATGTATTGTTTGGTCTCTAATTCAACTTTTGTAATGCACATTATTTTAGTCACAAAAGGACAAGTTTTTTTTTTCCTTTTCTGCACAAAAGTTCCCTTGAAAAAAAAAAACATTCTAGAATGACATTATTGATACTCACAAAACATAATCATAGGTGACAAAATTATCTCGTAATTAGAAAATACTTGTCAATTTAAGAAACTCTTAGTGACACATAATATTGGTTTTTAAAGTGATAACTTCAAGACCCTATTTTATTTTATTTTTTGTTTTGTCATAGATGAGTAACTACAATGACAAAATAAAAAAAAAATAGTAGTTGAATGTTTTATCTTCACAAATTTTAGCCAATATATTTTATTATTGCTATTTTATGTAGATAAAATTGTAACTCCCGTGACTAGATTTTTCCTAATTGTTACTTTTCAACAATTTTAAAACATGATCGGAAAGAATTGAAAACAATTACTAATAAGTAATGGTAGAACCACAAACACTTTGTTAGAATTTATATATGTAATTTTATCACATCAATTTGCATTTAAAAGGATTGACTGACTTTTCAGATAATTCTCTCATCCATAATTCTTTGTATAGACAAATAAGTATAACTTCTTTGCAATCCAGTATTATTTTGACAAATTGGCCAATTACAAGCCTTTTACTTTAAATCATTTGAAAATATTTAGCCATCTCAAAATTTGAGTAGCTTATGAAAACTAATTTCTATTAGTGCCATTATTGTCATATGTGCGAGGCACTCCATTTTTTTTTAATTGTAAGCAACATACTAACTTTAGTTTATACATACTTATAATAAAATGTAATTAAAAGGTTGGATAAAATTATTGTTTAAGTATATATAAACAATTAATTGGTCTTACCAAAATAATAATAATAATAATAATAATAATAATAATCATCACCATCATTGTCATCGTTATTCAACCAAAGATAAGACTAAACAATTCCTCAACTACTGTCACTTACTCCTTGGAAGCACCACCAAAGGAACCAAAGCCATCACTTAATGAATAGGGTTTTTCACCTTTTATTCAATCTTTAGTTCTTCATAAAAGCAACTTCATCTTCTACTAAATCACTTAACAAATTATCAAATTCAAAGTTACCATTTCAGATTGTCCCAAAACCCAAAACACATATCTAAGAATCTCTTTTTTCTTCATTTCTTGTTCGTATTCTTCATGAAGCCTCTGTTTCACGGAAAGAATCAATTTCTTAATGGAAAAAGCCCATTTGCGAAAAGACTTATTTTGATTGGGGATTTTTAACCTGT
This sequence comes from Luvunga scandens, assembly GCA_030449905.1. Taxonomy (NCBI): domain Eukaryota; kingdom Viridiplantae; phylum Streptophyta; class Magnoliopsida; order Sapindales; family Rutaceae; genus Luvunga; species Luvunga scandens. Next base: position 3,950,607 of record JASUUG010001017.1, on the reverse strand, counting down.
TTTCAGCAATTATTTGGACGTTGAATCATTCTTACTATCAATTGATTTGGCCAATCATGGGGTTTCTCCATTATGAGATAGTTCAATGAATTTTATTTTTGTTGTTTATTAAATGGAGTAAAATGGGTCCTCTAGTAGCTTGTAATTGCATCTCTCTCAAATGTATTAATGGATCGATATTTGCTTTTTCGCAGGATATGGAATTATGGTCAAGATACCCTTCACAACAGTTTTGATAATCATAACTTTCCTAATAAAGGAATATAAAAATCTGCCTTTTGAATGAACTTGATGCTAGCCTCTGTTTATTTCTTCATGTAATATTGTTTTTTTTACCTTTTTTGATATGTTGTTGAAATTCTAACTAAGCAACTCAAGAGCGGGGTGAATTGAGTTTTTAAAATTTAAGCAAATAAAACCACCCAACAATTTAAACTAATGCCTTAAAAAATAATAAATTTAATAATACTCGAAATTAAAAGGATAAGGGAAGAGAGATCAAACATGTGAGTTTTTACGTGGTTCAGCAAAAATGGCCTACGTCCACGCCTCCAAGCACACTAAGCTTGAGGATTTCACTATCCAAGTTTCCAAGGCTTCATGTTTTTATAATTAACTTCCAAGGTGTTAATAAAAATTTACAAATGGTGTTTCACTCATTTACACCTTTCCCCAAGTATTTCCCACACATATACTCACCCAAATTTTTTTTTTATTATGAGACTAATGCTCAGAGTACAACTCATATTATATGAGATTACAACTGATATTTACAAATTAGACTATTACTGGGACCAATATTACAGCCAATATTACAATAATTCTTATAAAGTACAGCCCATATTTTAATCCTTTCTAATATTCGAGGGATGTCTACTCCATTCACACTCATATTTTTGGTAAGAGAGAAGACCACTTTCACTTACAATTTGTAAGGAAGGAAATTACCCCCATAAAGTTTTTGTGCGGGTTCGAACTGCTGCCCTCCAAATTGGAGGGCAGCAGCTCTTGCCACTTAGGCAAAGGCCGGTGGCTATATACTCACCCAAATTTGATAATGAATTTAAAGATTATAACAAATACTCTCTATTAGAGTAGATATACAAATGGTAGTTTAATGATAACTCAATGCATGAAGATTTGCAAAGTGGAAGCTCAAAAGATTTTGCATGAATTGATTTCAGCTTTAAAAACTTGTTAGATTTGATTTTGATTTGAGTTTATATAGATTTGATAAACAAATTAGTCATTATTAACCTTTAGAGAATAGCCGACTAGCCTCTTGATTTGGCAGTTAGCCGCTTAGACTTTTATGGCAAGTTACTGTTATAAATTTAACTTTAAAACTTTGAAATTTTACCCCAAGCAGTTAGCTGCTAATTCTCAGCTGGCTAGCTACTTACTTTTTGTCTTCAAAACATATTTTTAATATTTACAATTTGACCTTAAAACTTTTGAAAATTAAAAATGGTCTAATACTTTGAAAAATTTTATTATGGCCTAAAATATTTTATATTGTTTGCAAATAGGTCCAATTTCAGAATTTAAAATAATACTTGTTGAAATAAAAGATTGTAAAACTTTTTCATTTTAATTCATATATTAAAAAATGACTAATTTCATAAAACACTTAGCTTATAATTATAAAATGTTTGATTTATGAAAAATAATGATTTATTAAACAAAATCTTGAGCTTTTCAAATGCTAAATCATACATACATTAAATCATACCGGCTTTACAAAATTTGTAGCAATAAAGTTCTTGGTTGTGCCATTATCTGTTGAATGTCTTGAGCTCGATTTCACTTGATTCACTTGAATGAATTTTGCCCTTCGAAAACTAGTGAAATTGTGAAATATAATAACACATGTTTGTTATCATCAAAATTACAATTTGTACAACCTTTAAGGTTAACAAATGTCAATTGGAATGTTAAATTTCCTATTTTGTCTTATTTTGTTATTTGTAGGGATGGCAAAAAAATCCGGATCCGGTCCGCATCCGCAAAGATCCGGAAAATCCGGATCCGGAAAAATTCGGATCCGCATTTAAAAAAATGCGGATCCGGATTTAAAATTTTAAAACCCGTACGGATCCGGATCCGGTTCCGGATGCACTTGCATCCGGAAAACCGGATATCCGGATCCGAATTTTTTCAATTAAAACATATATAACTTAAATTAAAAAAAAAAAATCCCTAAGTCAGTATTCTAAATTTCGAAGACTCTAACTCTCTTCAACTCATCCTGACCGACGGAGTCACGGACCCGACATCATCCTCCAGTCGTCTTCTTGACTCACGATTTGCAAACTAAAAGAACACACACACACTGCCGTCCTCCGGTCGTCTTCTTCACTCGGGATCTCGCGTCGAAGGCCGGAGCCCCACGCTTCTCGCGGATCACGCCATCGCTCATTGCTTGCCGGCGCTGTCATCGCGAATCTCGCCGGATCCACGCCACTGCTCGCTATCGGCGCTGTCATCGCGAATCTCGCCGGATCCACGCCACTGCTCGCGGTCGCAGTGCAGCCGGTGCTCATCATCCCTGCCGTGAACCCGTGCCGCCGTGCCATCCAAGCCTCACCGGCTCACCCACAAGGAACCGGTCCGGTCATTTGATTTTGTTGCATTTCTTTAATAAATTTTCTGTTAATAATATTAATTAGATGGCTTTTTTTTTTTGTTCTTCAATAAATTTTCTGTTTATAATATTAATTACATGAATTTTTTCTTTGGTTAATAATTTGATGTTGTGGTTAATTGTTAATTATTTAATGAGTTTAATCTAATAGAAATTTATTTAAACTTGAATATGTTGTTGGATTAATTTAATTTCTTTGTTGATTCATTGTTTTTTTGGTTAATAATTTGGTATTGTGGTTAATTATTTGATTGAATTTAATGAGTATAATCTAATATAAATCATTAAACTTGAAAATGTTGCTGCCTTGCTAGCTTAATTTTATTTCTTTGTTGATTGAATTTAATTTAATTTTGAATAATTGCCTTTGCTAATTTGTTTAATTACTTTAATTAAATGCGTTAACTTTTAATATAATGTAAATGTTTAATCTCATTTATGTTTTCACATATGGTACCTCACTTTACGAATTACTTTAATTAGCCTTTTGGATTAGTTGGACATGGCCGAAGAGGAGCAAGGAAATAATTTTTCATTCTCTCCGAATAGTGTTAATGATGCCGATGTTAGATTGGAGGATGTTCACGAACTTGAAAATGACGATGTTGTTGAAGTTGAACCGGATGTAGAAAGTGGTAGTGGTCGTGGTAGTCGTGGCCGTGGCCGTGGTAGTCGTGGCCGTGGCCGTATGCGTGGTGTTAAACAAAAAGGAGGTAATAACAGTGGAGGTGTAGCGGAAGGGTCTACATCAATACAATCTAGTGGTGGTAGGTTAACTTCTGATGTATGGAATCATTTCAAGAGGTACAAGGACGCGGATGGGAATTATCGGGCAGTTTGCAACTACTGTAATAAAGTATTGACAGGACATTATTCTAGTGGGACTACACACATCTAAAAATCATTTTACAGTTGTTTGAGAAAGAATTTTAAGGATGTTGGCCAAATGCTTCTTGCTAAGAAAAATGATGGATCCATTACCGTTGAGAGTCATTTCAAGTAAAATGTGATATGGCGACGGTGAGGATTAGTGTTGCGAGGATGATCATTTTGCACGAGCTTCCACTTTCATTTGTTGAATATCAAGGGTTTCGAGATTTGATGAAGTTGGTTCAACCATCACTTGATACAATAAGTAGAAACACCATCAAGAATGAAATTTTGAAGCTTTATGATGTTGAGAGGTCCAAGACAATGAATTTGTTGGATGCTTGTGAGAGTAGGATTGCAATTACTACCGACATGTGGACGGCTAGCAACCAAAAAAAGGGCTATATGGTTGTTATGGCGCATTACATTGACAATCTATGGGTGCTACGCAGTCGCATTATGAGGTAACACTTTTAATATTTATATTATGCTTATTTTAATGATTTTAATGATTATGCTTATTTTTCTTATTATACTTATTTATATTATGTTTATTTTAATATTTATATCATGATTATTTATATTATGTTTATTTTAATATTTATATTATGCTTATTTATATTATGCTTATTTTAATGATTTTAATTACGTTCTTTTTTTTTCTTTGTATTATTAGGTTTATATATGTGCCGGCTCCACATAGTGGTGAAGTAATATGTAATGTGTTGTATGATTGTTTGATGGATTGGAATATTGATAGGAAAGTGTCAACTGTGACTGTGGATAATTGTGCTGCCAATGATGCAATGATAAATATGTTGTTGGATAAATTTTCATCTAGTTCATTGATTTTAGGCGGAAGAATTTTTCACATGCGTTGTTGTGCTCATATCTTGAATTTAATTGTGAGGGATGGGATGTCTGTGATGGAGAAAGGTGTTGAAAATATAAGAGATAGTGTTAGTTATTGGACTACTACACCTGGAAGAGTTGAAAAATTTGAGGCTGCAGTGCGCCAAATGGGTATTAAAGAGTCCAAACGTTTAGTTCTTGATTGTAAGACTCGATGGAATTCAACTTACTTTATGCTTAGTACTGCTTTGTTGTACAAAGATGTATTTGTTCGATTGAGTAAGTTGGATAAACAATATAAATGTGTGCCTAATGAGTCGGAGTGGGATTTGGCAAAAGTTGTATGTGACCATTTGGATTTATTTTGTATGTTGACTGAAATTATTTCTGGATCTCGATATCCCACCTCAAACTTATTTTTTCCTAAAATTTGTGAGATTAGATTGTCAATAAATTCATGGAAGGTGTCACCCAATATGGGGATTAGACAAATGGCTGAAAATATGATTGCTAAGTATGAGAAGTATTGGGATGTTATTCATGGAGTGTTGGCTATAGGGAATATCTTAGATCCTAGGTTTAAGAAGATGATGATTCACTTCTTTTTTCCTAAGATTTATGGAGATGATGCTCCCTATCAAGCTGAAAGGGTATTTAACCTTCTCGGTGAAGTGGTGAAAGAGTATGAAGCAAAGCATGCAACAAGTGAAGATGGAGGAGATTTTGAGATGGGCAGTTCTTCTCGAGGTATGTCACAAGCTCCTATTTTTAAGGATTCAAGTATGGCTGGTGAATGGGACTCATTTGTTTCTAGAGAAGTCAACTATAAGCAAGCTAAATCTGAGTTGGAGACTTACTTAGATGAGGGAGTTTTGCCTACTACTAGCAATTTTGATATTTTGTCTTGGTGGAAGAATAATAAGGGCAAATATCCGATACTTGCTGAGGTTGCTAGGGATTTCTTAGCCATTCCTGTGTCTACCGTGGCTTTCCGAGTCTGCCAAAGATCGGAGGTAGGCATTTGAGTACTCACCGTAATAGACTTCATCAAAATACTGTGGAGGCATTGATGTGTACTCAAAATTGGTATTGGACTGAAATTAAAGGTAAAATTACTTATTTCATTTATTCATGTATTATAACATTTTTATATTTTTGTACTAACATGGTACTTAATAATTATTTTTTATGTTTTAATTGTTAGATCGTGAGCCACTTAAACGATTTGCGGAACAAATTATAAATGCTGAAGGAGTGGAGGATCCTGATGATTGACAATATCGTGGCATGACATTTTGGATTGGAAGCTTTGAATCTATATGGATTTGTAGTATTTTTTATTTGTGGATTTTAATGGTTATGTGCTTGAACTTAGTTATGTTTTTTTTATTTGTGAATTTTAATGGTTGTGCACTTGAATTTAATTATTTTTTATGTTTGATTTGTGTTGTTATATTTTTATTTGTTGATTTATGTTTTTTATTTGTGGATTTTAATGGTTGTGCTCTTGAATTTAGTTATTATTTATGTTTGATTTATGTTGTTATATTTTTATTTATGATGATGTGTGTTATTTGTGTTAAATTGTTAATGGTTAGATTGTAATTGAATTTTATTTAACATTATTAATTAAATTATTGAATTCTTAAAAGATATTTTAAATTATTTAATTTTAGGTTTTCCGGATCCGGATATCCGGAATATCCGCCCGGATCCGGTGCGGATATTATCCGCATCCGGATCCGCAAAAAATATTGCGGATCCGGATGCGGATCCGGATAAATAAATGTAAATCCGGATCCGGATCCGGATCCACATGCATCCGGATCCGGATCCGGATCCACATGCATCCGGATCCGGATCCGGATTTTGCCAACCCTAGTTATTTGATGTAGGCAATGGAAATATTCAAATTTGGAAATATTACAATCAAAAGGACAAATAGAAGCTTATTACTGCATTTCCTTCAATCCTAGGTCAAAAACCTGGTGTACAATTTTAAAATGCCGTTATGGACTAGCACCAATAATCTGGATATCTGGTACTTTCTAATTTATATAGTCTATAGGATTTAGCTTAGTTGCTAATGGCAAATCATAAAACCTAGGTGCCAAATCACTGTCATATATGGACTATCAGTACATTTAGTTGAAGTATGCTATCTATATGTGAAATTCTAAATCATTGGCACCTTTATCTTAACAGAGAAAATTGACAATAAAGTAGTTACATATATGTGTTATTTGTTTTAATAAATGAATATAATAGGAAAAGACTTGTTATTTTCTTCATCAAAGAAATGAAAGAAGTCTGAGATATGATTATATGTCTTTAAATTATTAGTATTTCATCCACCGAGAGAGAGGGAAAAAAAAGATGGAGCTTTATACGTGTTATATAGCATTACCAGATGAAGGAAAAAGAAGCAAAAATTTCACTTAACTCATTTGTAGTTAAGGAATTCAAATCATAGAATTTGACAAAATATTAATAACTTTTAAGTAGAAAACAAAAAGGTTGCACTAGTATACAAGGAGAATGATTGTACTCTTTAGCTTTCACTCAAAGCAGGTGCTTACAAAGACAAAGAGCTCATTATACTATGATATGATTAGTATGCACATGTGCTTGGCTCCCATAATCTTAAAAGCTAGTCTAATGAATTTTTCAGTCTTTAAAACTATACTGAACTACCTGGATTGAACTTGACTATTTCTGTGTTAATCACATGATGACATGAAGCATGGTTGCATTCTCTGGTTAAATTATGTTAGAACAGCTACTTTCTTGAGGCAAAAATGAACTCTTTGGTTCTTAAATTAGTTCAAAGTAGCTATCATGTAATGATAAGTTTGGTTCTGATTTTAGATTGATTTGAAAATTGCTTGTTTTTTAATCAAACTAGTTCGTTATGAGTTATGGTTTAATTAATCAATTAATTAAGCCAAAAAGTAACCAATAGTAAAATGTTCAATAGATGGTAGAGGTAAAAACAATTTCTAAGGGTGACACTTGGTCATTCTCCCCCATGTTAATAAAAAGATTCAATGCATTCTATGAAAAATTGTTAACACATGTTTGCTTTCTCATTCATAAATGTGACGTCTTTGTTAATGTGTGGCCTTTCTCATTATTACAAGAGTATTTATCTTTGGTAAAACCCTAGCAACTAGGCTATGGTAGATGCTGGACAGCAGAAATAAAAGGTTGAAAATGAAGATGAAAGTTTGTAGTTCACTCTGCTCTTGTTATATAGCATTGCCAAATGAAGGATAAAGAAGAAAAATTTTCACTTAACTCATTCACAGTTATTGTACAATATTTCTAATCAATTTTTACTCAAACTTGGAAATTAGTTTTGGCGTAGTCATTTTAGCCGCTCAAGGTACCTGAAGGCATCTTAAACCATACCACTACAAAAAGATTAGCTGTGGACATAAAAATATGTAGTAAATATTTATATTATAGTAAAGCATGTTTTTGAAATCAAGATGCTCAACATATTGATGAATATATAGTTTACAAGATGTCCAGTCAATGGGCTAAATTGGTTTTGAAGACTGACTTGAGATAATAAATGCTTGTATACATGCTAAATGTTAATTAACATATATTATTGGTATTGATTCTCATGAGAATTTCTTTGTTTTGCAATTTCTGAATTTCTGAATCATTTGCTTTTGGCAGCTTGAGAGGATAATCTATGACACAAAAAATCCTAGTCCAGGTCAAGTCGAGAAGGCAAAATTATTTTTAAGAGTAACTTCTAATTCTTTTTTTTAAAACCAATGAATTTGATATTATATTGTTTGTAGAAATTGTTATTGATAAAGAACTTCAACTTGAGTTCTTAAATCTTAGCAATAATTATGCTTTATGAATTTCACAATTGGTTATAGGAGCGTGAAAAAGCTATCCTTTTAGTACTTGATAAACTTGATGATATTTCAGATGGGGTTGAGCCACTTTGTTTCTACAATCTCAATGATGTTCTTTCTTTCTTGTCTATTTGTATAGCTTATGGTTGTGTTTGAATTTCCAGATGATTCTCCCAATGAACAGCAACAACACTTTTCCCACAAGAAGTGTCCTTGAAATGTATAGGGAATGGTGACACATTAAAGTACTATGACTACTACTACTCATATGGACAAGAAAAGGAAGAACAAAACTACTGGTTATTCTTCTTTCAATTCTGCTCAATCAAAGGTACATGTATAAAATGAAATTCAATCTTTAAATTTGTTAATGGATTTGAATTTTAGTTGTAGTTCGTAATTTTTTACTAGATTTGAATGTATTTTGATCTTCTTTAGTACATATTAACGAGTTTTTGGCCAGTACAGTGCCTATTGCCTTGCTAGATGTGATCAAAGATGAGAAACTTGATAACAGGTACCAAATTTTGCAGTCACAGCTGATTGTGCTTTTATCTGCATCGTTTTAGAAGTGTCTTATGTTAGATTTATAATTTTATTATTTGTGGTTGTTAGAGGGTGTGTTATATTCCAATGATCTGATGATTGTTTTATTTTATTTATGTAAAAGGATTTCCTTATAGTAACTTCCAAATTATAAATGAAAAAAGTAAAAATAATTAGTCTTTGCTAGTAACCTACTTATGTTTTAAATAACATAAAAATAAATTATTTTTTTATTGTAATGTTTATTTTTTAGTTAAATTTAATTTTAATTAAAAAATAAAATTTAGCGGCATGAGATAGATGTCTCACCACATTAGTTTATTAATTTGTTTAGTAACACAAACCTATTATAACAACCTTTCATAAACTTCCACAAGTACTAGTTTAACTCACCTAGGTAATTCTTGCTTTAATCACATCTTTAAAAGTTATTTTATAAGGTTTTCATTACAAATTACTTCGCTCGCGCCACTTTCCCACTGTCTTTGTGTTTCACGGTTTTCAAAGAAATAAAGTGACAAGTTTTTTTTCAAGGTTTCTTAAGTTATTTCATTATTAGTTTATTTTATTCACAATACAATTGTACGTCTTTCTTTCTTTTTTCTTTTTCTCCCTTGAAAGAGAAAATACACTTATTGACATATATTATATTGCAAAATTTGTGTAGTGATTTCCATCCAGCAACTGTTGCTCCTTTTTCATATCCTCCAAGTTTTACTAAGGATTCTTCATTTTCCACTCACCAAGGTTCGATTAAATTTTAGATTAATTTTGTATTATACTCTGCATTCATTATTATACTGGTTTAAGATTTCAATAATTTATAGTTTCATGAGCCATGTATGATTAAAAGAGCAATTACACTTACTGACATATATTATATTGTAATTTTTGGATAGGGATTTTTATCTAACAGCTTTGCTTGTTTTTCTCATCCATCAAGTCCTCCTAAGGATTCTCCACTCTCCATTCACCAAGGTTTGTTTTATATTATGCTTTCATTATTATATTCATTTAATATTTTAATAATTAGTAGTTTCATAAGCCATTTATGATTGACTTTTTAATATTTATACTTTAATAATTAATAGATTACATGTACTATTGTTTTTTTTTAAATACTACAAAATGATCACTAAATATTAGTACAACTTAAACTTTATATAACAAACTGCAGAAAAAACAATAAAATATAAAGAATCAACTTCCTCAAATACTATTCATCACCATTAAAACATTATCATAGAAATATTTCAAAAATATATTTAATAAATAAAAATATTTAATATTTCATGAGCCATGTATTGTTGGCTTTTTGATATTTATACTTTAATAATTAATAGGTTGAAGATATTTTAACCATTGATTTTTTTCAATACCGCAAAATGATCACTAAATAAATTGTTATAACCTAGAATTTGTATAACAAACTATAGAAAAACAATAAAATAGAAAAAAAATCAACTCCCTAAGATACTAGTTCAACACCATAGTCATGTAATTATAAAATGATCCTTGCAAAAATTACACTTAATTTAATGACTAAAATATATATTATATGGAACAAGAAAAAAAATAAGAATTAAAGTACATAATTAATAGACTAATAAACTATTTGCTTTAACATGACCTTAATGATGGATAAGAATTGGATATGGTTGTCAAATAGATTATTCAAGGAGTTTTGTGGTGGTGTTAAGTCTTTCATTAAAATTGTTGAAAAAATTTAGACCAAGATGGTAACACATGGTGTCCTTGTCTAGATTGCCTAAAAACCCAATCATTTAATGTAAAAAATGTTGAAAGCCATTTGATCCTAAAAGGATTCTCTAAAAGATATAAAAAACGGACTTTACATGGAGAACAATATGAAATTGGTGGTGGCAGTGCAAGTTTAAAATAGGATGCAAATCAAATGGCTAATGATGATGATGATGATGGATGTCTTAAGATGTTGTCCAACATATATGGGGAGACATATATGAATATTGACACAAATCTGGCAGAATCAAATAATGTGGAAGTTGAATCTGAAAAATTATTTAATGCTATTAAGCAGGAAGCAAATTTGAGTTGTTATAAGTATTTAGCTTGAACTTGTATTGTCAAGTTAATGCACATTAAATTACTTAATCACTGAAGTGGTAAATCATTTGATATGTTGCTCCAAATCTTGAAGGATTTACTTCCTAAAGGTTCAAATATTCCAACGTCATACTATGAGGCTAAGAAAATGTTGCGTGACTTAGGACTGGAGTATGAATTAATTCATGCATGTGAAAATGATTGTGTTCTATTTTGGAAAGTGAATGTTGATGGTGATAAATGTCTTGTTTGTGATTAGTCTTGATATAAATTTGAAACTGGAAAATGCGAACAGATCCCAAAAAAGGTCTTACATTATTTTATATTAAAAACTAGATTACAAAGGTTGTTTATGTCAAGACATATAGCTTCTGAAATGAGGTGGCATAAGGATAAACGTGTTAAAATAGAGGGCATTTTAAGGCATCCAGCTAATTTTGAAGGTTAGAAGGACTTTGATAACCAATATCCTCATTTTGCTCAACATCCATGCAATATTAGACTGGGTCTTGTAATGGATAATAGCCAATAATCTATTTACGATAATGTCAGTTCTTATTCCCAGTTCGAAAGTGTCTGGGAGAGATATTGATCTGTATTTACAACCTTTGAGAGAAGAATTGAAAGAACTATGGACGGATGGTGATGACATTTATGATGTATCTAAAAAGGAAACTTTTTGTCTACATGCATTTGTTCTGTGGACAGTAAATGACCTTTCAGCTTATGATAACTTATCAGGTTAGAGTACTAAAGGCTACAAGGCATGTCCAGTATCTAACAAAGATAAATCATCACAACCATTGATAAATAAAATTTATTACATTGGTCATCGTCAGTTCTTATTGTCATGCTACCATTAGTGATATAGTTTAGAATTTGATGGGAAACCAGAAAAAGATCCAACACCTAAGGTGTTGTCAGGAGATGAGATTTTGAAACAACTTGAGTGTGTCAAACATGTATAATTTAACAAAAGTCCAAAGCGTTCTGGTTGGAAAAAAACCCATTCTTCTGAGGACTTGAATTGGACAAAAGAAAGTATCTTTTTTGAGTTAGAATATTGGTTCAAACTAAAGTTACATCATAATCTTGAAGTAACGGATACAAAGAAGAATATATATGATAGCATCATTGGGACATTGTTGAATATTGAAGGGAAAACAAAGACAATATCAAAGCTAGAAAAGATTTAGAAAAAATAAATATTAGAACTTAGTTACATTTAATATCTTATGGTTTAAAACCTCATGCATGTTATACACTTTAGATGAAAGAAAAGATATTTGTCAATTTTTAAAATCTGTTAAGTGTCTTGATGGATATGCTTATAATACTTTAAGGAATGTGAATGTTAATGAGGATAAGATTTTAGGACTAAAAAGTCATAATTGTCACGTGTTATTGTAGCAGTTGCTTTTAATTAATGTCCGACCATATTTGCGAGAAGATGTTTGGACAATACTTGTAGAGTGTCAAACTTCTTTACACAGATATGTGCAAAAACCTTTTGTGTTAGTGATTTGAATAAATTAGCCAAACAAATCATCCTAATTCATAGTAAATTGGAGAGGATATTTCCACCTGCGTTCTTTGACATTATGGTTTATTTGGCAGTACATTTGCCATTAGAAACAAAACTTGCTGACCTTGTTGCATTTAGGTGGATGTATCCATTTGAAAGGTACTTAAGGAAATTAAAAAAATATGTGAGCAATAAAGCCAAACCTAAATGTATTATTGCTGAGGTATATATTATGAAAGAAGCGCTTACATTTTGCTTGAAATGATGATAAACAAAATGAGGAAAAGTCTAGTTTATCGGTATTTAGCCAAAGTGCTAGGCCATTCGGTAAAAGGGAAAAAATACAACTACCTCAAGAACTTATAAAAAAAGCTTATTGGTATGTCTTGAACAATTGCAAGGAATTACAACCTTACTTTGAGTAAGTATATTATAATCTTTTTATATATTCATGTACATATATATATATATATATATATATATATATATATATATATATAGAGAGAGAGAGAGAGAGAGAGAGAGAGAGAGAGAGAGAGATGTTGTTTATATGATTTTTTAATTTCTAATTTTAATAAAAGGTTTTATATGATGAGCATGCTTCAGAGTTAGCGGTATAAAATCTTTCTAATATATTTAAAAGACAAGAGCAATTCCCTATGTGGTTTAAAGATCAGGTTTGTAATGAATCTCATTTAGTAATTTAATATTTATACTTTAATCAATTTTAGGACTAAATTACTTTTCCATTATTTCTTTATAGATGATGACTATGCCTTGCGAAGGGTCGATAGAGGCCACTGACCAATTTTTATTCATTCGCTTGTGGTCCATATCCTGTTGTGTACTTATACTCTGAATGTAATGTCAACGGAGTTTGATATCATGTTCACGCTAGTGATAAGAATTTAAAAACTCAAAACAATAGGGTTATAGTACCAAGTACACATGATAGTGTCGTTGTTGACTTTTATGGTGTTTTATCTAGTGTTATATAGAGCTAAATTATTTTTCTAGAAATCAAGCTATCTTATTTTAATGCTATTGGTTGGATACTAATTTTAACAAAAAGAGGATACAAAAGGATTATCATCTCACAAGCATTAATGTAAGCAGAATATGGTACAAAAATGACCCTTTTGTGTTAGAGATTCAAGCTTAGTAAGTATTCTATATTAATGACTATAACTTAGGATCAAATTAGAAGTGGTAAACAAGATTGAACATTGACATTTTTTGGATGTTCTAGAAACAGATGACACAGAAAAGAGCTTTGAAGGTGTAGATAACATTTACCAAGAGAATGAATCATCTGATATTCAATTGGCCGTCAAAGAAGAATGTTTAGATAGTAGACAATTCCATCAGCATGATGTGAGTCTTGAAGAAGTTGACAGGGACAGAATACATAATGAGGGACTAATGCTTGAAGATGAGGTTCCTGATGTTGGGCAAGAGGATGAAACAATTGAAAATTATTGTAGTGATAATGAAAATATTTCATCAAAAGATAATGATAGTGATGTCAATTAATAATGAATGAAATATGATTTGGCAATTCTATTTTTCTGTGTTTGTTATTATGTATGATTTATTTTAAGTTGTTTGTTTATGTTATTATATATCAATTGTAAACTTTTTAAAAAATATTATGGATGATTTAATTATATTTTTTTTTAAATTGTAGCATATTGGATCATGGCTACTGGAGGTAATGTAACAAAGCTTGTAACCAAATAGCCTCTTTAATAGCCTTTGTAATTGCCATGTGCTCGGCCTTTGAGCTCAACAGTGCAATTGTAGACTGTAATGTAGACTTCCAACTGATTGACCCCCTAGCAAAAGTAAATACATATTCAATGGTTGATTGTTGTTTGTCTAAATCGGTGGCATGGTAAGAATTAACATACCCAATCACACCTTGACAAAGTGTATTGTCTTGCTCAAATAGTAAATCAATATCCACGGTCTTCTAAATGTGTTGTAGAATCCATTTCACAGCATGCCAATAGCCTTTTCTAGGATTATGCATATACCTGCTCACTATACCAACTGCATGTGAAATGTCAAGTCTTGTACACACCATTGCATACAACAAGCTACCAATTGCTTTTGATTACGGAACTTGTAACATTTATTATTGTTCCACATCCATTGAAGGATATAGTTTTGTAGAAAATTTGAAATGAAAAGCCAATGGAGTACTCACAGGTTTTGTCTGCTCAGTCATGCCAAATTATTGTAGTACCTTCTTCAAATATTGTTTCTAAGACAAGCTGACTTCGCCATAAACTTTATCTCTGCATATCTCCATACTAAGAATCTTATTAGCTTCACCTAGATCTTTTATCTTAAATTCTTGATTAAGTTAACTCTTCAACTTTTCAATCTCATCTTTGCCCTTGGATGCTATTAGCATGTTATCACATACAAGAGTAAATATATGAAAGATTCCTCTTGTAGTTTGTAAGAATACACCCAATAATCAAATTTATTTGTAATGTACCTTTGCCCTTTTATAAAGTGATCAATCACTATTACCATTGCCTAAGAGATCAACTTTCTCAATTTACAAACCCAGTTTTCTTTTCCAGTAACCTTGAATCCATTTGGTTAAGTCATGTAGATTTCCTCTTTTGGATCACCATGTAAAAATGCAGTTTTGACATCAAGCTAAACTAGTTCAAGATCAAATTACGCAACCATTGCTAGCAAAATTCAAGTAGACAAATTTTTATAACTAGAGAAAATACCTCATTGTAGTCTATTCATTCCTTTCAAGTGTAAACCTTCGTTACCAAATTTTGTTATTACGAGGAAATCCTTCCTTTTTTATATATACCCATTTGCACCTAATTGCCTTTTTTTCCTTGGGAAGTGTAACTAATTTCTATCATTCTTATGAAGAGATTACATTTTTTCATCCATTGCTTGCTTCTATTGTACACTTTTAAGGCCTGCTTATTGCTTCTTTATAAGTGGAAAGAATATTATCATCTACAATAGGAAGTGCATAGGCCACCATATCAACAAAGCGAGCAAGTCTATGAATATTTCTTTGTTGCCTTCTATATGCGATTGAATCTTATTGTTGTCAAGGTTCCTGGGTCGGAACCTTTTCTTCAACCTCAGTCGATGGTGAATCACTATCTGTCTCCTCGACAGCAACTTGATCAGCTTTAACCTTTTCAAACTCCACTTGCTGCAAAGTACTACTAGTCTTGTCATCCTCTTGTGAATCTTTTTGTTTCAACATAGTTGATCCATCAAAAGTCACATCTTTGCTAAAAATAATCTTCTTTGTAATAGTACACAAGAGATGTTATCATTTTACTCTACCGGTTATACCTATGAACAATGCTTTCTTTACTTTTAACTTAGATTCTTTTACATTATAATAAGGAGTTGAATTAAAAGCATGTAAAGAACCATAATTAGTAGCAATTTTACCAGTCCATATCTTCATAGGTGTTTTGTCCTTAATTGCAGCTGATGCCAAACGATTGATGAGATAGCACAAATATACAGTTACCTCAGTCCAAAACTTCTGGCCTAATGCAGCATTAAACAACATACATCAAACTTTCTCCAGTATAGTCTGGTTTATGCATTCTACCACCCCATTCTGTTGTGGTGTATCTTGAACAGTAAAGTATTGTACAATGCCCTTATCTCAGCATACTTATAAAAATAGATCATCCTTATACTCACTACTATTGTTTGAGCGAAGCCTTTTGACCTTTCGACCAATTTGAGTCTTGACTATTGATAACTCTAGGAAATGAGAGTTATCATGCCACTTTTAGACTTAAATCAAGGTTACTGAAAGAGTAAATGACATGTTTTTATTGAATTTTAGTTGTATTTTGTATAAATATCCACTTTAGTTTATTTTTAATAAATTGTGTTGTTTTAGAATAATTTGTATGCTTAGATCATATGCTTAATTATAGGTAATCGGAAGCTCAATTTTTTAGGAAGGAATGTTGTTGTTATAAGCTTGTAAAATTAAAAAAAGAACTTGGCTACAAAAGAATTAAAGCAAGTCTGGAACAGTGTAGATGTTGTAGCCCTTATTGTAGCAATTCTGGAGCATTGACAGAGAAGATTTCACACAAGATACTTAGAAGATTGTGATCTAAAGTTACCAAATCTGGAAGATACGCATTCTAGACTTCTGGTAGCCCTAATTTTCAATTATAAAATAAGCATGCACACAAGGAAAAGGGGGGGACCCGTTAACCCTAAGAGAAAAACTGAGAAGAAACAAGAGAAAAAAAAATTCAAGATCAAGATTTAGGGCTGCATTAAAGTAGAATTTCATACATTAATCAGAAAATTAGTCCTTTTTATTATGTTCTTATTTTCTTGTTTATTATTTAATCATGGAAATGTATTTGATGGTTGAATTTATTTTTTATATTTTTCTTTTGCAAGTTATGAATTAAATTTATTTGTGGTTGAGTAATTAACAATCTTAATGGTTAATTGACTAATTTTATATGTTGCTACATGTTTGCTATAGCACTTTGTTTTGATAATACTTATCTTAATTCACTATTTTGGCTAACCGTCTATTTAGTGATACTAGCTAAGAGAGAGCCTAAAAAACACTTTTCTTAGTGGAACATATCAAAGCAATACTCGATTTTAGATTGGGTTTCTTTAGTTGAGTTTAACTTGATTCTAAAAGGGCCATTCTTAATATAAAATTAGTGATGAACTAGACATAGGGATTCACCTTGTAGGGTAATTAGAACCTAAGCGTGTAATATTATATCTTATGTCAGCATAACAATTGGTCATTGTTGAGTTGCATCAAAATATAAGATATCCAACAAGCAACATCGGAGGATACTTAAGGATTCTGCCTAGTGCTGTAGCAGATGCTGTAGCAACCGAACCTAAAATTTAAAGAAGTAATCAAAACCATTAAGAAAATTTGATCACTCAACTACTCCATTCCCATCGGTTTCATCCTTGAGTGTGAGGTGAGAATTTTCTTTACAACATTTTTATTTATTGCATTCTTATTTTAAGTAGTTTATTAGTTTTATTATTTGTTTTATTTTCAATTAAAGAAAAACTGCATCAATAGAATTGTTGTAGCAAATCTGATAATATCAATCCCTGTGGAAACGATCTTGAATACTTATCATTATATTATTTGTTGCGTATATTTTCACATTGACGCATGTAGCATAAGAAAACATACAACAAGTTTTTGGCGTCGTTGCCAAGGATTGATTGTTCATTGTGATTTGTGAAATTAATCTCAAATAGTGCTAATTTTTATTTATTTTAATTGGTTTATTTTGTTGATAGACAACCCTTTGTTATGCAAATTTTATTGAACTCGCAAGTGCACGAATCTATTGTAGAATAGATCAATGGTGACGAGTGTCGATCCCACGAGGAGGTGGATTTTAGTTGCTTGTAGAATTAATTTTCTTAGTGGATGATTGGATTTATAATGAAAATTATGTAGGCAATATTTAACTTAACGCTGTTGGAATAAACTATTAAAATGAAATGCTTGGATCTCTGGATTTGTCTCAACATGCACTATCGGCTTAACATTCATTATTAGTACCAATTAAATCATGAAGGGGGAACTTCCACTCATCATGAACCACACTCTAATAGATATGGTGCTAAGGACTTCCCGTGCCAAATAGTAATAACCTTACCTAGGGACGCGGTTATTCCAACCGATATCCAGACAAGATTATTACTATCTGTCTACGAAAAGTCAAAACAACCACATAAATTAAAGGGGAAGGAAAAGTAAATTTACCAAATTAAGCCCATGGAGCATGTTGAGACTTCACCTTCAACCCAAGCTTGAAAGGAAATTAGCCACTCATATTTGAACTAGGGGTAAAATGGGAATTATATTAAAATACGTAGAAAATACAAGATGGAGATAGAATTACAGAAATTTGAGCTCAAAAATAGATTCAAGGGTGTCAAATTAGAGGGGGGAAGCCCCCTTTTTATAAATACACTGAGTAAATCATGGCCATCATATTAAATCAATTTGGACGCTTAGGATTGCGCAACGTGGCAAGTTCCTATTAGATAGAACACATCATCAGGGCTGTTATTCTGTGTATATGCATGTACCGTACACACATTTTTTTCCGTCCACTAACATTCTGCCACGTCACCGGTCAACATTTTTGGTCCAATAAGCTCGTGACACGTCATCAGTCAACGCCACATCATCAGTCAATGCTACATAAACGGTCAATGCCACATTATTCGTCCAATCAAATGCCGCCACATCATCGTGCGATGCCACGTCGGCCATACGATGGTGAACAAAGGCAAGTGAATGCATGTTGTGTACAGATCAGTATATATCAACCGTCAGACATGTGTGTGAACGATCTGTATATGTGAACGATCTATTTTTCTTTTTATGCTCCTCCTAAGATTTTCGACTGTCCTGAGTTCAAAAGTACTGTCCGGTTTTTCATCTGATCTTTCGTTTATTGTGAAATGGCCATGATATCCCCTAAAATACATAAAATACTTAATTAAAAAATAAAACATACATAATTAAATTACAAGGGACTTAAAGACATAAAAATAGGGATGTTAGTGAGACTTGGAGTGTAAAATGATGATTTTCTCCATTATAAATACACACTTTCTAGTACTCAACACCCTTGCATGCACAAATACAAACCTATTAAATTTCAATTTGATCCAAAAATTGAAAGAACTGTAAGGAGATTGAGAAAGGAGTAAAGAAGTTCAAAAACTGTTGTAGCAATGGATGATTTGCAAGATATGGGAAATTTAAATCCTCGAGGAGAGATACAACCAGTGAATGCATAAGAAGGTCAAAATGGGCAGTATGTTTATGGGCAACTAAGGAACCTTAATATTATCCACATGGTAGATGATAGAGACAGAGTTATTTGAGACTATGTAGTGGTGATGCCTTAAGCTATACATCCAGGAATAGTTAGACCAAAAGTTCAAGCTAACAATTTTAAGCTAAAGCAGTGATGTTTCAAATGTTACAGGCAGTAAGGCAGTTCAATGGATTACCATTAGAAGACCCTTACTTTCATCTAAAATTATTCTTGGAGGTGAATGATGCTTTTAAGATTGCTAGAGCATCACAAAAAACAATAAAGCTGAGAATTTTTCCAATTTCTTTGAGGGATCGAGCACGGGCATGGCTGAATTCTTTACTACTAAACTCCATCATTACATGGAATGACTTAAATGATAAATTGAGGAATGAGATCATATCTTTTCATCACTTAGAAGATGAAAGGTTGTATGATGCTGGAGAAAGGTTCAAAAAGTTGCTAAGAAGATGTCCTCATCACGGTATTCCTTGTTGTATACAAGTGGAAACTTTTTACAATAGTCTTAACCCAAGTACAAGATTGATGGTGGATGCTTTAGCAAACGAAGCATTATTGTCCAAGTCTTACAACGAAGCATATGAAATCTTAGAGAGGATAGCTAATAATAACTATTAATCACCAGACAAGTTGCAGCAAGAGGTGCAACTAATGTGCAAAATGTTAATGCTCTGACAACTCTACCAGTAAAAGTAACCTCATTGAATAATATGATTAAAGCTCTAACTACTGCTCCAGAAACAGTTAACAAAGTTGCAGAAGTGTCATGTGTTTATTATGGAGAAGGGCATTTGTTTGATAATTGCCCTAGGAATCCAACTTTAGTTAATTATGTGGGTTACTTCAATAGGCAAAGACATAACAATCCTTACTCGAACACATATAATCCAGGATGGAGCCAACATCTAAATTTTTCATAGAGTAACTAGAATTAGCCTACTATAGCAACCAGTGGATAGAACAGACTTACTCAACCACTTGAATTTCACTAGCAAAATCAAGGGCAAAAAAACACTAATAATGACCAACTCAGATCTCTTGAGACACTGATTAAGGAGTACATTATGAAAAATGAAGTAGTTTTTCAAAATTAAGCCGTATGCTTAAGAAATATAGAGAATAAAATTTGATAGCTTGCTTCAACATTAAGTAAAAGACCTCATGAAAGTTTACCTAGCAATATAGAAGACCCTAGAAAGGAAGAAAAAGAGTAGTGTAAGGTGATTAATCTAAGATCAGAAAAGAATGCTCATATTCTAGTTGGTATACCAAAAAAAAAAGCAGACCCCACTTTAACTAGAGATGAAACTTAAATGGAAGAAAATTCACAACCTAGAAGTATTAAAATAGTTACATATCAATATTCTTTTTATGGAAGCATTGGAATAAATGCCAAATTACGTAAAGGTTTTTAAGAATATTTTAGGAAGGAAAAGAAGGCTTGGAGATTTTGAAACACATACTCTAACACAAGAATGCAATAATATGCTTCAAAATAAAATTCCATAAAAATTTATAAATCCAAAAAGCTTCACAATTCCATGCTCTATTAGACCTAGATATAATGTTTGGGCACTTTGTGATTTGGGGGCAAGTATCAATCTTATGTCATTATCAGTGTTTAAGCAATTAGGAGTTGGAGAAGTTAGGCCAACAACATTGACTTTACAACTTGTTGACAAATATCATGTCTATCTAGAAGGAAAGATTAAAGATGAATTGATAAAGGTGGATAAATTCATTTTCCCTTTGGACTTTATAGTGTTATATTAATCTTATAATATTGATTTTAATGATAACAAAACTTATATGTTCTTGATTAAAATGTTTGAGTTATTAAAATGAATTTCTTAAAGCCATAAACATGTTTAAAGAATCTTAATGACCGTTAACTTAAGTTGAAAAATCATTTTTCTACAAAAAGTTGTCAAAATATAGATTCTGGAAATTAACAGTGAACCGTTTATTACTAATGGTGAACCGATAATTTACAAAAAGGAGAAAACTTTCTAATCTTGAACCATTTAGCAAAAACGAAAATCTAAGTTTGTTTTGTCGGTTTCTAGAAATAAACGGAGACCCAATAACCACAAACGGTAAACTGCTTATTTAAAATCTAAGCATAACGACTATTTGGACAAGTCAAAACGGTTAACCGATAGTAGCAAAAGGAAATTTGATTATTCTCAGAAAGTCAACAACGGCTAGTTTTCAGCTCCAACTATAAAATAGCTCAATCAAATTAAATCAACAGAGATCCAACAATTATCTTTGAGCTTGCTATTGAGTATACAATCTCTTTTGAGCTTTAAACTTGTTTTATTTCATTGATTCACACTTTAAGATTTCAATTGTACATTGTGTGAGAGATTGGTTGATTATAATCTTTGTTTTTGAGTGATTGTAAGTGTTGGGATACACTTGGGTTAAGAGATTGGGAATAATCTCTTGTTGTAAAGGTTCTTTGACACTTTTGAAGTCAATTGTAAGTGTGGTTGAAGCCTTGGAGGCTTGCTTAGTGGAATCCTTAAGCCTAGTGAGCTTGGAGGAGTGGACGTAGGCACAGTTGGCCGAAGCATGTAAAAATCGCGTGTTTGATCTCTCTTCCCTTATCTTTTTAATGTCGAGCATTATTAAAATTATTGCTTTTGATTTTATTAAGACATTAGTTTAAATTATTGTGTGATTTTATTTGCTTAAGTTTTAAAAACCCAATTCACCCCCCTCTTGGGTAGCCTAGCTAGTATTTCATTTGGTATCAGAGCAAAGTTCTCTTATTAGGACTTAACCGTCTAGAGTAAAAGATTTATGACAACCCAAAATGATTCTAGCTTTAGGGAAGGACAATCCACCATTAGGCCACCATTCTTTGATGGAAATGATTATCCTTATTAGAAAACTAGGATGAGAATTTATTTGCAAGCTTTAGATTATGAAATATGGGAGGTTGTGTATGATGGTCTATTCATGCCTTTGACTAAAGATGAAGAAGGGGAAGATATTCCAAAACCTTCACGTGAATGGAATGAGCCGGAAAAGAGAAAAGCTTCTTTAAATTTCAAAGCTATGAATTCCCTATTTTGTGCCTTAGATAAGAAAGAATTTCATAGAGTTTCAAGTTGTTCTAATGCTTATGAAATTTAGAAGAAACTTGAAGTTGTTTATGAAGGTACAAATCAAGCCAAAGAATCTAAAATTAGTAGATATACTAGGCAATACGAATTGTTTCAAATAGAACAAAATGAGAGTATCTACTCTATATATACAAGATTTACGGACATTGTAAACACTCTAGGAGCACTTGGTAAGACCTTTTCAAATAACGAAAAGGTAAAGAAAATAATTAGATCATTACTAAAGGAATGGAGACCTAAGAGAACTGTCATTGAGGAAGTTAAAGATTTAAATATATTGTCTATTGGTGATCTAATTGGCTCACTTATTTCTTATGAAAAATATTTGGCAGCTGAAAGAGGAGATGAAGATAAGAAGAAGAAAAGCATTGCCTTGAAAGGATCAAAGTTTGAAAGTGATGAGGAAAACGATCTTGAAGATGAAGAGATGGATATGATAGCCAGAAAGTTCAGGAAATTTTTTAAAAAAACTGGTGAACAAAGAAAATTCAAAAACTTTAAGAGTCAAAAGGAAAAGAAGGAAGCAATCATATGTTATGAATGTAAGAAGCTTGGCCATATAAAATCTGAGTGCCATCTTCTCAACAAATTCAAGAAGAAAGCCATGGTGGCAACGTGGGATGATAGTGATGAAGAATCAAGTGAAGAAGAACAATCACAAGATATGTCAAACTTGACACTTATGGCAATAGGAGAAGATGAGCTTGATGAGGTAAGTGATCTTCCATCTTATAATGAATTATATGATACTTTTAATGAGTTGCACAGTGATATGATGAAAATTGGTAAGAAAATTGCATGTCTTAAGAAGAAAATGTTAGAACTTTCAAATGAAAATGATACCTTGGAAAAATGCAATGATTTGCTAAATGAAAAGATCAGAGGATTAGAAATGGATAATGAAATATTGCATGGTAGGATTGCATCCTTAAAAGGTAAACAAAGTATTTCATATGAGCATGAAAAATTATATGTTGATGACTTGATCAAAGAAAATGAAGAGCTTAAAAAGAAGAGCAATAAGCTTAGTGAGATTGTGTTAAAATTCACACATGGTCAAAAGAACTTAGAAAAATTAGTTAGTTCTAAAAAATGTGTGTTTGATAAAGGAGAAGTTGGATATAAGCCTAACTTGAAACAAAAATATTACAAAAGCTACTTTGTTAAGGCTACCTCCATTAATAATCATAAAATTGTTTGTCATTAATGCAATGGAAATGGTCACATGAATTATAAATGTTCTATTAAGAAAAATGTATATTATGGAATTAAATGTGTTTGGGTTCCAAAAGGAACCGTTACTAACACTCAAGGACCCAAAAAGTTTTGGGTACCTAAAACTTGAGATCTTCTTTGCATGAATCAAAGAAGAAGGGAAAGAGAAATAAATGGTATTTGGACAACGGATGTCCAAGACATATGACCGATGATTATTCATGACTCTTAAATTTTACCAAGATAAAAAATGGTGGGAATGTATCATTTGGAGATAATTCAAAAGGAAAAATCATTGGTATTAGTAATGTCGGTAAAGTTTCCTCAACTCTCATTGAAAATGTATGCTTAGTTGAAAATCTAAAACACATCTTGCTTAATATTAGTCAATTCTGTGATAAAGGATATAGAGTTATTTTTTATAAAACAAAATGTGTTATTGAAAATGCATGTGATGGTAAAATTTTCTTTGTTGAAAAGAGATGTGTTAATGTTTATACTATTGATATAGATTGTGCATCTACTTAAGATAAATGTTGCATAATAATAGTGATTTATACACTATCTTCTTTGTTTTTCTATAATATGATAATCGAATATTTTAAATTGTGTAAATTTATGAATCATGCATTATATTGACCTTTAAAGACATTTTTGATCAACCAAATGGTTTAGATATGTATTAAGTATTGGATATTTCGCACAATATTCTCATATTTTGGATATTTTTATGTGTGATGGATTGTTTCTTGTTTTTATGAATGCTTGTGTTATATATGAGACTTAGCATTAATGTTACTATGATTTTAGCATTGGTTGTAGTTGTTTTAATATTGATTTTGATTTTTTGGGTGTAAATTTTGCTAATAGTTTTTTTGGAGATGCTTAATATACAGGGGAGATTTTATCGAAATTTTCAGTTGTAAAAAACAAATATGCTTTTGTTCTTTTCTTTTTGATGCTGAAGGGAGAGAATAAGTTATATTTTTATATTTTTCGGGGGGAGCTTATATTCAGGGAGAGTTAACAAAATTTTCTTACCTTTACATACAAAGTTTGTCATTATCAAAAAGGGGGAGATTGTTAATGTTATAATATTGATTTTGATGATAACAAAACTTATATGTTCTTGATTAAAATGTTTGAGTTATTAAAATGAATTTGTTAAAGCCATAAAAATGTTTAAAGAATCTTAATGACCGTTAACTTGAGTTGAAAAATCATTTTTCTATAAAAAGTTGTCAAAATATAGATTCTGAAAATTACCCTTGAACCGTTTATTATAAAAGGCGAACCGATTATTTACAGAATAGCTTTAGTCTTTAGACTTATTTCATAGCATTCTGGAAATTAATGATTTTAGCATTGGTTGTAGTTGTTTTAATATTGATTTTGAATTTCTGGGTGTAAATTTTGCCAATAGTTTTTTTAGAGATGCTTAATATACAGGGGAGATTTTATTGAAATTTTCAGTTGTCAAAAACAAATATGCTTTTGTTCTCTTCTTTTTGATGCTGAAGGGGGAGAATAAGTTATATTTTTATATTTTTCAGGGGGAGCTTATATTCAGGGAGAGTTAACAAAATTTTCTTACCTTTACATACAAAGTTTGTCATTATCAAAAAGGGGAAGATTGTTAATGTTATAATATTGATTTTGATGATAACAAAACTTATATGTTCTTGATTAAAATGTTTGAGTTATTAAAATGAATTTGTTAAAGTCATAAAAATGTTTAAAGAATCTTAATGATTGTTAACTTGAGTTGAAAAATAATTTTTCTACAAAAAAGTTGTTAAAATATAGATTCTAAAAATTACCCTTGAACCGTTTATTATAAAAGGCGAACCGATTATTTACAGAATAGCTTTAGTCTTTAGACTTGTTTCAGAGCATTCTGGAAATTAATGGTGAATCGTTTATTACTAACAGTGAACCAATAATTTATGGAAAGGAGAAAACTTTCTAATCTTGAACCGTTTAGCAAAAACGAAAATCTAAGTTCGTTTTGCAGGTTTCTGGAAATAAACGGTGATCCGATAACCGCAAACGGTAAACTGCTTATTTAAAATCTAAACGTAACGGCTATTTGGATAAGTCAAAACAGTTAACCGATAGTAGCAAACGGCAATCCGATTATTCTCAGAAAGTCAACAATGACTAGTTTTCATCTCCAACTATAAAATAGCTCAATCAAATTAAATCAACAGAGATCCAACAATTATCTTTGAGCTTGCTACTAAGTATACAATCTCTTTTGAGCTTTAAACTTGTTTTATTTTATTGATTCACACTTTGAGATTTCAATTGTAATCATATAGATTGTGTGGGAGATTTGTTAATTATAATCTTTGGATTTGAGTGATTGTAAGTGTTGGGATACACTTGGGTTAAGAGATTGGGAATAATCTCTTGTTATAAAGGTTCATTGACACCTTTCAAGTCAATTGTAAGTGTGGTTGAAGCCTTGGAGGCTTGCTTAGTGGAATCTTCAAGCCCGATGAGCTTGAAGGCGTAGACGTAGGCACGGTTGGCCAAACCATGTAAAAATCGCGTGTTCGAGCATTATTAAAATGATTGCTTCTGAGTTTATTAAGACATTAGTTTAAATTATTGTGTGGTTTTATTTACTTAAGTTTTAACAACCTAATTCACCCCCTTTTTGGGTAGTCTAGTTAGTATTTCATGTTAGACTTTAAGGCTGAGAAAGAGGTACCAATCATCTTAGAAAAACCTTTTATAGCCACGGGAAAGACTTTAATTGATGTGCAAAAATGAGAGTTGACTATGAGGGTCAATGATCAACATGTTTCAATCAACGTGCTGGATGCTATAAAGAGTCCTAATGAAGTTGAAGATTGTAAGTTTGTCAGTGTTGTGCACATTGTTGTGATAAAAAGGTTAAATAGTTATTATAGTAAAGAGCAAATCAAGGCTGTAACATTCGAAGAATTCGAAGATGAAGAAGCAGCTGACATAGTATGGTTAAGGGAAAAGCAACCAATAAGACATGACAAACATTTTGAATTTCCAAACCTCTCAAACAGGGAAGTGAAACTGTCTGTTCTTTCTATTGAAACAACTCATGTTTTAGAATTGAAACTTTTACCTTCACCTTTAAAATATATTTATCTATGCAACAATAATACATTACCTGTAATCATTTCATCTTCTTTGGATATAAGTTATGAGAAAAGTTTAGTGGATGTATTAGGGAAGCATAAGAAGACAATTGGCTGGACTATTAATTCACCTTTAATAGAAGAATTAGTTGATAATACTTTTCTTTTAAACATTAATGATGACCCTTTACAAACATGTTTAACTCACTTTGGTTTGGATTTTGATCTTGATAGATCAGTAGATGAGGTTAACGCCTTACTTGATTCAGCATCATCCATGGACACTAACAAATGGAAGTCAAAAGTGGAACAATTAGCACCATCAGAGAAGAAACTCAGCCCATCATCAGGATTACCACCAAAACTTAAGCTCAAACCATTACCCGACACTTTGGAATATGCGTTATTGGGAGAAGAAAGTACTTTGCAGTAATCATTTCATCATCCTTAAATGACAAACAAAAAGGTAAGTTGTTGAAAGTTTTAAAAGTGTACAAATGAGCATTAGGATGGACCATAGCTGACATAAAAGGTATAAACCAAATGGACTGTATGCATTACATTTACCTTAATGAAAATGCTAAACCTACCAGGGAAATGCAATGTCGGTTGAACCCTAACATCAAAAAAAATTTTAGAATTAAAGTCCTTAAACTATTAGATGCAGGTATCATTTACCCTATTTCTGATAGTTCATAGGTCAGTCCTCTGTAAGTTGTCCCCAAAAAGTCAGGAGTTACAGTAGTTACCAATGTTGAAAATGAATTAATACCCACTAGAGTGACCACAGGATGGCGTGTATGTATTGATTATAGAAAGTTGAATTCTGTCACACGTAAAGACCATTTTCCTTTACCATTCATCGATCAAATGCTTGATAGATTAACAGGTCATGAATTTATTACTTTCTAGATGGCTACTCAGGATATAATCAGATTCCCATAGCACCAAAAGATCAAGAGAAAACCACTTTCACTTGCCATTTTGGCACTTTTTCATATAGGAGAATGTCATTTGGATTATGTAATGCATTTGCTACATTTCAACGATGTATGTTAAGCATTTTTTCTGATATGGTTGAATGATTCCTTAAAGTCTTTATGGATGATTTTTTTATTTTTGGTGATTCATTCGATCAATGTTTACATTATCTAACACTAGTTTTGCAGAGATGCATAGAGAAGAATTTGGTCTTAAATTGGGAGAAGTGCCATTTTATGGTAAAATAAGGTATTGTTCTCAGTCACATCATTTCGAGCAAAGGTATTGAGGTTGATAAGGCCAAGGTGGATCTCATTTCCAATCTTCCCCCACCTAAAACAGTCAGAGAAGTAAGATTTTTCCTTGGGCATGCAGATTTTTATAGATGTTTCATTAAAGATTTTAGCAAAATTTCTAAACTCTTATGCAATTTACTTGCTAAGAATGTACTTTTTATCTTTGATGATTCATGTATTGTGGCATTTGAGAAACTAAAGCAGTTGTTGACATCATCACCCATCATTCAGCCCTCAAACTGGAACTTACCATTTGAGCTCATATATGATGCATCTGATTATGCAGTAGGAGTAGTATTAGGACAAAGAGTTGATTGAACTCCCCATGTCATTTACTATGCTAGTATGACATTGAATGATGCACAGTTGAGCTATTCAACCACTGAAAAAGAAATGCTAGCAGTAGTATTTACATTAGAGAAATTTCAATCTTATCTCATTAGTTGTAAAATAATTATTTTCACAGATCATGCTGCTCTTTAATATCTTCTTACAAAGAAAGATACAAAAGCTAGACTAATTCGTTGGGTGTTACTTTTGCAGGAATTTGACTTTGAATTCAAAGATAAGAAAGACACATATAATATTATGTCAGACCATCTCTCTCGTTTCAATTTTAATACAATTACAGAACCATTACCCTTAAATGAATCATTTCCAGATGAACAATTAATGAGTGTGGAAGTATTACCATGGTATGCTGATATAGTTAACTATCTTGTTATAAGTAAACTTTTGGAGCATTGGACTAAGCAGAACAAGGCCAAATTTTTTACGGAAATAAAAAATTTCTTCTAGGATGACCCTTATCTGTTCAAGTATTTCGCAGACCAAATTATCAGACGATGTGTTCCAAAAAGTGAATTCCAAAAAATCCTTTCATCCTGCCATGAACAAGCTTGTGGAGGCTATTTCAGCGCTAAAAAAATAACTACTAAAATTTTACAATGTGGTTTCTATTGGCCAACTATATTTTGAGATGCTTACATTTTTTGCTCTTCATGTGATAGGTGTCAACGAATAGGGAGTATTACGCGAAGGAACATCATGCTACTAAACCCAATTTTAGTAGTTCAGATTTTTTATGTATAGGGTATTGACTTCATAGGACCCTTTCTCCCCTTTCTTTTGGCCATCAATATATATTGGTCGCTGTTAACTACGTATCAAAATGGGTAGAAGCAGTTCCATGTAAAACTAATAATCACAAGGTGGTGATCGAATTTTTAAAAAGCAACATTGTTTCATGCTTTGGATTCCCTCGAGCAATAATCAATGATGGTGGAGCCCACTTTTGTAACAAATCATTTAAATCTCTTTTGACAAAGTATTCCATTACTCACAATGTGGCGACCCCATATCATCTGCAAACCAGTGGCAAGTTGAGATTTCCAATTGAGAAATGAAGCACATATTAAAAAAGGTAGTGAGACCAGACAGAAAAATTTGGTCATTAAGACTGGATGATGCATTATGGGCATATAGAACGACTTTCAAGACCCCAATTAAGATGTCACCCTATAGGCTGGTATATGGAAAAGTTTTCCATCTACTTATGGAACTCGAGCATCGTGCATACTGGGCCATCAAGAAATTTATCTTTAACTAACTTGAGCATCGTGCATACTGGGCCATCAAGAAATTTATCTTTGACATGCAGCAAGTTACCACCAAAAAAAGATTACAACTAGTAGAATTCGAAGAAATTCGTAATGATATATATGAAAATGTCAAGATTTACAAGTAGCGAATGAAAGTCTTTGATGACAAGTAAATTATGAGAATATCTTTCACCCCAGGTCAGAAAGTGCTTTTATTCAATTCTCGCTTACACCTATTCCTAAGTACGTTACGTTCTCAATGGATTGGTCTCTTTATAGTTCACATAGTTTTTCCACATTGAGCAATTGAAATTAAGGATCCAAAGAACGATATCACTTTTAAAGTTAATGGTCAAAGATTAAAACCATATCTAGAGTACCAACCATATAAAGAGGACAACGAAATAGATTTGAGTGACATGCCAAACTTGAACTGAGATTTTTTTTCTTTATTCTTTCTTCTTTTTTATGATTTAAATTTTTGTGAAAGTGTGTTTATTTAATCATTCAGTTTTCTTTTATCACTTCTAATCATGTGAGCCTCAATTAGATATATCATCTTAAACTTCTCAGACAACTTCAACGTGTACGATCTCATCTGAGAAGCTAAATAAGATTTTGTAAAACACATCGTATTTGGTATCTACAACCTCTAGAGTTGGTATCCCATGTTGAAGATCTAGAAAGAAAAGTTAGAGAAATTAAGGGAGGTATCAACAACACCCAAATAGAACTTGAGGTAAATTCAATAAGAGGACAATTGTGAATTTTTTTCTTTTCTTTTCTTTTCTTTTCTTCTTTGTGTTTTTTAGTTTGTTACCCCGGTTAAATGGCGGATAGCGGTACTTTGTAACAATCAAAGTCAATTATTTTAGTTTCCTATAATAATTGATATTCTGAGAAGAAGGTATGGACAGAAACGTAATTCTAGCAAAGCTTTACAAATAATTTCCTTCACTTCCTCAGAATGCCCTCCTTACAATCTATAAGGCTTAGTCTGAATGCATGCGATTGCTTATGAGAAATAACGTCCCTGCTGACATCCGTTGGTTAATCGAGGCCAAAGTACGTTTGGCAGGTGAGTTGTCTACCAAATTTATTACATACATGCCTGGTTGTGGTAAAGGAAATTACACTAGAAAAAGAAGAGCCCAAAGACTTCATGTTGATTGTTATAAGTGTGTTAGGATAAAATACGATAAAAATCTTTGTTCTTGAGGAATGATGTCTAATAATAGGGAAGATAAGATTCAATTCATTAGGGATGGCTTGAATAAAGAGTAATTGGATGATGTCCTTTTGTCTCTTGAAACGCATCCCAGTGGATATGTACAAAGAGCAATTCTCCAATTATAGCCATTATTTCAAAAAGAACGTGTCTCGGGAATTTGACTATAAATGACCATGTTTGCCGATTTATAAGAAAACTAGATGGGAAGTCTATCCTCGACCCATAGAGGGCGTTCAAACTGTTTGTGGACGTAAAACTAGAGAAAGATGTGAGCCACAATCACAACTACTTGTAAATATCCTTTTACTGTTGTTTTTATTTCACTATTGTTTTATCGTTTGAGTTCTTGTCTTTAATAATTTTATCATTGTTTGTTTTTTCTTTTTATTATTTCCTTTTTGGCTCTCAAGCCATGTGCTTTACGTGTTAATTGACACAGACATGCTACCTCATATACAGCTGTGAACCATTGTCACCAAGATCCTTGATATATGATCCTTTTTTTTAGACTCACAAATTATTTTTGAGAAGCATCCCAATAGCAGTTACTCTCAATAAACAATTCAATAACATTTGTGTGCTCTCTAGGTTTAACTATGGCAAATATAAAGAGTTGGTTAAGGCAGCCATAGATTTTGGTGGAAGCATAGCAGAAATAAATTTGCATTTGGTTTATAGAGGAGGTGACCGAGGGTTATCAAAACTAGTATCAGAAGCTGCTTCTATTAGAGGGAGTTAAGTGTTAGGCATCATCCCAATAAGCCTAAAACCTTCAGGTTGTTTGTCTAACTCACCAACTGGCGAAGAGTTAGTCGTCTCAGGTATGCAAGAGAGAATAATTGAAATTATGCTGATGCTTTTATTTTCCTACCAGGAGATCTTGCAACTCCAGAGGCACTAATCACATTAGCATCTTAGGCCCATCTGAACATTCATAAAAAACCCATTGGTTTGTTAAATGTCAATAACTTTTATGATGGTCTTGAGTTATGTTACACCATGTTTGTTACTCTACATATTGATGTTGGAGACAAATATATGTTGCTTGAAAGAATGCACATGTCATAATAAGTTCCAAGTGAGTTTTTGAGCCTATCTTTTTTCTTGGAGAGTAACTCTTTATGCCTATTCTTTATTCACCTTATCAGTTTATTATTTTATAGAATATCTCTAGATTTCCTTGAAGTTAACGTTCTCTAAGAAAAAAGAAAACCAAAAAAAAGAGTGTGTGTTGCTAGATCTGAAGGTCCATCTAACTAGTAAATATGGAAGATTATTTAGAACCCTAAAAGATGACAGAAAGGTCATCTTTGGTCTGTTTGAGCCTTTCCAGCCAACTCTATTAATATGTATCTATAGTTAACCCCTTTGAGCCTTAAATAAAAAAAAAAACCTTTTTCTTTGGTAACCTATTATCTTGTCCCACTTCAATGTGGAGTATCACCTTTTATTTTGTATTTCCCACCGCCCATTTATGTTTGTAAATAGAGATAATTTTGCATTCATGAAAAAAAAAGGTGCTATAAAAATAAATAAATAAATAAATAAGAAAAAAAATGAAGAATTCAAGTGAAAAGCACCTAACAATCTCCAAAGTCCTCTATTTTTCAAACATATATTTTATTTTTCCTATTATCCTTTCTTTGTTAGCCACGTCCCTAGCCTACGTTACGTCCTAATAAAAGTCCTTCTTGATTTTAGGGAACTATAGTCTGAAATAGAAACTATTTATGTGGGATGAAAAGATGTGATATTGCATATTAAATGAAAAAAAAGAGAAAAAAATGAACAAAAATGAATGATGAATACATTGGTTTGATTAGCATTTTGTTTGAATTAAGATCGTATTATTTCTAAGTTGGGGGTATATTTTTGTCATCTTGGTAAGAGTGTGTGATATTACTTCTTTATTATTTTCTCTCAATTTACCATTAATTGGAATGATTATTTTTGGGTTTAATTTCTTTGTAAGAGTATCACTACTATCGATAAGATTTTGGGGTTTGACATGTCATTTTTGAAAGTGACTCAATTACTGTAGCTGTGACAAAGAAGATTGAACTAATTCATATGGAGAGTTGATGTAGGAATGATATTTCTTTAGACTGGAGATAATGCTTATACTTTTATTTGATTGTTATCATTAGTCTGATTGAATAAATGCGACTGTTTTAAAAAAAAAATCATTTTGGTTTGAATTTTGTTTTAGCTTAATTTGCTAGGGACTAGCAACAAGCTGGTTGAGGGCTGTGTTGAGTGCTATAAAGTATGTATTTATAAAGGAGAAAATCATCATTTCACACTTCAAGTCTTACTAACATCTCTACTTTTATGTCTTTAAGTCACTTGTGCTTTAATTATGTATGTATTATTTAATTAAGTATTTTATGTATTTTAGAGGGCATCATGGTCATTTCAGAATGAATGAGAGATTAGATTGCAAAACAGACAACCATTTTGAATTCAAGACAATCAACAACCTTAGGAGGAGCCTAAAAAGATAAATGCATTTGATTGGACGAATGATGTGGCATTGACCGCTTATGTTGCATTGACTGATGACGTGTCATGATCCTATAGGACTAAAATACTTATGTGGTGTTGACTGGTGACGTATCTTTCTTTAAGCCATTCACAGATGTCCTCAAACTCTATCATTGACCAACCCACCTCAAGACTACCAAGCCATAACCGATAAATTACTTTAGTTCTGTCCAGAAAACCACCTCAAGTTTAATCACCCTCGGCCCTTATGGAAAAATGAAACCCATTTCATTAAGCTACCCTTCAAGCTTAATGAAGATATTAATCCTACCAAGGCCACTTACCTTGGCGTGAGCCCATCAAACCTTGTACTGGCCCAAAATGAATGTGTCCAACTATTAGCCCAAGGCCTCATTGAGCCCACATCCTCCCAGTGGGCTTGTCAAGCCTTCTATGTTGAAAAAAGAGCTGAAACTCTTCACGAGAAAAAACAGCCAGTGATTGATTATCAACCGTTAAATCAGTTTTTACAAGATAATAAATTTCCTTTACCCAGCAGAAACAATAGCCGTTGAGGTCAGCATGCAAAAAGCCTAATCTTCAGACCAAATGTAAAGATAAGTCTAAATGTGATTGTCCTACCCAAAAGCGGCATCATTTTAGAAAGCACAAGACTTCTGACAGAAAGACCAGGAGCAAGCATTACAGATCATTTAAACACAGAAACAGAAGAACTCTCCGCTTTTTTTGAAAAAGAGAAGTTCCTTTTGAGGATTCCAAATGCCTCAAGAACAGTCGGTGTTTTATATGTAAGAGAAAAGGCCATTTTGCAAAAAACTATACGAAGAATCCAAAAAGAGCAGTTCGTCTTGTTCAACATTTACAATCTGTCTCAGAATTCTCTCCTGCAACTGACCAGATTGAATTCAATACCATCTAATTGGCCATAACTTTTTGGTACGATTAGACAATTCTACTTTCCCTAATGTGCTTAATTTCAAAGGCAAAAAACTATTCATGATAAGCTCCTTTTGAGGCTAAAAGAATGGTTTTCAAAGTATGATTTCCAGGTACAACATATAAAAGGGGATAAGAACTTAATCCCTGACATGCTCTCTCGAATTAACAAACAGACACCAACTACTTGCATTCTCTCAAATTTCTCATTCTTAGTAATCTTCGTGGCAACCCGATCTACATCTTTATCTCTCCCCCAAATGGCCTTGACCAGAAATACCTTTCCTCTTTATCGAACATTCCCCGGCCCATACCAAATCCAAGAATATGCTAAATCTACATTTCCATCTCTCCCATAAATGGCCTTGACCAGAAAAACCTTTCCTCTTTATTGAACATTCCCCAGCCCATACCAAATCCAAGAATATGCTACCAAGTTTCTATTTAGGTACTATATGGGAGTCTACACACTCCAAGACCACTCCACAGCCATAACCACATTTCATCCAGAACACCTGTTCTTTACAGGTCTTGTACTCTCCTCTACTAGAGACATTATTGAAAATGAGCTTTGGTATTCTTAGTGTTTAACGATTTTACACGCTACCAAGCTGATCCTTCCAATCAAACACATTCGACAGATGCTCATGAATCCTTCAAAGGCCACTTCCCTTACCTGGACCCTACTTGAATGGTTCTCCCCACTACCATAGTGGAGACGTAAATTACAAAATCTTTTTCAGACTTACAACCTTGACATCATTCCTCTAGAAGAAACAGAAATGTTAACTTCTATTTTTATTGTTCATCGACCCTACTTTCAACACCCAGAAACAAAACTGTTCTTTACTCAAGATTAAGCATATGAGTGGATTACAGTTCCTCGCCCTGTAACCTTAGAACAAGATCTCCTCTTTTAAAAGAATCTTCAAAATTTCCTCTTGAGTCCTAACCATGTTCCACCTCCTATTACAGACATTGTCCATACTTCCCTTGGTCCTAAACATGAGATTATCATGGTCCCAAATCCTATAGTCCTTCAAAAGTCTAAAGAAGTCCTGATTAAAGAAGAAAGACCAGATTTCACAAATATCCAGTTTTAGGATGCACAAGATCCCGATGAGGATTTTATATCCTTATCTCAGGATCTCCAGCAGCTTAAAAATCCCCTCAACGACCCCATCTTCAACCCATTAATCTTTGAACTAGGCCAAACCTCCAACTCTTCCATGGCCAATCCTAAATCTCCAACTTGCACCTAACGATGTGTTCCAAATGTTGTCCACACCAAAGGATGTCCTCTTCACGTGCTAAAAGTACAAATGAATAACGCCAAAGATCCAAATGAGACTGAAAGTGACTCTGACAATGATGCAATGAACTTATCCTCTCTATAATTTTAGGCTTTTGCTTTTGTAAAAGATAAAGCAAAGACAATAATGAGCTTGCTTTATTCAAGTGCTTTTCTTAAAGGTGTGCTTCAGTGTTTTTCTTTCCAAAAGAGTGCTTTATGTTGTCAGCCACATCAAGTGATTAAAATAGTTTTACTTTTTGCTTTTGTAATTATTAGAGCAGTTTACTTTTGCTTTTGCTTTGGATAAGGGTTCTGTCTTGTCCTTTGCTTGGTTGTAAGCTTTTCCTTTCTCTATATAAAGGAAGGATATTATGAAAAGAGAAAAGAAGAAGAAAATTTTAGAGAAAAAAAATATCCTTTGAGTTCTCTCAACCATGTCTAGCTAAAACTCCATTCTCTCTTAATTCAAAGAAGCCTTGGATTTATAAAGAAAAGAGAAAGTAAAATAAAATCAGTTCATAAAACCCTGAGGAAGTATGCTCTGCACTTGCCTTCCTTAAAGGATCCTGTGCATAAGAAACTCGCTGTAGTTTTCTTATCTGGTTTCGTACCTTATTTTGGCCAAGAATTGCCTGTTTTGGGTTGTATAACCTTTAAAGAAAATATTTTGAGTTTTCTAGTATGAGGCATATCGGTAGGAATTCAACGATGTAAGTTCCAGAGGTAATCTCGAATGGGGACTTGTCTGGTCCGCACTGTTGGTTAACAAGCCATGTACAGTACCAATCCACGATTGGTATCAAAGCTAGGTTCAAACAATACTAGTTTGCCACAATTAGAATTGTCCTTACCACTCTGCATGTCGGTAGTGTCCTGCTTACCCTGTACCCCAATTTCAACCTCTCCCTATTAGACACAAACCTGTCTATCGCACTCAAAGTTTAGATTCAGATTCAAGGAGTAGAACAAATAGCTTCGGCTAAAATTGCAACCTTACACCATTAGTTGGTGTATCCTCTGCAAATCCATGCTCTTGACCTTCCTACACCCCAATAAGCAAACTCTGAAGCTTTAATGATTCTTGCTGAACCAGAAGAAATTCCTACCATCATTCAGATACCTAGACAAATCCCTCAGCAAGAACTCATAAAAATCATGCCTTTAGAATAGATCACCAACTATGAGCAGTTTCATAGTAATTACAGTCCGATCTAGACTTCTGAAAGCATGTTTGAACACTGCCCTGATGGCATTGTCCACATGACTTTCAAACCACCTCCTTCAGCACCAGAATTCGCCTTAGCTGTTCTCCATGAGTAGTTCATTGGAGAGCCAGCGTAATTTTTGCAGCTGCAAGGAAAGAATATGTCAAGATGAAATGTTGTTCAATGAACTTCAAGGATTTGAATTATCATTTCAAAAGGATGTCCATCTTGTTTTATAAACTTGGTAGGTTCAATGATCCAACATTGAAAGCATGTGTTCTTAGCTTCTCTTCCAGAAGAACTATTGCATATGCACAGAATGACACCCTTGAATCCATTTTTGAGCTCCATTTTATGTAATTCCATCTCCATTTTGTATTTTCTATGTATTTTAATAAAATTCTCATTTTGCCCCTAGTTCAATTATGAATAGCTAATTTTCTTTCAAGCTTGAGTTGAAGGTGAGTCTCAACATGCTCCATGGGCTTAATTTGGTAAATTTGCTTTTTCTTCCTATCTAATTTATGTGGATGTTTTCACTTTTCGTAGACAGATAATAATAATCTTGTCTAAATATTGGCTTGAATAACTATCTCCCTAGGCAAGGTTATTGCTATTTGGCACGGGAAGCACTTAGCACCATATTTATTAGAGTGAGGTTCATGAGGAGTGGAAAATCCCCATTCATGATTTAATTGGCACTAATAAGAAATGTTAAGCCAATAGTACATGTTGAGTACAGATCTGTAGATCCAAGTACTTTATTTTAATAGTTTATTATCTCCGCTCTAATTTAAATCATAAGATAGCCTATGTTACTTTCATTATAAATTCAACCACCAACTCAGAAAATTAATTCTACACGTAATTAAAATTCACCTCCTCGTGGGATCGACACTCGTCATCGTTGATCTATTCTACAATAGATTTGTGCGCTTGCGAGTTCAATAAAATTTGCACAACAAGTAACTGTTGTAGTAAATAAGAGAAATGAGCTCATTCATATAAGAATAATAACTAGATGGAGAGTTTACATGGATTACAAAAAGCTAACTACAGCAATAAGAAAGAATCATTTCCCACTATTTTGTATAAATCAGATGTTAGATAGACTTGCTAAAAAGGAGTACTACTATTTCTTGGAAGGGTATTCAGGTTACAATCAAATTGTTATAGCACCAGAGGATCAAGAGAAGACAATATTCATTTTTCTTTATCCAACCTTTACTTTTAGAAGGATGTCGTTCCGGTTTTGCAATGCTCTAACAATATTTCAGAGGTGCATGATGGCAATATTTTCAAACATGGTGGAACAAACACTCGAAATATTCATGGATGATTGCTTGCAAAATTTAGAAAAAGTGATTAAAAGGTTTGAGGAAACAAATCTAGTGCTGAATTAGGAAAAGTGTCACTTCATGGTACAAAAGGGAATAGTTTTAGGCTATGGGGTCTCGAGAATTGGCATGAAAGTGGATAAGGCAAAAATAGAGGTAATTGATAAACTCCTACCACCCACCTTAATTAAAGGCTTAAGGAGTTTTTTGGGTTATGCTTGAGTCTATAGAAGATTCATTAAGAATTTCTTTAAGATAGAAAAACCCTTATGCATGTTGTTTAAGCATGACAGACCCTTCAATTTTGATGAGAGTTGTCCAAGAACCTTTGTTGAATTAAAGAAAGCTCTTGTCACAGTACCCATAATTGTAGCATCAGATTGGAGTATGCCTTTTGAGTTAATGTGTGACACCAGTGATTACTTCGTTAAAGCAATGCTAAGACGAAAGAAGAACAAAATTTTTCATTTTATTATACTACTACTAAAAGGAGTTGCTAGCAGTTGTATTTGCAATTGACAAATTCAGAGCCTATTTGGTTGGCACCAAAGTGACTGTGTACACAGATCATTCAACCATAAAGTATTTGATTTCAAATAAGGATGCCAAACCAAGGTTGATAAGGTGGATCATCTTACTACAAGAGTTTGACTTGGAGATCAATGATATAAAAAAGGACTGAAAACCAAGTAGCAAATCATCTTTTAAGACTTGAAGTAGATGCAAGCATGCATACCAAATAGGATATCACATAGACATTTCTAAATGAGCAACTATTAATGCTACAACATGTTCAGAGGCCGCAGCAGTAAGGATTCCCATGATATGCAGACTTTGCTAATTACTTGGTGAGTAGACTATTACCACCTAATCTAAGTTACCAGTAAAAGAAAAGATTTCTCCATGATGTCAGAAGCTATCAGTGGGATGATCTTTA
This sequence comes from Luvunga scandens, assembly GCA_030449905.1. Classification (NCBI taxonomy): domain Eukaryota; kingdom Viridiplantae; phylum Streptophyta; class Magnoliopsida; order Sapindales; family Rutaceae; genus Luvunga; species Luvunga scandens. The sequence continues at coordinate 3,911,526 of JASUUG010001017.1, read as the reverse complement.
CCTGTATAAGATGTGTTCAAATCAGATCATTTGAAGATGTGTGCCTGATGAAGAAATCGTAAACATATTGCAATCATGTCATGCTGCAGCATATAGAGGACATTTTAAAGGCCACAGAACAGCAACCAAAGTTTTACAATCAGGTTATTACTGGCTTTCTATTTCTAAAGATGCTTATGAATTTTTCAAATGTTGTGACATGTGTCAAAGAACAGGGAACATCTCTCAAAAGCATGAAATGCTATTAACCAATATTTTGAAAGTTGAGCTCTTTGATGTCTTTGGGATACATTTTATGGGTTCATTCCCACCATCTTTTAGGAATTTATATATTTTAGTTGCTGTAGACTATGTGTCAAAATGGGTGGAAGTTGAGGCATTGCTAATAAATGATGCTAAAGCCATGGTGAAATTCTTTCAGAGGAATATTTTCTCAAGGTTTGGGATTCCCAGAGCCATCATTAGTGATGGAGGCACTCATTCTTGCAATAGAATATTTATTGCAGTATTGGCTAAATATAGAATTAAGGATAAGATTGTTGTAACATATCATCCTTAGTCCAATAGTCAAGCAGAAGTGTCCAATCGAGAAATAAAAAGGATTTTAGAAAAAGGGGTGGACCCTATTGGAAAGGATTAGCTCTTAGAATACATGATTCTTTATAGGCCTACCGTACAGCCTATAAGACACCACTCGGCATGTCTTTATACATAGAAAAGCTTGCCATATACCGTCAGAGCTAGAGCATAAAGCATATTGAGCATTAAAATAATTTAACATAGACATGCATGCTGCAGCATAGCATAGAAAGCTTCAACTATTTAAACCAGAAGAATCAAGGTTGTTCTCCTATGAAAACACAAGGATTTACAAAGAGAACAAAACAATGGCATGACAAACAAATTTAGCATAGAAATTTAATCCTAGGCCAATAAGTTTTGCTTTACAACTCAAGATTAAAGTTTTTTTTCTAGAAAGTTGAAGTCTAGATGGTCAAGACCTTTTAGAATTATTAAAATCTTTCCTCAAAGTGTTGTGGATCTCAAAGATAAGAAAATTGATAAGGAATTTCTGGTACATGGGCAGTGAATTAAATATTATGTCAAGGATGTTTTGCACAACTTAAGAGAGGATTTATACCTCAAAGACCTAATTTGAGCAAATAAGTAACGGTCACGTTGAAGGACCTTAAATCAAGCGCTAATTAGGAGACAACCTAATAATCAAGGGAAGAATTAAATTTTCCTTTCAACATTAAATTTAGTTTTTCATGTTTTTCTTTACAGTTTTCATCATTCTCAAGTGATTATCTAGTTTTATTTTATTTTATTGCAGTATGGTTAAAAAACAAAATTGGCTAAAACACTGACACATGTTGCTGCAGCATAATGCTTCACTTGACAATTAGACAATGCTTCTCATCAAACAAGCGATTTTATTGTAGATTGCTGCAACATCAATTTACTTGCTGTAGCGAGGACTCGTATGGTCATAGTGAAACAATTACGGAAACCTTTAACCATTGGGAGTAAATATGGACAGATAGGTTAGCATATCAAAATAAAGATAAAAAAGGATTATATAATCCCTAGATTTTCGAACCGACCTTCTTTTCTTTTTAAATTAGTTTTGTTTTAAATTCAAAATAATCTTATTTCCAATTTTATCTTATTAATTAAATCCTTTAATTTTTTTTTACCTTTACCTATATATCAGGGTTTTATTGTGCCTCTTTTGGTTTCACTCCAACTTTCTCTTCCCTCATCAATAGCTTTAAAAATTCACTACCCTTTTTGACGACCTGTTCCCTTGTACCCAACAACACAGTCAGATTACTCTAGTCATGAAAAGTATAAGAAGACCGCGACTCGATTAAAGGACCCCTCACACTTTTATAGTTATAAGGCCGAAGATAAATTTGAAGAATTTATCGAACCAAAGAAGATTTTAAAGGAAAAGGGTTTTCAATTCCCGCTACAACCATCTAGAACAATCAACACTATCTATGTTGCTGCAGCAAATAGGGGCTGGCTAGACTTTTGCACCTACTCAAGCGACCCTCTGCTGCCAATCGTTTGGGAATTTTATGCCAACATGCTACAGCAGGACCAACGCATAGTCTAGGTAAGGAACACTCAAGTCCCCTTAAAACCAAGGGTAATTAATGCTTTTTATAATTTACCCTCTGATATTGACTATAAGTACTTAAAAATAGTTGGGAGTATGACCACTAAAAAATAGAATGATGTGCATCAAAACTCTTATGATGGAAGGTAGTTCATGGGCAACTGAAGAAGGCATAGTAGTGAATGGGATTGATTTAAAACCAATTGCCAAAGTGTGGGTGAAAATTTTAAAATCTAAACTGATGCCCACCACACACACCACCACTATGTCTCAAGAAAGATCAATTCTCTTATACATCATCCTTAAAGGGTTGGCTATTAACATTGGGATAATTATTGAAAGGGAGATTAGATAATATACTTTGAAAAAGCACAAGACTGCTACTTTATTATTTCCTCACTCATCACAAGCATTTTCCTTGTATGCGGAGCAAGCATAACTACTAAAAAAGAATGAATTAAGAATGAAAGAGCTTTTATTGCTCGGATTGTTGAAAGAATTTTTAGTGAAACTACATCTGCAACAACACAAGAATATGTTGCTGTAACAGGAGCAAGGAAGGTCATTAGATTGAAAGGAGATTGCAAAAGCTAAGTTACAATATTAATCAATGTGAAAAAGCACGAGAGAAAAATAATAGATTCGAATTACTTGATGCACCTTGAAGATCATCTGTATCAATTTACCATCTACATTAAAAGCAGGAATAGGGACTTTCCTACCATATTGATGCAGTAGTTTAATTTTGAAACAATAGAAGAAGAAGCTCCAACAACTGAAGCAAAGCTAGTGAAGAAGAATAAAAGTTTGAAGAAGAACCACCACCAATTAAAGAAGGGATAGAGGAGAGAGAAGAAGAAGAGGAACAAAGTATAGATAATGATTCAGTAGAAGAGCATGATTAGGCACCTTCAATAGTGCCTCTTAAACAAAAAGGAAGCATATCATCAAAGATGACTAAGACGAGACAGAGGATGAGCAGGATAAGGAACCACCAGTACTCTCCATCAATGGCAAAGAAAAAGTCCTGAATGATAAAGACTTAGAGGAGGTCAAGATGATATTGATGCTAAAATTAAAACAGCTGTTAGCAAGGCTACCTGAACAGTTATAGAAAAGCATAGTCTACTGGGCATAATTACTATTAAGGACTCTACTACAACAAAACCTACTTCAACTACTCCCAAACAAACTCCAATTAAATTTTTTTCAATAATGCCCAAGGGTTTCGGTGAGCGCGAAGGGGCACAAACCTCTGAAGGTGTTTAGCACCAGAAGAGCCTAAGCACAAATAGACAATTAGTCCAACTTCGGGTCAGAAGAAGAAGTTGATAGTTACTATGCCATATGGGTCACCCAAGGAACTTCTAAAGAGTGTATTTAAAAACAAGTGAACTCTTTTAACTCGTGATGCAGTAAAAAGTCAAACAACATGGGAGTACCCATCATTAGCCAATTCATTTTATTTCTTTCTAAAAGATTTTCTTTCATTTAGTTATATTTTCTAATCTAGTTTGCATGTCTTTTTATTTAGTGGCTAAATAATTCTCGTTAATTTATTTTTTTGTATACGTGTAAGGACACAGCACCTCTCAGGTTTAGGGGGTTGTGTTAAAGTATAACGTAATGTGTTGTTTGTGATGTAAAGCTCTATTATCTAGTATTTGTGTATAAATTGGAAAACCTAATAAAGATAAATAAAGTAATGATAGTGTTGAGTGCTATAAAGTGTGTATTTATAATAAAGAAAATCATCATTTTACGCTTCAAGTCTTATTAACATTCCTACTTTTATGTCTTAAAGTCCCTTGTAATTTAATTATATATGTTTTATTTTAATTAATTATTTTATGTATTTTAGGGGACATTATGGTCATTTCACCATGAACGGGAGATCAGATAGAAAAACGGACAACAATTTTGAACTCAGGACAGTCGAAAACCTTAAGAGGAGATTAAAAGGATAAATGGTACTGTTCACATATACGATACTGTTCACACATAAGGCACTGTTCATATATACGTTGCTGTACACGTTACTGTTCGCGGTGCTATTCACTTGGCACTGTACAATGACGTGGCGGCATGTGATTGGACGAATGATGTGGCATTGACCGCTTATGTGGCATTGACTGATGATGTGGTGTTGACTGATGACGTGTCACGATCCTATTGGACTAAAATGCTTATGTGGTGTTGATCGGCGACGTGGCAGTATGTTAGTGGATCAAAAAAATGTGCGTACGGTACATGCATATACACGGAATAACAGCCCTGATGATTTGTTCCATCCAATAAGAATATGCCACGTGGCGCAATCCTGAGCGTCCAAATTGTTTTGATCCGATGGCCATGATTTATTCATTGTATCTATAAAAAAAGGGGCTCCCCCCCTAATTTGACAACCTTCAATCCATTTTTTAGCTCAATTTTCTGTAATTTCATCTCCATCTTATATTTTCTATGTATTTTAATAAAATTTCCATTTTACCCTAGTTCAATTATGAGTAACTAATTTCCTTTCAAGCTTGGGTTGAAGGTAAAGTCTCAACATGCTCCATGGGCTTAATTTGGTAAATTTACTTTTCTTTCCCCTTTAATTTATGTGGATGTTTTAACTTTTCATAGACAGAAAGTAATAATCTTGTCTGGATATCTGCTAGTATAACCGCCTCCCTAGGCAAGGTTATTACTATTTGGCACGGGAAGCACTTAGCACCATATCTATTAGAGTGAGGTTTATGAGGAGTGAAAAATCCCCCTTCATGATTAATTTGTACTAATAATGAATGGTGAGCGATGGTGCATGTTGAGTCTGTATCCGGAGATCCAAGCACTTCATTTTAATAGTTTATTCCCACCACTTTAATTTAAATTAATAGATAGCCTACATCATTGTCATTATAAATCCAACCACCAACTCAAAAAATTCATTCCACAAGCAATTAAAATCCACCTCCTCGTGAGATCGACACTCGTCACCGTTGATCTATTCTATAATAGATTCATGCACTTGCGAGTTCAATAAAATTTGCACAACATATAACTTATGGAAGAAGGTGATATTTTGTCCCAACACTTAGGCTTTGATTAAGTTTTAAAAGAATGTTGTAGCAGAACCATGAAAAAAAAAAGGTAGAAAATATCTTAAGTTTGGAGGAAAATTTGATGTTGAACTGTGCTTATTATAAGATAAATTCTACTCAAATGGCTTAAGTTGCTGGTAACAAGAGATATGAGCATTGCTATACCATCAATTGTTTGCTAAAAAATAAAAGAAAGAGAAAGAAAGAGAGAGAAGGTCCTCTGTCTGGGATATTGCATAGCCATGTTTGTTCATAAGCCACATGTTCAACCTTGAGTTAATGGTGTCTATAGATAAGACTATTTTAAGAGTATTGCTGCAGCAACTCTGATCTGTGCATTGGTTGAGTAATTAGGTATCATCACCATAAGTAATAGACATTCACATGAAAAATCAATGATACATTGAAAAGAATTTCATTGATATAAAAAAAAGAGAATATTTTGCTAGAGCACAGTTAGAGTTTGTTTGTGATCTCTACCCCCATATATATGTGCTTACGTTTTACCTCTGAGTTATATGTAATGTCTGTGCGCTGTTGCAGTACCTTTAGACTTGATCAAAGTGGCACACACTCACTTTGGATAGAATGAGGCTTGAGTCTAGAACTAAACTGCTATAGCAATTTTGCATGATTAAAAGTGTGATTTGAGGGTTGAAGAATCATTGCAAATTTGATAACAAAGCTAATTATGCGTTGCATGATTGTGTGATTGAAGTATTAATGTTGTTGTCATTACTTGAGAACAAGTAATGGTTTAAGTTTGGGGGTGTGATAACTCTATAAAATGAGAGTTATCATGGCACTGTTAGATTTAAATCAAGATTACTTAGATAGCAAATGACATGCTTTTATTGCATTTTAGTTATATTTTGCATAAATATCCACTCTATTTCATTTTTCATAAATTATGTTATTATAGAATAATTTGTGCTTAGATCATATGCTTAAATGTAGGTAATCAGAAACTCAATTTTTAAGGAAGGAATGTTGTTGTGATAGGCTTGCAAAATTAAGAAAAGAACTTAGCTACAAAAGAATTAAGCAAGTCTGGAATAGCGTAGATGCGGTAGCCATTGTTATAGCAATCCTAGAGTATTGACAGAAAAGATTTCACGCGAGATACTTAGAAGATTGTGATTTAGAGTTTCTAAATCTGGAAGATACACGTCCTAGACTTCTGGTTGCCCTAATTTTCAACTATAAAAGAAGCACACACAAAAGGAAAAAGTGGGGAGCCATCAACCCCAAAAGAAAAACTAAAAAGAAACAAGAGAAAAACAGAATTCAAGAGCAAGATTTTGGGCTACATCAAAGGAGAAATTGCAGAGATTAATTAGAAAATCATTCTTTTTTATTCTTTTCTTGTTTTTTTGTTGACTATTTAATCATGGGGATGTGTTTGATGGCAAATTTCTTTAATCTATTTTTCTTTCACAAGTTATGAACTAAACTTATTTGTGGTTGAGTGAAAAACAATCTTGATGGTAAATTGAATAATTTTATATGTTACTACATGTTTGCTATAGCACTTTGTTTTGATAATACTTATTTCAATTTATCATTTCGGCTGACCACCCATTTAGTGATACTAGCTAAGAGAGAGTCTAAAAAAGACTTGTCTTAGTGGAATATATCAGAGCAATACTCAGTTCAGATTAGATTCTTGAGTTGAATTTAACTTGATTCCAAAAGGGCCATGTTTAATCTAAAATTAATGATGAAATAGACATAGAGATTCACCTTGTGAGGTAATTAGAATCTATGCATATAATACTATATCTTATGTTAGCATAAAAATTGGTCACTATTGAGTTGCATTAAGATATGAGATATCTAACAAGCGATAACTGAGAATATTTAAAGATTTTGCCTCTTTGTAAGAAGAGATGTCAGAAAGATCCAAACCTAAAATTTAAAGAAGTAGTCAAAACGATTAAGGGAGTTTGATCACTCAACTATTCCATTCCCATCAATTTCATCCTTGAATGTGATATGAGAATTTTTTTTACTACATTTTTAGTTTAAGTAGTTTATTGGTTTTATTATTTGTTTTATTTTCAATTAAAGTAAAACTGCACCATTAAAATTATCAGAAGAAATCGATAACATCAATCCTTGTGGAAACGGTCTTGAATACTTGTCATTATATTACTTGTTGTGTACACTTGCACATTAACACCTATAGTAGAAGAAAACATACAACAACCATCTTTTTCCATTTCAGGAATGTGCCTCCTAACGAAGTTGTTTTGGTAAATGCCCACATTTCATTGCAAACATAATCCAAAATCTCTTTTGTGACATGAATTGTTAAACCAAACCTTATCCTTGTCTATTTGCCCAAAACACAATGTTCACAAAATTCTAATTTCCAAGAATTTGCACCTTTCAATAAGCCTTGCATCACCAAAATCTACAAAGCTTTTTCACCAACATGTCCCAAATCCATATGCCACAATTTAGTTGCTTCTGAATCTACATCCTTTTCAAAGACAGTTGATGTTGATCCAATAACTGTACTCCCTTAGAAATAGAATAAGTTATTTCTTCTTGTGCCTTTCCTTTAAAATTCTAACTAAGCAACCCAAGAGAAAGGGTGAATTAGGTTTAAAAATTATACAAACAAAAATACAATACAATGGAAATAAATATTTCAAGAAATTTAATAACAGTAAATTTCAAGAAATTTACAATTGACTCATATACACTTCTTTCCCCCCAAGTGTTTCCCACACTTATACTAACTTAATTTTGATATATAAATGAAGATTACAAAGATTACTCTCTATAAAAGTGCACAAGCAAACTGCATAATGATTCAATGTATATAAATAAACAAGATAAAAGCTAAAGATTAGTTGTATAAACAAGTTTTAGCTTAATTTAGTTTGAAAAAGTTGTTATATTTGAGTTTGATTTGGGTTTTTATAGTTTAAACAATCAAAATAACTGTTATTGACTTTTTGGAGACTTATTGGATCGTCGATAAAATAAGGCGATTATCTACTTAGGTTATCATTAGAAAGAGTTTCAAAATTTTGGCATAGGCAGTTAGCTACTACAAGTAGTTGGCTAGTCGATAACTCTTTGTACATGAAGAAGGTAGCCATTTTCTAGGAAGCGGTTAGCCATTATATTTCTAGTTTTGAGTTACTGCTTTTAAATTTAAAATTTAACCCCAAAATTCTTTTTGAAATTATACTATGGCCTAGATCAATGCAAATACTTTCAAATAGTTCCATTTTCAAAATTAATAACAACTCTTATTGATTTCAAAACTCAAACCTTTTCATTTTAGTGCCTGTTTGGTATGGCTTATTTTATGGTCATAAGTGCTTATTTAATCCCATAAACACTTATTATAATTTCTATTGTTCTTTGATTATTTTTCGGTTAAATAAGCTATTTTGACTGTAAGAATTTCTTTATAGATTGTATGGTAATGCGTTTGGGCATTATTGAACTGTTCGCTTGCATGCGCGACATAATGTTCTTTTCCATCAATCTGTTCAATGAGCACTGCACCCCATGCTTCATCAAAAGCATCTGTCTACAGTATCCTTTTGCCATGTGTCAAGATTCTTAAAGGTGGAGGATTCTGGGCAATCTACTTTAAGTGGGAAACAACTTTGGTGTGGATGTCAGACCAAGGTGGTGGATCCTTTTTCAAAAGATATGATAAAGAAGTGGTATAGGTATTGACTCGTGAAATGAAATCTCTAATATAATTGATAATCCCTAGAAATTGTTGAATTTGTTTTCTAGTAAAATTGGAATCAGGGAAATAAGTTAATTCTTGTGCAATATGAAGACTAGGGTGAAAAAACCCATTTTCTATTATCATTCCAAGAAAAGTGATGATATCAGTTGCAATGGTACTTTTCTTTTCTGATAACATAATTCCATAAGATTGAATTATCTTAAAGAATTGTTCAAGCAGATCATAATGCTAATCATGTGTTTTTTAAAAGAGAAGTAAGTCATCAATATAGATCAAGGTATGATGGAGAATGGGCTGGAAAATGGTGATCATGGCCTTTTGGAAAATAGATAGGGTAGTTTTAAGCCCAAAAGGCAACACGGTCCATTGAAAGTGGGCATTTGGCATACAAAATGCAGTCTTGGATCGGTCATCTGGGTAAATACCCAATTACCAAAAACTGGATTTAAGATCAAATTTTGAAAAGATCTTGGTATTTTGTAGCTAGACAAACAAAGATTGTCTTTAAGGAAGTGGACACTTGTTGTCTTCAAGAAAGATATTAAGAGGCTGATAGTCAATAACCAGTCTTTTTTTCCTCAGACTTTTTCAGAGTTTTTTTCCACATAGAATGCTTGACAAGCCCATTAAGATGTTGTGGGCTCAATAAGACCTTGGGCCAATAACTGTTGACATTTAATTTAGGCCAAAATAAGGTCTTCAGGTGTCATTCCTAGATGGGTGGCCTTTGTAGGATTATGGTCTTCATTTAGCTTGAAAGGTAATTTAACAAAGAAGTGTGGGTTTTTCCACAATGGATTGGGATGAACAAACTGAATATGAGACTCAGGACAATATTAGAGGAGTTTGGTTGTGATATCCTTATATGAATGAGGAACATTGGAAAGAGAGTATAGTTTAAGGGAAAGGTAATTTAACAAAGAAGTATGGGTTTTTCCACAATGGATTGGGATGAACAAACTGAATATAAGACTCAGGACAATATTAGAGGAGTTTGGTTGTGATATCCTTATATGAATGAGGAACATTGGAAAAAGAGTATAGTTTAAGGGAAAGGTAATTTAACAAAAAAGTGTGGGCTTTTCCACAATGGATTGGGATGAACAAACTGAATATGAGACTCAGGACAATATTAGAGGAGTTTGGTTGTGATATCCTTATATGAATGCGGAACATTGGAAAGAGAGTATAGTTTAAGGGCATCAGTATAGGTTTTAAACATGTTTTTAAACCTAATACCGGTGAGAGTAATCTAGACATTCTTGGCTTAGCTAAACAAATCAAGGCCAATAAGAAGATCTTTATCAGGGAGATAAGATCCAATCATTTTTGTCCACATAACACAATTAAGAAAAAACTGAATACCAATGGCAGTTTTGTGGAAAATAATTTTCCATTTGCAGCTTTGAAGAATTCTTCATGTTTTTTCCAATAATCAAGAAGGAGTATACTGGGATTTATCATACTTTTCTAAACACCAGTATCTATGAAACCTATAACAGAGATAGGTCGGTGGTATTTGGATGGCAAGATTTGGACTTTGATAGATAGAATCTTGATTTTCAAATCATGGACAAGTTTGGAATTTTGGATTTTATGGATTGTGTGATGCGGATGGATCAGAATCAGAAAAGGATGAGGTATCAGTGTTATCGAGAGCAAAGAAGGTTGACTCATCTACTTTTTCCTGTTCAGAAAACAGATATTCAATCTGATCAGTTTCAGGGCAAAAATTAGTAATTTGCTGAAGATGTTGTAAAAGTCTAATAGCTTTGGCTAGCTTATTGGGACAATCTTTAGCAAAATGACCTTTCTTGTGACAAATGAAACAACAAGATTTTTTACTATGAAATTGATCCTTAGAAGAAGAAGACCTACGTCTGAAGAAATATAAATGTTTAGACTTTCTTTTCTTTCTCCTATGAAAGGATCAAAGTTTTGTTCTCGTATTTTTCAAAAATAGGATTTCTTTTTTTGTAGGGACAAGAATATGAGCTTTATCAGGACACTTGATTTTGAGGTAGGGTTTTTTACAGGTTGATCTAAAAGGCTCTTTGTCTTTGATAAGTTCTTTGAAGAACTTCTTTTGTTCACACAGTTTATCAAGACATTTCATTGCTAACTGAAAGATTTTCCCCAAAGTTAAGTTATCAATCACCAAATTATGGGTCTGTAATTTGTCTTTGTAACTTTAGTTGAGTTCCTCGTAAAGAGGCCTAAAAACATGCCAAGAAGAAAGATCATTAAACCCATTGATTTTGTAATACAGGATAATTATTCTTTTGTAATGAAAGTGAAGATCTTTAGGTTTAAAGAACAACATTTCATATTCAGAAATTCTTTTCAAGCAACTTCATAGGTAATAGAAGGTTCCCCTATGAATTGTTGATGGATAATTGCTAAAGCAGTGGAAACTTCTGGAATTCGAATGAACTATAACTGTTTGTATGTTCCCAAACTGTCAAACCAATCTCTTAAGGAACCCGTAAAACGAGTTGAGAATTCCTTAATAATCGCTTCTAAGTTGTCACACCCGATCCGATCATCTCAGAATCTATCCAGCAGAGAACTCCTGAGTCTCTCTCTCCATTTACGCGGAGAAAAATCATCAAAAGTGAACCAAGGACCATTGGATGGTTTTGATTGATGAGATCTGTGTTTTGTATTTGAAGTTGAACCAGTAGGTTGATCAACAGATGGATCATCATTATCACCTACTTCTTCTTTAACAACGGGTTTACTTGGCTAAGGATCAGCCATCAAGAGTCTAGAAATATCAGCCAACTCATATTCTAAATTTGTAGTTTCATCAGAGTTAACAAGATCACCAGTAGATTCTAAGGAGGAATCATGAGTTTCATCAGGGCTGGCTAAAAAATCTGATTTTACAGAAATTCCATACTGGAACATAGAATCTTTGCTAGTAAAGAAAAAAAAAGGAATATTTGTAGATGGTTTTGATTTTTTTGGTTGAACGGGATTTTCTAATTGAACAAGTGGTTGAACAGAAGGCCTTGATTTTGGTTTAGGTTGTGGTGATACAGGTTCTAGTTTCATGAAAAGAGTGTGGGTCATATTAAATAATTTGGTTGGATCATAAGGTTTTTTCTGAGACAAAAGTGAGCCAAAGGGATAATATGTTTGAGATAAGATTGGAATCGACTGTGATTTTCTAAAAAGTAAAGGCTGTTGATTTTTTGAATCAATTTTGGCTAATTCAGCTTTTAGCTGTCTTATCTCAGCTTCTTTTTTATTAAACTCTAGACCCTAGTACCTTTTGTGAATCATGTCTCTAAGGTCTATATCCAATTGGACAATTCTATCCTTATGATCTTAGTACTTTGTTGGAGTCTGAGAGTAATATCATCCACTTTCTTTTCAACTTGAACAATCTTGGTAGAAATAGTATCTACCTTTTGCTGCAGAGAATTTAGAGCTTGATTTTGGATCTTGGCATTTTGAGTTTGCTAGTTTAAGACTGCTTCAAATGATTTTGATTTTTCCATATGTCCAGTTGAAGTTATTAGGGACTAAACAAATGGTTTTGAGATGACATATCGTTGGACATCTGTTTATTTTTCAAGAGGTGGAAACTAGTTGAGGTATTCTTGGGTAGGAGATGAGGAAAACATCATACATGGTAAAACTAATGGTAGTGATGGTAAATGACTCTCTTGGACTTATTGATGGCAGGACAACAATTCTGGTTCATTTGTTTGGATCCATTGCAGACCTTTACGATACATAGGTAAAGGTAGGAAACTAACAGATGGATTTAGATCATCAGGCTTAGATGGTTTATGGTGATGACAATGAGAGTAGGGGCGTTTCTTGTTTTTTTTTTCTTTGGAATTTCAATTTCTTCCACATCTTCCTAAAATGTGCAATCTGGATCACATATTCCAGAGCCTGGGACATCTCATATGAAATGACTATTTTGTTTGGCTGGGTATACAAGGTAGCCATCAGAGTTAAAGGATAAGATGGGTAAGTCTTCTTGGTTAGTTTGAACTAGTTGAATTATAGCTGAATGGGTATAGGATAATCTATGAGGAGCTTCAGATGAACGTGGTGTAGAAAGTAAACTGGGAGTTGGTGAGGTAATTATTATTTCAGGAAGCGGAGGAGCGGATGTTGTAGTAGGGATAGGTAAAGATTTGAAGGTCAATTTTACAGTTCCATCAGACCTTCGTTCAAACAGACTCTCAGAGGTCTATATAGTTCAGAATTTTGATGAAATTTCTCATAGTTTGACAACCATTCTAAAGGCATCAACTTGAGAAGTTCAGATCGGGGAATTTGTCTGGGAATTTGAATAATGGTTGGTATTTCTTCAGATTCTGCAAGGATCATGAGGGCATCTGATGAGGTTTGTGGAGTAGGAAGATCCAGAACATGATTTTGGAGACGATAGACCAATTGATGATACAAAGTAGCTATTTTTACAGTGGCTATTTGATCTGCTCCCTGGAGTTGGATCTAGACTTTTAAAGCTGTAGAAAGGTTAAGGTCATCAAGGGAAAGATTGAAGTTAGGGTAAAAGGTGAGAAGAACACTACCAATATGGAGGGTAGTGAGAACAGTACCAATGATAGCATGTTCATACTGTTTGAATCTAGTATCTAGAAGAGCAAGTCTAGTAGTAACAGGAAAACCTTTTCGGCCATGGGGAGTGAGAATAAGACAAACACCTCCAAGATAGAGATGTGTATAGCCTTCTCTTTTCCACGTGACTATAAGCTCAGGAGAGATTTCGATGGTAACATATTGTTCTACAGTAGTAGACTGTAAAGCACACTGATCAAAATAGGAGGTTGAACATATTCTCTTGGAAGAGGACGTTTTATACTGATGAGGGTACGGATACTTCTAGTGAAGCAGTTATGCTTTTTATACAACTGATAAAGATTGACTAAGGGTATATAGGATTCATCTATTTTTACAGATTTAGGGACATAAGAGAATTCAACAAGACTTTCTATTTTATTTGTAGCTCTTTTGGAATAGGAAGAAAGAAGATTAAGAGAAAAGGTAATTAAAACTAGAGTAGAACTTGAAGATGATGAAGATGACATATTGTTGAAAACTCTCTTAATTATTAGAATTAATGAATAATTTTCAATCAGGACTAAGGTTTCCAAACTATACCATAAACAGATTTCAGAACCAATTTGCAATGGCTCTGATACCACAGGGGCAGAGTACGCAGTACGTGGCTTGTTTACCATCAGTACAGATCATACTAGTCCCCATTTGGGATAACCTCTGGAATTTAAGTCGATGGATTCCCGCCGATATACCATGTACAAAAACTCAAAACACTTTCTTTAGATTGGAAATCCCAAAACACAGGCAACTCACGGCCAAAATAAGGAACTTTAATCTTAAAAAATGTCAACGAGTTTCTAATACACAGGATCCTTCAAAGAAAGCAAGTGTAGAGCATACTACCTCGAAGTTTTATGAACAAATTCTTATTCCTTAATCCTTTTTTATTTTTAATTCATAATTCCTTGAATTAAGAGAAAGAAAGAATTTAGCTATGCATGATGAGAGTTGATAGCAAATATTTCATATATTTCATCCTTAATTTATTTACAAAAAACTTCTCCTTATATAAGAGGAGAAAAGGAGTTGGTGGATGACAGGTGTCCATCAACTTTTAAAAGCAAAACAAATAATTTAAAAGCAACCTTATCATGAAACCACATTATGTTAGTGGATGCCATGATTTTACAAAGTCAAAAGTAAACAACAATAATTATATGTCCACTTTTCTAAAAGTCAATACACATATGATACACACTGTCGGCTATTATTGACTAGCCTTTATTTAAAGTAAAAGGACAACAGTTGTAAAGTGGGACAGTTGTAAAGCAGGTTCAATCATCTAAGTTTCCCGAGGTATCAGTACTATCTCCAGGACGTGACTTGTTACCACAAGGATGATAAGGATAAGTACATGATGTGCTGGCGGAGGTGTGCCATGGACAACGATTGCTGAGCTGTAAGAAGAATGGATCAGTATCAATGGTTACTGGTGGATGTGTAAGGGTAGGATTGGTTGTGGAGATAATAGTAGGAAAATGACTAGTTTCTCCTAATATAAAGGTGGGTGTAGGAAGGAATTCTTCCCATGGGTCTTGGGAGTCTTGAAAGATAAAGTCTGTAATCGTCAGGCGTCTTCCTTAATTATGATACCTCTGTTAGAAGGTTTGGAAATGGCAAATGGTGTAGGGACCATGTATATGTCATGATGAAGACCAAGTGATGTGTTTTTTATGTCTGGTGAAGGCAAGGTAAAATGATTTGTTTGGAGAAGAAAGTCTTTGAGATTAGTTTTGATCGCATAATCATGTTGGAGAATAACAGGGTGAGGCACTGTTATCCATTCATACATTTGATCCTGGATCCAAAAAGACTGATGGTCAAGATGCTAAAAATATGGACGATGGATGATAAACACAATAGTGAACATTTTTGCTTCAGAAATTGGAATTTTTCCCAAGTTATGGGTAAGCTTAATTTGGTTAAGCTTATGACGCCAAACTGGGAGAGGAGCGAACCATTCAAATAATGTCCATATCAGGGAGGCAGCTTGATCAGGGTTGTTTAAGATATCCTGCAAAATGGTAATTGGAAAAATGGATCAATAGTAAGACCGGTAAGACATATGCATTCTGGATGATAATGCTGGAACATGGAAGACTCAGGATATTCAGAGTATGCTGCGATAAAGAATTGCATGAGAAAAGCTTTGGCACATTCTTGATCTTAGAAAGGAGATTGAAAAGCTTTATTGTTAGGAGTGTATTTCTTGATGAGAGCATGTTTGGGAAGTGAATAAGCCATGGAAATCACAGAGAAAATGAAAGCTTGTTGAGAAGGTTTTCTAGAAAGGTAGTCTGGGATGGTGTTTAATTCTCCTTTTATATAGTTAACTTCAAAATCATATCGAGAGAACCAGTCCTTAAGACGAAGGAGGGTTTTTTCAGGAACAGTATGACTTTTGAAATTAAGCATATTTGGAAAAGCAGAATTATCCATTTTGACATAAAAGTGAACTCCGATAAGATGGAATTCAAACTTCTTTATGCCATATTTGACCACAAGAATTTCTTTATAGATTGTATGGTAATGCTTTTGGGCATTATTGAACTGTCCGCTTGCATGTGCGACATAATGTTCTTTTCCATCAATCTATTCAATGAGCACTGCACCCCATGCTTCATCAGAAGCATTTGTCTGGAGTTAGCAAAAACTCAAATTTTGGGCTTTTGGGAGTAAAGGTTAAAAAGATTTTTCTAAATGTTAAAATATCTAAAATATTCTCTACATATTTAACAATCTTATTTTATTCTTTTTGTAACATAACTTTAAAAGTTTTACTTATTAAAATAATTTCATAAATTTTTAATAAAAGTTCTTATTGACAACCAAATAACTAAAATTTTTTTTATATAAGCTATATTTATAAAAGCTCTACTAACAAAAGTTATATTTAAATAAGCTCTACTTAAAAAGCTGTACCAAACAGAGCCTCAGTCTTTAACTATAAAAAATAAAAATAAAAAAATAAACCCAAATTCATAGAATTATTTGCCTTATAGATATAATACCTCATTTTATCAAAAAAAAAATAATGATTGGTTTAGAGATTATGAAGAAAATCTTGAGCTTTTAATATTTTAGATCATGCATACATTAAATTATATTAGCTTTAAAATAAATGACACAAGCTAGTACGTTTTATAGTTTGTCTTCGATTATGTCGTTATCCATGATTGTATTGTGCTTGATTTCAGTTGAATAATATTTTCCTTTCAAAAGCTTTTGAGATAATAAAACATAAATTGACCAAATTATCCTTTTTACATATTGTTTGTTATCATCAAAATCAAAGATCATGTAGTTGTTTAGGCTAACATTATCACCATTAGTGCACCTACTACTACTGTCAAGGATCCATTTCTCAGAGTAATTGTAAGCCCTTTGGATTCTAAGACTTCTAACGAGATGAGATTTTTCTTCAAGCTTAGTACATAGCAAACACCTGTGAAGACTTAGATTGATTCATCATGATTCTTCAATTAGATCGAACCTATTCCAATGGTTTTAGAAGCATTAAATTACCTATGAAAATAACTCCATCGTCTAGCTCCTTGAAGCTAGAAAACCAGCCTTTATTAGGACACATATGATAATTACAATCTGAATCCAAAATCCACTCATCTAAGTGACATATTAACGTCATGCAAACCAAACTAAAGTCTAACTCCTCATTATGTTCTGCTACACATGCATTAGAAATGACCATGTGCTTTTGTAACTTAAGAAAATTCTTTTTCCAATGCCCTTTCTGGTGAAAAAAAGCATATTCATCTTTGGCAGGCCTCTCTTTAGAATTGCTCTTTTCTCCAGGTTTACGGCTTTGTGAACGACCTCTTGTTGTTACTGCTTTTGCAATTATATCCCTGTGATCCTTTTTGTCTTTCTTTCTTGTCTTAGACTTATACAACAAATTGCACATAGTATCTAATGTGACATTGTCCTTCCCAAAAAGCAAAGTGTGGTGAGATGGTCATATTCATCAGGAAGAGAATTTAACAGCAACAATGCCTTATTTTCATCTTCAAATTTCTCATCTAAATTTAGAAAATTTGCCAATATCTTGTTGAATGAGTTCACATAGTCATTCATTAATATGCCAATTGCATATGTGAATTGATAGAGTTCTTTTCTTCATATAAAGCCTGTTTTCAAGGCTTTTCTTCATGTACTTTTCTTGTAGTGTCTTCTATAATTTCTTTGCTTGTGTCTCCATCATGACAAAGTATTTCTGATCATTAGTCAGACATAAGCAAATAGTGCCATATGCTAGTCTATTGATCTTTATCCACTCTTTGTTGTTGTGCAAATTTTACTGAACTCACAAGCTCACGAATCTATTGTAGAATATATCAACGGTGATGAATGTCGATCCCACAAGAAGGTGAATTTTAATTGCGTGTATAATTAATTTTCTAAGTAGGTGGTTGGATTTATAATAAAAGTAATGTAGGCTATCTTATAATTTAAATTAGAGTGGCGAAATAAACTATTAAAATAAAGTGCTTGGGTCTCTAGATCTGTACTCAACATGCATTATGTTGATCTTATAATATTGATTTTGATGATAACAAAACTTATATATTCTTAATTAAAATATTGGGCTATTAAAATGAATTTTTTAAAGCCATAGACATGTTTTTAAGAAAGCTTAATGGTTGTTAACTTGAGTTGGAAAACCTTTTTCTAAACAAAAGTTGTCAAAAAAATAGATTAAAAATTAACGATAAACCGTTTATTAGAAAATGGTAAACCGATAATTTACAGAGAGGAAATTGTCTTTGTAATCCTGTACCGTTTATCTGAGAAGATTCTAAAAATTAACTGTGAACCGTTTATTACAAACCGCTAATTGATAATTTACAGAGAAGGCAGTTTTTTTAATCTCAACTAAATTTGCTTTGACGAGATTTTAGAAATTAACAGTGAACCGTTTATTGTAAAACAGCGAACCGATAATTTACAGAAAGGAGAAAGTTTTCTAACCTTGAACCGTTTAACAAAAACAGAAATCTAAGTTTGTTTTGCAGGTTTCTGGAAATAAACGGCGATCCGATAACCGTAAACGGTAAACCGTTTATTTAAAATCTAAGCATAACGGCTATTTGGACAAGTCAAAACAGTTAACCCATATCAGCAAACGGTAATCTGATTATTCTCAGAAAGTCAATAACTACTAGTTTTCAGCTCTAATTATAAAATTGCTCAATCAAATTCAAATCAACAAAGATCCAACAATTATCTTTAAGCTTGCTGTTGAGTTTTAGAAAGTGTGTATTTATAATGGAGAAAATCATCATTTTACACTCTAAGTCTCACTAACATCCCTACTTTTATGTCTTAAAGTCCCTTATGATTTAATTATGTATTTTTTATTTTAATTAAGTATTTTATGTATTCTAGGGGCATCATGGTCATTTCACGATGAAACGCGAGAGATCAGATAGAAAAAAAGACAATAATTTTTAACTCAGGACAGTCGAAAAACCTTAGGAGGAGCCTAAAAAGATAAATGATACTGTTCACATAGACGGTACTGTTCACACATACGATACTGTTCATATATACATTACTGTACACAACACTGTTCACGGTATTGTTCACATGTACTATACGATGACATGGCACTGTATGATAACGTGGCGGCATTTGATTGAACGAATGATATGGCATTAACCGTTTATGTGGCATTGACTGATGATGTGGTGTTAACTGATGACGTGTCACGATCCTATTCGACTAAAATGCTTATGTGGTGTTGACCGATGACGTGGCAGTATGTTAGTGGACCGAAAAAATGTGCGTATGGTACATGCATATACACAGAATAATAGCCCTGATGAGGTGTTCCATCCAACAAGAATGTGCCACGTGGCGCAATCCTCAGTGTCCAAATTGTTTTAATCCGATGGCCATGTTTACTCATTGTATCTATAAAAAATGGGCTCCCCCCCTTAATTTGACACCCCTGAATCCATTTTTGAGCTCTATTTTCTGTAATTCCATCTCCATCTTGTATTTTCTACGGATTTTAATAAAATTCCCATTTTACCTTTCAAGCTTGAGTTGAAGGTGAAGTCTTAACATGCTCCATGAGCTTAATTTGGTAAATTTACTTTTTCTTCCCTTTTAATTTATTTGGTTGTTTTGACTTTTAGTAGGTAAATAGTAATAATCTTGTTTGGATATTGGCTGGTATAACCACCTCCCTAGGCAAGGTTATTATTATTTGGCACAGGAAGCACTTAGCGCCATATCTGTTAGAGTGAGGATCATGAGGAGTGGAAAACCTCCCTTCATGATTTAATTAGTACTAATAATGAATGTTAAACCAATGGTGCATGTTGAGTACAGATCCGTAGATCCAAGCACTTTATTTTAATAGTTTATTCACATCGCTTTAATTTTAATTAATAAATAGCCTACATCATTGTCATTATAAATCTAATCACCCACTAAGAAAATTAATTCTACAAGCAATTAAAATCCACCTCCTTGTGGGATCGACACTCGTCACCGTTGATCTATTCTGCAATAGATTCGTGCACTTGCGAGTTCAATAAAATTTACAAAACACTTGCTACTGAGAAAACAATCTCTTTTGAGCTTTAAACTTGTTTTATTTCATTGATTCACACTTTGGGATTTCAATTCTAATCATATAGATTGTGTAAGAGATTGGTTAATTATAATCTTTGTATTTGAGTAATTGTAATTGTTGGGATACACTTGGGTTAAGAGATTGGGAATAATCTCTTGTTTTAAAGGTTCATTGACACCTTTGAAGTCAATTGTAAGTGTTGTTGAAGCCTTGGAGGCTTGCTTAATGGAATCCTCAAGCCCAGTGAGCTTGGAGGCATGGACGTAGGCACGGTTGGCGGACCCACGTAAAAATCACGTATTTGATTTCTCTTCCCTTATCTTTTTAATTTCGAGCATTATTAAAACTATTGATTTTGAATTTAGTAAAACAATAGTTTAAATTGTTATGTGGTTTTATTTGCTTAAGTTTTAAGAACCCAATTCACCCATCTCTTGGGTAACCTAGTTAGTATTTCACATTATAAGCTTAACATTCCTTATTAGTGCCAATTAAATCATGAAGGGGAATTTCTCATTTCTCATGAACCTCACTCTAATTAATATGGTGCTAAGTGTTTATCGTGCCAAATAGTAATAACCTTGCACTAGGGAGACGGTTATACTAGACAATATCTAGACAATATTATTACTATCTGTTGACAAAAAGTCAAAATATCCACATACATCAGAGGGGAAGAAAAAGTAAATTAACCAAATTAAGCCCATGGAGCATAATGAAAATTCACATTCAATTCAAGCTTAAAAGAAAATTAACTACTTATAATTGAACTAGGGGTAAAATAAAAATTTATTAAAATATGAGAAAATACAAGATAGAGAAGGAATTATAGAAAATAGAGCTCAAAAATGGATTCAGGGATGTCAAATTAAGGGGAGCCCTTTTATATAGATACAATAAGTAAATTATGGCAATTAGATTAAAACAATTTGGACACTCAGGATTGCGACACGTGGCAAGTTCTGATTGGATAGAACACATCATCAAGGCTGTCATTCTGTGTATTTGCATGTACCGTACACATGTATTTCAATCCACTAACATATTGCCATGTCGTCGGTCAACACCACATAAGCATTTTAATCCAGTAGGATCGTGACACATCATCAGTAAACATCACATCACCAGTCAATGCCACATCATTCATCCAATCGAATGCTGCCACATTATCGTAATGTGCCACATCATTGTATAGTGCATGGGAACATGTCGTGAACAGTACTGTTTATGTGAATATTATCATTTATCTTTTTAGGCTCCTCTTAAGATTTTCGATTGTCCTGAATTCAAAATTGTTGTCCATTTTGCTATCTAATCTCTCGTTTATTGTGAAATGACCATGATGCTCCCTAGAATACATAAAATACTTAATTAAAATAACACATACATAATTAAATCACAAGGGACTTAAATACTTAAAAGTAAGGATGTTAGTGAGACTTAGAGTATAAAATGAAAATTTTCTCCTTTATAAATATATACTTTCTAGTACTCAACACACCCCCAGCCAGCTTGTTGCTAGTCCCTAACAAATGAAGCAAAAATAAAATTCAAATCAAAATAATTTTTTTTAAACAGTCGTATTTATTCAATCAGATTAATGATAACAATCAAATAAAAGCATAACCATTATCTTCAGTCTAAAAAAATATTATCCCCACATTAACTCTCCACATGAATCAGTTTAGAAAACTTTATCATAGCTACAATAATCGAGTCACTTTCAAGAATGACATATGAAACCCCAAATCTCACTAGTAATAGTGATACTCTCACAAAGAAATTTAACCCAAAAAATAATCACGCCAGTGAATGGTAAATTGAGAGAAAATAATAAAGAAGTAATATCACACACTCTCACCAAAATGACTTAAATATGCCCTCGGTTTAGAAATAATACCATCTTAATTCAAACAAAATGCTAATCAAACCAATGTATTCATCATTCATTTTTTTTCATTTCTTTTCTTCTTTTTTTTTAATATTATGCACTACCACATCTTTTTAGCACATATAACTAATTTATACTTCAGACTATAGTTTTCTAAAATCAAGAAAATTTTTATTATGACGTAACGTGGGCTAGGGACGTTGCTGACAAAGAAGGGTTAATAGGAAAAACAAACTATATGTTTGAAAAATAGAGGACTTTGTAGATTGTTAGGTGCTTTTCACTTAATTTCCCTTTTTTTCTTCTTTTTTCTTCTTTTTTTTATTTATTATTTTACTTATTTATTTTTTTTTTTTATAACACCTTTTCATGAATGCAAACTTATTTATATTTTGAAACATAAATGGGTGGTGAAAAATACAAAATATAAGGTGATACTTCACATTGGAGTAGGACAAGATAATAGGTTACTAAAGAAAAAGATTTTTTTTTTTAAGGCTCAAAAGGGTTAACTATGGATACATTTTAATAGGGTTGGCTGGAAAGGCTTAAAAGGACCAAAGATGGCCTTTCTGTCATCTTTTAGGGTTTTAAATGATCTTCCATATCTACTGGTTAGATGGATCTTCAGATGTAGCAACACACACCTCTTTTTTTTTTTAGAAATCTACAAATAATGTATAAGACAATAAATTGCTAAGTTGAATGAAGATTGGGCAAAAAGGGTTACTCTCCAAGAAAAATGACAGGCTAAAAAACTCACTTGGAATTTATTATGACATGTGCATTCTTTCAAGCAACTTATATTTGTCTCCAACATCAACATGTAGAGTAACAAACATGGTGAAATATAACTCAAGGCCAAAGATAATACAAATACTAAAATTTGAAAGTTATCATGTCATCCAATGTGAAAAGATCACACAAAATATTTTTTTTAAAAATTCTACCCCCAAACCTATTTTAGTCATGAAAATTATGCATGCAAAATGGTGAAAATGACTTAGAAAAACTAATTGGTAAAAAAATTTAGAATGATCACAATTAAAATGACTCTTAAAGCTTTTAAAAAAAATACATAATTTTTTTTTTAAGAAGATGTGTTTCTAGAGTGACTATACTCCATATTCCACCATCTTCGACAAAACAATTTAGCCCCGGTTAGTCTTTACAAAAAAAATAAGTAAAAACTCCACCAAGATTGAGACATTCCACAATTGTCAATTATTCCCTCCCCCCAACCAGAACAAAACATTGTCCTCAATGTTTGAAAGGAAAAAAATAGGGTTTAGAAGACATCTCCTTGGTGCTACATTACAAAAGAAAATATTTACAAGCAGAGAGTTAAATCTAATTTGTACTTCTTACTATGGCTATTGTTACCATCATTAGTTGGCCGTTCGAACACAAGGGTCCTAGGATCTGGCTCTAGTCTATAAGCTTGTAACATATCAGGTAATTCATTAGTAGTATGAGCACAAATAAAATTTTTTTTGCTGTGAAAATAATGAAACAATTTTTTATTGCATGGTTAAGAAATGTGATAAAGCCATCATAAAAGTTATTGACATTTAACAAATTGATGGATTTCTAATGAATGTTCAGATGGGCCCAAGATGCTAATGTGATTAGTGCCTTTGGAGTTGCAAGATCTCTTGGTAGGAAAATCAAAGCATCAACATTGTTTAGCATTTCAATTACTCTCTCTTGTATACCTGAGATGAATAACTCTTCTCTAGTTGGTGAGTCAGACAAACAGCCCAACAGTTTTAGGCTTCTTGGGATGATGCCTGACATTTGGCTCCCTCTGATATAAATAGCTTCTGAGACTAGTTTTGATAACCCTCGGTCACCTCCTCTACATGCCAAATGTAAATTTCTTTTTGTTATACTTCGACCAAGATCTATGGCTGCCTCAACGAACTCTTTATGTTTGCTATAGTTAAACCTAGAGAGCATACAAATGTTCTTGAATTGTTTATTGGGAGTAGCTGCCATTGGGATGCTTCTTAAAAATAATTTGAGTGCTAAAAAAAAAAGATCATATTCAAGGATCTTGGTGACAATGGTTCACAGCTGCATATGAGGTAGCACGTCCGTGTTAATTAACGCGTAAAGCACATGGCTCGAGAGTAAAAAAGAAAAAGCAAACAATTATTAAAGACAAGAATGCAATTGATAAAACAACAGTGAAATAAAACAACAGTAAAAGGATATTTACAGGTAGTTTTGACTGTGGCTCACATATTCCTCTGGTTTTACATCTAGAAACGACTTGAACGCCCTGTATAGGTCAAGGATAGGCTTCCCATCCAGTTTTGTTATAAATTGGCAAATAGGGTCGTTTATAGTCAAATTCCCAAGACTATATCATATAGCTCTTTCTGAAATAATAGCCATAACTGGAGAATTACACTTTGTACGTATCCACTAGGATACGTCTCAAGAGACAAAAGGACATCATCCAATGACTCTTTATTCAAGCCATCCCTAATGAATTAAATCTTATCTTCCTTCTTATCAAACATCATTCCTAAAAAACAAGGATTTTTATTGCATTTCATCCTGGCACACTTATGATAATCAACATGAAGTTTTTTGGCTCTTCGTTTTCTTGAGTAATTTCTTTTACCACAACCAGGCATTTATGCAATAAATTTGGGAGGCAACTCACCTGCTAAACGTACTTTGGTCTCAATTAACTAATGGATGTCAGTAGGGACGTTATTTCTCATAAGCAATCGTATGCACTTAGTCCAAGCCTTATAGATTATAAGGAGGCATTATGAGGAAGTAAAGGAAATCGATTGTGAAGCTTTGCTAGAATCGCGTTTTTGTCTATACCTTCGTCTCAGAATATCAGTTATTATGGGAAACTGAAGTAACCGACTTTAATTATATGGAGTACCGTTATCTGCCACTTAACTGAGGTAACAAACCAAAAAACACAAAGAAAAGAGAAATAATAATAATAATAATAATAATAATAATAATAATAATAATTTCACAATCATCCTCTTACTGAATTTACGTCAAGTTCTATTTTGATGTCGTTTATACTTCCCTCAATTTCTCTGAGTTGTCTTTCTAAATTCTCAATGTGGGATACTAAATCTAGAGGTTGTAAATCCCAAATACGATGTATTTTACAAAATCGTATCTGGCTTCTTAGATGAGATTATACACGTTGAAATTGTCTTAAAAAGTTCAAGAGCACCTTTCTACTTGAAGCACACATGATTAAAAGTGATAAAAGAAAACTAAATGGTTAAATAAACACACTTTTACAAAAATTTAAATCATCGAAAAGAAGAAAGAAAAAGAAAGAAAAAAAATCTCAGTTCAAATTTTAAGAGTCGCTCAAATCTGTTTTGGTGTCTTCTCCATGTGGTTGGTACTTTAGATATGGCTTTAATAATTGACCATTAACTTTACAAGTGACACCGTTCTTTAGATCCTTAATTTCAATTACTCCATGTGGAAAAACTATGTGAACTATAAAAGGATCAGTCCATCAAAAGCGTAACTTACCTGGGATAGATGTAAGCGAGAATTGAATAAAAGCACTTTTTGACCTGGGGTTAAAGATTTTCTCATAATTTGCTTGTCATTAAAGACTTTCATTAGCTGCTTGTAAATCTTGGCATTTTCGTATGCATCATTGCGAATTTCTTCGAGTTCTACCAGCTGTAATATTCTTTCTGAGCTAGCTTGTTGAATGTCAAAGTTAATTTCTTGATGGCCCAGTATGCACAATAATCGAGTTCCACAGGTATGTGGCAAGCTTTTCAATATACTAGCCTATAGGGTGACATCCCAATTAGGGTCTTGAAAGCCATTCTATATGTCCATAATGCATCATCCAGTCTTAATGACCAATATTTTCTGTCTAGTCTCACTGTTTTTTCTAATATGTGCTTTATTTCCCGATTGGAGATCTCAACTTGGCCACTGGCTTGCGGATGATATGGGGTCGCCACTTTGTGAGTAATGGAATACTTTATCAAAATAGCTTTTAATGATTTGTTACGAAAGTGGGCTCCACAATCACTGATTATTGCTCCAGGAAATTCAAAGTGTGAAACATTGTTACTTTTCACAAATCTGACGACCACCTTGTGATCATTAGTTCTACATGAAATTGCTTCTACCTATTTCGATACATAGTCTACAGTGACCAATATGTACTGATGGCCAAAAAAAGGAGGAAATGGTCCTATGAAGTCGATACCCCATACATAAAAAATCTCAACCACTAAAATTGGGTTTAATGACATCATGTTCCTTCACGTAATGCTCCCCATTCATTGACACCTAACACATTAAAAGCAAAAAACGTAAGCATCTTGAAATATAGTTGGCCAATAGAAACCACATTATAAAATTTTAGTAGTTGTTTTCTTAGCGCTGAAATGGCCTTCACAAGCTTGTTCATGGCAGAATGAAAGGATATTTTGAAATTCACTTTATGGGACACATCATCGGATAATTTGGTCTGTACAATATTTGAACAAATAAGGGTCATCCCAGAAGAAATTCTTTATTTTCATAAAAAATTTGGCTTTGTCTTACTTAGTCCAATGCTCTGAAAGTTTACCTATAACAAGATAATTAACTATATCAGCATACCATGGTAATGCTTCCACACTCATCAATAGTTCATCTGGAAATGATTTATTAAATGGTAATGGTTCTGTAATTATATCAAAATTGAGACGAGAGATGGTTTGCAACAACATTTTCTGTGCCTTTCTTATCTTTGATTTCAAAGTTAAATTCCAGCAAAAGTAACACCCAACGAATTAGTTTAGCTTTTGTATCTTTCTTTGTGAGAAGATATTAAGAGTAGCATGATCTTTGAAAATAATTATTTTACAACCAATGAGATAAGATCAAAATTTCTCTAATGCAAACACTACTGCTAGCATTTTTTTTTTAGTGGTTGAATAGTTCAAATGTGCATCATTCAATGTCTACTAGTATAGTAAATGACATAGGGAATTCAATCAACTTGTTGTCCTAATACTGCTCCTACTGCATAATCAGATGCATCACACATAAGCTCAAATGGTAAGTTCCAGTTTAGTGGCTGAATGATGGGTGATGATGTCAACAACTGCTTTAGTTTTTCAAAAGCCAAAAGACATGAATCATCAAAGACAAAAGGTACATCTTTAGTAAGTAAATTGTATAAGGGTCTAGAAACTTTGGTAAAATATTTAATGAAACGTATACAAAAATCCGCATGCCCAAGGAAAGATCGTACTTCTCTAACTATTTTAGGTGAAGGAAGATTGGAAGTGAGATCCACCTTGGCTTTATCAATCTCAATACCTTTGCTCGAAATGATGTGACCGAGAACAATACCTTGTTTTACCATAAAATGGCACTTCTCCCAATTTAAGACCAAATTCTTCTCTATGCATATCTGCAGAACTAGTGTTAGATGATATAAAATTGATTGAATGAATCACCAAAAATAAAAAATTCATCCATAAAGACTTCAAGGAATCGTTTAACCATATCATAAAAAATGCTTAACATGCATCGTTGAAATGTAGCAGGTGCATTACATAATCCAAACGGCATCCTCCTATATACAAAATTGCCAAAAAGGCAAGTGAAAGTAATCTTCTCTTAATCTTTTGGTGCTATGGGCATCTGATTATATCTTGAGTAGCCATCTAAAAAGCAATAAAATTCATGAGCTGCTAATCTATCAAGCATTTGATCGATAAATGGTAAAGGAAATCGTCTTTACGTGTGACAGAATTCAACTTTCTATAATCAATACATATGCGGCATCCTGTAATCATTATAGTGGGTATTAATTCATTATCAACATTGGTAACGACTGTGACTCCTATTTTTTGGGGATAACTTGCACAGGATTAACCTATGAACTATTAGAAATTGGGTAAATGATACCTGCATCTAACAGTTTAAGGACTTCAGTTCTAACAACTTTTTTCATGTTAGGGTTTAATGGATGTTGCATTTCCCTGGTAGGTTTAGCATTTTCATCAAGGTGAAGGTAATACACACAATCCATTGGGTTTATACCTTTTATGTCAGTTATGGTCCATCCTAATGCTCTTTTGTGCACTTTTAAAACTTCCAACAACTTACCTTTTTATTTGTCATTTAAGGATGATGAAATGATTACTGGTAGAGTGCTTTCTTCACCCAAGAACGCATATTCCAAAGTGTCAGGTAATGGTTTAAGCTCGAGTTTTGGTGGTGATTCTGATGATGGGTTGAGGTTCTTCTCTGATGGTGCTAGTAGTTGTTCCACTCTTGACTTTCGTTTATTAATGTGCATGGATGGTGTTGAATCAAGTAAGGCGTTAACCTCATCTACTGATTTGTCAATATCAAAATCCAAACCAAAGTAAGTTAAACATATTTGTAAAGGGTCATTACTAAGGTTTAAAAGAAAATTATTATCAACTAATTCTTCTATTAAATCCACATCAACAATTCTGTCATCTGCATTGTGAGGTTGTTTGGCAATGTTGAAGATATTTAGCTCTATAGTCATGTCAAAGGACAACTGCATATTTTCGGTCTTGCATTGAATATAAATATCGGCAGTTGCCAAAAAAGGTCGTTCTAGGATAATAGGAATGTGCTTCCTTGAATCTTGGACTAATTGAGTGTCAATTACAATGAAATCAACAGGAAAATAAAACTTATCTACCTGTATAAGTACGTCCTCCATAATACCAAAAGGTTTTTTCATGAACCGATCTACAAGCTGTAACACCACTGGAGATAGATATAATTCTCTCAGTCCAAGTTTCACAAATACTAAGTAAGGCAATGGATTAACACTAGCTCCTAAGTCCAACAAGGCATTCTCAATTATATTGTTCTCTATAGTACATGAGATAGTGAAGGAACCTAGGTCTTTCTATTTTAGAGGAATTTTGTATTGGAGTATAGAGCTAATGTTTTCTATTAAAAAAGCCTTCTTTTGAACGTGAATGTTTCTCTTTTTAGTACAAAGGTCTTTAAGAAACTTGGCATAAGATGACATTTTTTTTATAGCATCAAGCAAATGGATGTTAACAATTATCTGTTTAAAGATTTCAAAAATCTCACTTTTAGATTTTCCTTTCTTTGCTTTAGCTAATCTCTTGGGAAATTAAGCTTTAGGAATGTATTCTCGTGGGTTAGTTTCTTTTTTCTTTTCTCTTCTAATAATAAGTCTTCTACATTTACAGGTACAATTTCGGTTGTTTTTGACACTAGCATCTCCATTTTATTGTCAATTTCTTTTCCTTTTCACAAAGTCATGACGGCTTTGACCTCCCCATGCTGCTGAGGTGAACTGGTACTTGCTTCATGCACTCCTTTAGGATTAGACATTGGTTGACTTGGGAATTTACCTTTTTCAACAGTCAATGCCAAGTTTTGAACTGAAGAGGCGAGTTGTCCTACCATCTTTTTGAGGTTTGAAACTGATTGGGTTTGTAAGTTAAAGCCTGCTCTCGTCTCATTTTGCATTTCATTAACGGTGAGGTTTTGTTGCTTGATTGTGGAGTGAGTAAGATTCTTGAAATTCTTAAATGCATCCTTCCATGGTCTGGGTTAAGAGTAGTTCAAGTTCTGATTGTTTGGTCTAATTGGTGGCTGAGAGGCTTGAGGATTTTGAGGAATTGGTTACATTAGTAAAGCTGGAGCTGCTGATCTATTCTGTTAGAATCCTTGAGACCATGAAAAATTGTGATGGTCTCTCCATCCAGTATTATATGTGCTGGAATAAGAGTTGTAGTTTGATGGCTTTCTCATTACACCTATAGAATTGGCTTGATCTAGGTATGAGTCCTTGTCATGTGATTGTCAATTTAGCAGCTGTTAACGATCCTATTTGTCGGGAAAGACCTTCAACTATCTCTTTGATTTCTTTAATTTCTGAACTTGACTCGCCAATGTAAACCTCATTCACCCCCTTAATTCTTCTAATATTCCTGAGTGAATGACTCTGCTGTTAGGAATTATCCGCTTGTAGCTAGAAGAAATCTCAAATATCTAATGCACTTTTTAACATTAGCTCTCTTCCATTTGTTGCCATTAGCCATTCTTGCACATGCGGCAATAATCTTTCCAAAACATATTGGCATTGGTGCATTTCTCTTACCCATGATATGGACACTTTTGGAGTAGTCCATTAAATCGCTCCTATGCTTCGAAAAACTACTCGTCTTCTCTTTGGGTAAACTTTAAAATTTCCCTATGAATAGCATTGATTTTATGTACTGAGAAGTATTTATTCAAAAATTTTGTTCCCATGATGTAATTGAAATACTAACTAGGCTACCCAAGAGGTGGGTGAATTGGGTTCTTAAAACTTAAGCAAATAAAACCACACAACAATTTAAACTAATGTCGTAATAAAATCAAAAGCAATAATTTTAATAACGCTCGAAATTAAAAAGATAAGTGAAGAGAGATCAAACACGCGACTTTAACGTGGTTTGGCCAACTGTGCCTATGTCCACGCCTCCAAGCTCACTAGGCTTGAGGATTCCACTAAGCAAGCCTCCAAAGCTTCAACCACACTTACAATTGACTTCAAAGGTGTCAATGAACCTTTACAACAAGAGATTATTCCCAATATCTTAACCCAAGTATATCCCAACACTTACAATCACTCAAAAACAAAGATTATAATCAACCAATCTCTCACACAATGTATATGATTATAATTAAAATCTCAAAGTGTGAATCAATGAAATAAAACAAGTTTAAAGCTCAAAAGAGATTGTATACTCAGTAGCAAGCTCAAAGATAATTATTGGATCTCTATTAATTTGAATTTGATTGAGCTATTTTATAGTTGGAGCTGAAAACTAACCGTTGTTGACTTTCTAAGAATAATTGGATTGCCGTTTGCTGCTATCGTTTAACCATTTTGACTTGTTCAAATAGCCATTATGCTTAGATTTTAAATAAACGGTTTACCGTTTGAGGTTATCGGATCGCCGTTTATTTCCAGAAACCTGCAAAACAAACTTAAATTTTCGTTTTTGCTAAACAGTTCAAGATTAGAAAGTTTTCTCCTTTCTATAAATTATCAGTTCACCGTTAGTAATAAATGATTCACTATTAATTTCCAGAATGCTCTGAAACATGTCTAAAGACTAAAGCTATTATGTAAATAATCAATTTGCCTTTTATAATAAATGGTTTAAGGGTAATTTCCAGAATCTATATTTTGACAACTTTTTGTAGAAAAATGATTTTCCAACTCAAGTTAACAGTCATTAAGCTTATTTAAACATGTCTATGGCTTTAAGAAATTTATTTTAATAGCCCCAACATTTTAATCAAGAACATATAAGTTTTGCTATCATCAAAATCAATATTATAAGATTAACAATAATGCAATTAGCAGGCAATACATTGAACCATGAACGAGCTCTATCCTTTAAAGAAAATGAGAATAATCTAAGTTTAACATCATCATCTGAAAAATTCTCATATTTAAAAGTTTGACATACAGCATGAAAATCATTCAAATGATTATATGGATCTTCATTTTCTAGGCCATAAAATGTTGGGAGACAATTTAACACACTAAGTTTTAACTCAAAACTCCTAGCAGCTACATTTAGGTATGTATGCATGATGTGCTCAAGTTAGTTAAGGGACTAAAGTAGTCCTTAAATGGCCTTTTCTGTGGTGCTGATTGCAAATCCATTCTAATTTTATTTTTAATTGCAACGTGTATATGTGTACAAAGTTTTTTTTCAATTCAAAGTCTATAAGCTCAAGATTAGGTAATTGTGACCTACGACCATGCATGCAAAGAACACAAAAAAAATGAGAACAAAACTAATCAAAGTAAAGAAGAATGAGAAATTATGATACTAACCTTATAAAACAAACTCAAGTGTTATTTATATATAAAAAAATACATGAAACAAATTAAAATAAATTAATAAGTGATTGAACCGGCCAAATTAAAAAATAACATAAAAATTAAATTACAGAAATTTAAAGAAGAAATAAAAAAAATACTCACCTCAAAATACAGATTCACTTTTTTTCTTTTTTTATAATAAAAAATTACAATAAAACAACTAAAAAAATTAAAAAATTAAAAAATTAAAAATTTATTATGCGAATTAAAATAACTTACCTCCATGGTAACGGCGCCAAAAACTTATTGTGGAAATTTTATTGAACTCACAAACACACGAATCTATTAGAAAATAGATCAACAGTGACGAGTGTCGATCTCACGAAGAGGTGAATTTTAATTGCTTGAAGAATTAATTTTTAAATAGGTGGTTCAATTTATAATGAAAGTGATGTAGGTTATCTTATGATTTAAATTAGAGCGGCGAGAATAAATTATTAAAATGAAGTGCTTGGGTCTCTGGATCTGTACTCAACATGCATTATGGGCTTAACATTCCTTATTAATGCCAATTAAATCATAAAGGGAAATTTTTCACTCCTTATGAACCTCACTCTAATTAACATGGTGCTAAGTGCTTATCATGCCAAATAGTAATAACTTTGCACTAAGGAGACGATTATACTAGATAATATATAGACAAGATTATTACTATCTGTAGACGAAAAGTTAAAATATCCACATAAATCAGATGGAAAGAAAAAGTAAATTTACCAAATTAAGCACATGGAGCATGTTGAGACTTAACCTTCAACCCAAGTTTGAAAGAAAATTAGCTACTCATAATTGAACTAGGGGTAAAATAAAAATTTATTAAAATACGTAGAAAATACAAGATAGGAAAGGAATTACAAAAAATAGAGCTAAAAAATAGATCCAGTGATGTCAAATTAGGGGGGAGCCCCTTTTTTATAGATACAATAAGTAAATCATGGCCATTGGATTAAAATAATTTGGACGCTCAGGATTGCGACACGTGGCAAGTTCTGATTGGATAGAACACATCATCAAGGCTATCATTCTGTGTATTCGCATGTACCGTACACATGTATTTCAATCCACTAACATACTGCTATGTCGTCAGTCAACGCCACATAAGCATTTTAGTCCAATAAGATCGTGACACATCATCAGTCAATACCACATCTTCAATCAATACCACATCATTCGTGCAATCGAATGCTACTACATCATCGAACAATGCCACATCATCGTACAATGCCAGGTCATTTTACAGTGCATGTGAACAATGCGCAAATAGTACCGTATATATGTACAATGTCGTGAACAGTGCCATTTATCTTTTTAAGCTCCTCCTAAGGTTTTCGACTGTCCTGAATTCAAAATTGCTGTCCGTTTTGCTATCTGATCTTTTGTTCATTGTGAAATAACCATGATACCCCCTAGAATACATAAAATACTTAATTAAAATAACACATACATAATTAAATCACAAGGGACTTAAATACATAAAAGTATAGATGTTAGTGAGATTTAGAGTGTAAAATGATGATTTTCTCATTTATAAATGTACATTTTCTAGTACTCAACACTTGTCATCCATCTTGTCAGGCTTTTCTTCAAGGTTGAAGTCTAACTCTTGTTGACATAAGACATCCAAAACCTCATATTGCCATATACCAAAATTATTGGTACCGTCGAATTTCTCTACTTCGAATTTCGTATTCGTCACAGCAATCCTTGTTGACAAAGATGACAATGATGCCTCTGCCATCCTTTTTAATTACTTAACCGAAACAAACAATGTTTATGTTTCTACTTACATAGATAATGTACTAAGAAAGTTTTTAGGAAAGACTGAAAGGGTCACAATGGTCCCATTTAAAACCTAGACTCGTTAGACTCTTATCATCTTGTTGACAGAAATTTCCTATACATGTACTTATCCACATAACTACACTACAAGCTCTTGATACTCCCAAGTATGAATTGTTGGCTCTAATCATATTCGTGAACAATACCGTATACATGAATAACATCGTCCATGTGAACAGTACTATATACATGAATAGTATCATATACCTCAAGTACGAACTGTTGACACTGGTATCAATTGTTATGGAAGCACAAGTTGAGCAATTATCAATATTATGGTGACTGCAACTTATAGAGAAATATAAATATGGTGATAAAAATGCAAAGAAAATAAGATGCAATAATTTATGTGGTTGGCATAAAGCTTACATCCATAGACAGACTGAAAGATAATTTTACTAATAAATGAGAATTTACAAATGTGAAAAAAACTCTCAAAACCTAAAACTCCAAAATACCCAATTGGATCCTCACTAGAACACTCAAGTAAAAGCTCTCTCAAATCTCTCAAATTGTTTCACTTGCAATTGCTCTAAAATGATGGGATGATTTTGGAATGAATGAAGAGGCTTCTATTTATAGGGAAAATTTGGTGCTCTATTGCACCAACTTCAAGCAATTTTTTGAATTAAATTAAGCACCTAACCCAACCTTAGCAATTTGTCTTCGAATTTGGCTCCTAATTTTGAATGCATGCATGTGTTTTCTTTCCAATTAAAATGCATGTTTGCCAATTGGATGCACCGCCAATTGACTTTTAACACTGAGTTTCTAATCTAAGTAGATATCTTGCATTTCTGTGTAGTTTTGATTTTTTTGCTAAGACAGTAGGAAGAATTTCTATTCAGAATTTAATAAAATCATAGGTACTTGTCATTGTAATGTGAGTCAATATATTTATTTTATTTTAAAATCTTTTTATCTCAATTTTTAATTTTTATATATTGAAAAAGATCCAAGCATGTAGTGGGCAATGTACTAGGTCCGGATTGATCTATTATACATGGATTAGGCTAAGTTTCATATCATAATAGAAGAATCTCTCGTTAGTAATCTATTGTAATGTTCAGACTAACTAATTTTATTATTATAATGAAATTATAATTTAATAGAGGTGTCATTACAAAAGATATTATTTTGACTTAGTTGTCCTTTGTATAAGTGATATAAAAATGAAATATACATTACATTAATAATTAATTAATGATGCATGTCAAATCCCATGTATAGATATTGACAATAGGGATATACATCATTTCAAAAAAACTAACATTTATTTTTCATAATATATAGATGGTTATTATTATGCGAAGGCAAAATTCCTTAAAACAAGATTTAAAAAATTATAACTTATTATAATGTAGAGTTTATTTTTATTTATAATTAAATTGGGACTAAAATTTTTTATGATTAAATGAAAATAATTCTTATATAAAGAATATTATAATAGAGAGATTTTCCTGTATTAATAGTATTGTAATTGCTAATGTATTTTAAAAAAAAAAAAGTTAGGCTTCTTAAGGTATTTATTATATGTTAATAATTTCACAATAAATAAGTAAACGATTTTCACAAGCCAGGCTCAGGATGCATCGACGTAAAATTTGAAGCAATGCAAAGCATTGTCGTCTTGTTCAGTTGTACAATTAAAGAAAGTGCCACGGGGCCCATTTTGTTCTTTAAAATGTTCTTACACGTGGCTCTCTTTCATCTATTTGTCTCGCCTGCTTTCTTCCAAGTGTCCACTCTGAAATCTAAAGTTACCCAAAAACTGAATAATCATAGGGATCTCCCTTTCTTGCTCTTGGAATATTTTTCCTTCGTCTTCAATAACAATACGATGATGAAAACTAAGAGCATTTTGAATAGAAAGATAGAAATTGAGAGCGTAAATGCAAATGCAAACGCAAACGATTGGTGGAATAAGATCATTGAATCGGATGAATGGCAAAGCAGCATTTACTACGCCTTGTGTGCTGCTTATGTGCTAGTCTTCCTTGTTGCTTTGGTACTCTCCCTATTTCTCTTTATTGTTACTTTTTTATTGGCACTTTCAATGTGACATGATAAAATTAAATGATTTTATTTTTCATTTTGTACCACTTTCAATTTGTTATTCTAATTCTACGAATTTTTATTTTTATTGTTATGAATTTAAAAAAATGGTGGAAAATAAAATTTAAATCTAGATGAATTTGAAACACTCACCTGCTAAGTAATGGAGGACAAGATCTTTTGAAGTTTTTTTTTTTTTTTTTTGGTGTTAAAGTAAAACTCCTGTCATTCTTTCTAGTATTTTAGATTTTTAGTTTTTTGAATTTTGGCCAAATTTTCTTTTATCCTCCACGAGATGCAACAACATGTTGCTTGACACTGAAGCATTTAATTAAGAATTAAGTACTTCTCTGCTTTGGCATTAGTATTTGCAAATAATAAGATCCCGTTTCTTTAGTGTTTGATTTGTTTTTCTGAGATTAATTATTTCTGAAATAATTAGAATCTTAAAGAAAACAATTTTCTTATGAAATGTATAACAAATGAGACGCTTGAACATGGTATATGCCTCTAGTTATATCTTAGTGATCATTTAGTTTCACAAAGCATTTAAAATATAGATTGTTTTCGTGTGAGCATGTAAGTTCAATGGTAATGCATTTCAGCGGAGACAGCAGGTCACTAGTCTTGCATTTCCAAGGATTTCAGTCAATTTTGATTCATCTATCATCTAGTCAAATGGCAAAAGTGTTGTCGCAGTCTTTTGCATTAGCTTGAATAACTTTGCTGATGATCTTAAGCTACTGCACACTATTCTTATTACACAAAATAGGGGTTTATTCGATTTGTTCAACTACAGTGTATAGTGAATTTTGCTTCTTGTTCAATTCATATTCTCATAATTTCAGATGAAGTGAATGCACAGAAAAAATGTGTATATGTTGGAACATATTAGTTGTTACATGAAAATTGCACGTAGGAGAAATATTCATGTGCTTGTATCTATTTTCTGATAAGACAATGTTGGTTACAAGTGTGCTGAGGGAATTTGGTTAACATCATGAAACTGAAAAAAGGATATGTATATAAACTGATAGTCGACATAAATATGGGTAGCACATAGCAGTTCATAATGGTTATTTCTTCTACTTTCAGGTACAACTTGTCCGCATTCAACTGAGAGTACCAAATTATGGATGGACGGCACAAAAGGTTTTCCACCTGATGAATTTTGTTGTGAATGGATTTAAGGGATGTTAAAACATTTTTCATAGTTTTTCCTAAATCTTGTCAGATGAGGTTGCTATCATTTGGTTTCCATTTTAACAGTACGGGCTATCCTTTTTGGTTTATACAAGAGAGTGTTTCTTCTGAGGCCGAAGGTATCTTGCTCTGGAGAATTATGGTGACCAATACTCCAGCATTATGTATTATTTAATATCCTAATTGGCTGCTATTATGTTCTGATATTTTGTGGATTAATAATTGAATTCTATAGCTTTTAAGAGTGGAACTTTTGGTTGTACAGCTGATATGTCCGATACTCTTAGAGATGGCCAATGGGCTGTGCCAGCCCATGGGCCCATGGGCATGGCGCCGTCCATTGCATGTACGGTGCGCGGTATGAGGCGCATACTGCGCTCAAGACACAACATATGTCTTGAGCTTCTCATTATTTTAAATAACTAAATATGTCTTGAGCTTCTGAATCATGCAGCAATGAGGATGCATGACTTCCGTGAGAATGCATACATGGGAAATTGATTGATTATTTTCCTTTTCATGGTACTAAGATAAAAGGATTTCGGGTTAATACAACTGATGTTTTAAGGTTAAAGAATGAGATGCGAAAGAATGTAAAATATAGAAATTGCTTGTGGTTACAATCTGCAAAGTTGACTAGAAGTTCTACTGTTTGCATTTGTAACTTGTAAAAGCTATTTGTACATGTACATGGTAAAGTTTATTGGTTACAAATACCTTTTCAATTGGAACATATGATGCCAGAGGGAAAATTGTTTCTTGTAAGGTAAAGTCAGCTTATATTTGAGATGTTCCTCGTATGCCACCTTCTATTTAGGAGTGGTTTATGTAGTGTGGGTGTCTCGTGTTGGAGGGTGATAGTGTTCCTTGAATCGAAAGTTAGCATAAACAACAAATTCAAATCAGCAAAGTGAAGCAACAAATAGTATTTATATATTTTACTTTCCTGTTTATTCTTCATAAAATTGACAAATAGAGCAATTAATGGCAAGCATGTGCACACTTCCCCAGAGTAGCTGTCCTCTGGTGCATCTCTGTTCTTTAAATTTGGTTCATCTCTCTTTTTTGGCAATCTCCTCTGGGTTTGTTGCACATGTCATCTTAATTGTGTTGAGCTGCACAACCTTAAATTATTGTCCTGGTACAGGCACTTGAAATGGGGCTTCTGGATCTTCCTTGCCCTCTATTCTTTTCAAGTTATACTTGCTGGTGTTATTCTGGGCCGAGATATATCACCAGGTAAATAACGTAGCTGGTGAATGAGCTATTAGGCACCACATTGACATTGATGGACTTCTATTGTTAGTAATCCAGGCAAGGAGGCTTCCCACTAATAAACTTAGGCCTGCATATTATATCATCAATGTAATTGTGTACTTCATACAAGTGAGAGAAACAATCCAATTTCTTAGTGTTCATAATTTGTCCGCAAAGAAATTTTCCATACCTTGCACTGCTAATTACACATCATGAGCATTATTATTTGTTGATTGTCTTATGATAAACAGGTGTGCATCCGGATTTATGTAAGATTAAGCCAAAGCCATGCTTCAGTGGAAGTTGCTGAACTTTTTCTTTCAGGTAAACGTTGTACAAAACTTGTAAATTGAGTTGAAGGAGTGCATAGTTATTTATAGTGACTGCTTATAAGGCTGATCAATTGATTAATTTAGACGAAGCAACATACATGTGGAAACACTGGTCCTTGGGTTAAATTATTTTTTATTTATTCATGCAGTTATTTCATTCTCTGCTGCATTGGGATTCTTGATATTTGGTGGCAGGTAACGGCTGGTTACAACATAAGACAGTTCTCATATTTTTGCATATTTCACACAATTTATTTCTTTTCCAGTCCATTTTAGGTTATTTGTCATGCTCAGACGCTTCCCCATTGACTCTAGGCGTCGTCAGAAAAAGCTGTATGAGGTTTGTAACTGTGAAATTGTGCAAATTGAATATAGCTGCTTCTAGAACTTTGTTCTTATATCCTAAAAAAATTTCACATTATGTTTTTATGCATTGCTTGCATAGGGGTTGCAGAAATATGCAATTGTGAGCATGTGAGAAACAGGTTATAAGTACAAAAGATTTTAATGAGCAGGAGTCATTTTAATGTTCAGGGAATAAGTACTTGGAATGACCAAAAGACCTTGATACTTAATATACTTGGAATGACCAAAATTTCACATTTTGTTTCCATTGAATTTGTAGCATGCTCTCTTTTCTTATTTGAAAATACATGTATCCCTTGTCTAGAGGATTGACCTTAATTATGGTTGTTGGGCACTAATCTAAAGTTTTTAGGTTCTGCATAATATCTGTCTAAATGAGTTTCCTGGCCTTTAGTTCTTGGCAGAGCAATATGATCAGCAACTGAATTGAGAATTTTTTTAATTGCATAATTTCATCGCTCGTAGAAATTGTACCATCTGCTTTGGTGTTATTCATCCTGCGAAAACTGCCTCCCAGGCGTGTCTCCTATCAATATCACCCCATTCAATGAAGTGATATGTTTTCTCTTTATAATCAAAGATGGGATCAACTGTTACCTGCGTTTTCAGCTATATATATACACTCTTGCATTGTTGCAGGATTTTTATATGCATTTCTCGCAATGAAATATCAACTGACGCATCTATTTGCTATTGAAATCTTGTGAAAACTCGATCCCCGTGGCAAAGCAAAAGAAAGAGGAAAAATTGAAGATATCGACTTTACCCAAATGATCTTTACTTGTTCTTTCCTACTGGATTATATCTTTAATTAAGGAATCAACAAATATTGATTATTGTGTCTGGTTTTCCTCGACTTTTTACAGTTCTTGAAAAAGCAATTAAAGTCCTATTAGCATGTGCCATGGAGATTTAAGAATATGGTAAACAACAAATGTGGTGAGATAAACAATAAATGTGGTCTCACCCTAATTGGTTATCATTTTAGTTAAGCAATAAGTGGAAATCGTGAGAAAATAAGATGGACATTATTTTTATTTTATTTTTCCAAATCGAGATAAATAATGATTTGCATCCAGAGCTTACATGCTCTTTTGATTGCGTAGATAACGCTAACAAATAAACAGCAGTCCCTTGATCACATATAAAAATAATTTCAAAAATTATTATTAAAAGCTTGTTAAAGTCGGAGCTTTATTGGTTAAGTCCAGGCCCTGATCCAGCTGCACTGAGCCGTGTTAAGCGTAGATTCAATTCCCAATTTTTTTACTTGTGCTCGTAGTTTAATCGATGATCATGAATGCACTCGGTGCTCGAAGTCACTTTATGTTTTTAAAATAAACTTTAATTTTTAAAGTGACTTTTAAATGTGTTGGAAAGGACATTTATATTCTGAGGTAAGGTTTTGTTTGAAGAAAATTAAGGAAATAAGAAGAGAGAAAAGTGGAAGAAAGTAGACGGGAATATATTAAAACTCTTTTCTAATATATGATTTGTTATAGAATTATATAAAAAAGAAAAAAAGAACTGCTTAATTTTTTATTTAGACAATTTCACCTTTTAATGTTAAACTTTCAATATTTATCATAAATATAATTCAAAAAATTAAATATTTATTTAATACAGTAATAAATAACTAATAAAAAATCATTTTAAACAATATACTTAAATTTATAATTAAATTCTATTTTTTTAGTATATAATTAAATTCTATTTGAAAAGTTTATTAACATAATTTTATTTTATAATTAATTTAGTAATATGAATAATTTTCTTAATTAATATATTAAATTTTAAAATTTTATTTGAAAAACTAGAAAAGAAGCAAAGTACTTGCCTGTTGCTGCTGCCAGTAGTGTAGTACCATCTCATATCTATTGAAGAATTATACCAGAAATTGACAATCTATAAGTTGAAGCAACTTATTTGGGCGAAATACTTGATGTTTTTCCATCTATGTGAACATTAGAAAGTTTTCAAACATTTTTAACTTGATTCGAAGACAATGTAATGATTGCTTGTTGGGTGGTTGATTAATACTAAAAAGTGTATATTTAATAGGTCTAAAATTATCAATTTTTTACTTACAGTGTTGATTAATGTACTCATTATTCCTAAATTATCTTAACACTCTCCTAATAAATATTTTATGCTAAAATAAATTTGTAGTGTGTTAATTTTTTTTATATTGTAAATATTTCATGAATAAAGAAAGAATTGGAACTGAATGTGGGAACAAGAAAGAATTGGAACTGAAAGTGGGAACAAAAAAGAATTCTTGGAGCCATTGGAATGCATTATTAAGAAGATGTAAAAAAATAATAAAAAATAAAATTTAAAAAGAAAAAAAAAAGAATGCAATAATGGTATGATGGTCAGGTGGCCATTTCGTCATCTAACCAATACACCCTTCAATGTCTATATAATATAAAAATAAAATAAAATAAAATAATAATGAAAAATGAATGCATCCTAGCCTATAAAAGGCAAGTAGATACAAAAGAAAGAGGAGAGAAGGAGCCAAACATAGAAAAAGAGAGAGAGCTAGGGAACTAAAGCTAAGGAATTCTTTTTCGTGTTTTTCTTGTGCTATCAATTCTCCTATAATAATATTTCAGAAGTTTGTTAAATAAAATGAGTATTTTATTTTTCAATATGAGTGGTTAAACTTTCTAAGTTGAGGTGAAAGATGAAGGTCTTGAATTTAAGTTATTAATTAATTACTCTCTTAAGTGAGTCTTAAAGTTTATTTTATTTATTGTATTTTCTTCTTTATCATTTCTTTTATGTCATATTAATTGATAGATTTGGATCTTTTTCAATTTATATGGTATTTTAACATAATGTCGACACTTCAATATAATTGTAGTAGGTTAAGTACTTGGTCTCATGTTTATCACATTAATAGTTAGTTGAGAATTAAATGGAATAATTATCTAGCAAGATAAATGTAAAATAAAAATATGAAAGAGTTGTTATAATCATAATTTGAAATCCGAGAGTGGATCTTGTAACCTTAGTATATTTTTAAATTGATTCATATTAATTTTCCTTCCCATAGTTAATTTTCTTTATTATAACAAATTGACTACTAAATTTTAAATTCTCTATAATTCGACCACAGACTCACCGGATTATATTATAACTAGAAACTCTTATACTTTGGAGTAATAATACTTTTGAGTTGTGTCAAGTTTTTGGCATCATTGCTGGGAAGTTTCTAAAATTTAGCGTCAATTTTATTTTTATTTTATTTTGTTTTCTTAATTATTTTCCTTATTTTGCATCCTTCCTTATGTCATTCTTTTGTTTGTTTTTAATAATATATTTCACAAAATTTTAGTAGCTCCCTTCTCTCTCCTATAATTATAGAATTATCGTAAAACTTATAAAGAATTTGATTTTGATCCAAAAAAACTTTGCAAATCAGTCCTAAAAC
This sequence comes from Luvunga scandens, assembly GCA_030449905.1. NCBI lineage: Eukaryota > Viridiplantae > Streptophyta > Magnoliopsida > Sapindales > Rutaceae > Luvunga > Luvunga scandens. Next base: position 3,869,072 of record JASUUG010001017.1, on the reverse strand, counting down.
TGAATTAGAACTTGGATCTTTAGACTTTGCATTATTCTTTGGACTTTTGGTCTTAAAGACTAAATGAACTTAGACGTTTGAACTTTTTGGACATAATAGACATGAACTTGGACTTTTAAAATAATCATTAAGGCCCAATAATTGAATTTTAATAAGCTGGTAATTTAAAAAAAAATTTAAAACTGTATTTTTTCCTTTATATTTTTGTAATTTACTTTTTGCATTTATTTTTATGGTCGGTTCAACCACATGAATTGTTATTTAAATTTTGTTTGTTTTATTATAATCGATTTAACGACCTATCATTTCAATTTCTGTTTAATTATTCTTGTACATTAATTTATATTATTTTTATTATATGGCTGATTCTAAAATAGCGTCTAAATTGTTAATATTTTGTTAATGTGTTATTTTATTATTAATTTTTAATTATTTTAATTTTATGACTGGTTCAACCGATTAATTTTTAGTTAATTTTTTTTATTTCGTATTTATTTATTTTTAATTTTTGTTTATTTGTATTCTTTGCTTATTTAATTTTTATTTTATTGTGTAATTTTCATTTGGTGTTGTATGCATTATTTATTTGTTTGTGCATCATTTATTTTTATTTTGGCATACCCTCACACATCATTAGCATTGCATGAGACGTTGGTTTCATACAGATAGTGGTAGATTGATTAGAAAATCACACCTTCACCACCTTTAGATATGGTTGACATCGAAACAGATAATTTTTCCGAGCATGGGGATAACCAAGCCTTGCCAAATCTCCATGAACATTCTAAGACTCTTAGAGATTTTATGCATCTTACTAGACTAGGGTCACTATCATGCATAGTTTTTTCTCTTAATGCATTTCGTTTTAATTTCAAACCTGGTATCATTCAACTTTTGCCTACTTTTCATGGTTTTAAGTCTGAAAATCTATATTTGTATTTGAGAGAATTCAAAGAGGTTTATAACACCTACATTGATTAAAATTATAATATGAACATAATTAAACTTATGTTTTTCCCTTTCTTATTAAAGGAAAAAGCTAAAACTTGTTTACAAAATCTTAGGTGAGGATCTATTATAACTTGGAATGAAATACAAGCACAATTTTTGAAAAAATTCTTTCCACCCCACAAAAATTTTTTTTTCAAAAGACAAATCACCACATTCACTCAAAAAATAGGAGAAACCATTTACCAATGTTGGGATAAGTACAAAGAGTTACTTAACATTTGCCCACACCATAGTTTTGAAACATGGAGGTTAGTGTCTTATTTCTACAAGGGACTAACATCCCAAAGTAGACAAGTCATTGAAATGATGTATAATGGTAAGTTAAGAGACAAAACTCCTGAATATGCATTAGACTACCTTGACTATATAGCAAAGAATACACAATATTGTGATACAGTTGGGTCTTATGAGTCATCAAGTAATCTTTAGTCATCTCCATCTGATGGAGGCATGTACATCCTTAAGGAAGACCATGACCTTCAAGCTAAATTTGCATTTTTAGCTAGAAAAGTTGAAGCTTTAGAGTTCAAAAAGAATGATAATGTAAAATCTATTCAAGATATTGCATGTTATGTTTGTGATTCTACTAATCATTCAACGCAGAATTGTTCAACCTTGTCAGCTCTGAGAGAAAGTCTGCATGAACAGGTAAATATCATCAACAATTTCAAAAAGCCAAATCTCAATCCATACTCCCAAACTTACAACTCTGGTTGGAGAAACCACCTTAATTTTAGTTGGAGAAATGACAATCATGCACAACCTTCACAACCTACTCCTCCACGTTAAAATTTTCAAAACTCTTAGAGTTACCCACCATATGTCCCACCTCCAAGAAAAACTTTGGAAGATACATTGCATTCATTCATTGAAAAACAAGAGGTAATCAACAATCAAACTATGCAAACCTTGATCAATTGAATAAAAATTGTCTCCAAACTTACATAAACCTTCACCCTACATGAAAAAGGTAAGCTTCCTATTCAACCTAAATCAAAACTCAAAAGTCAACAACATTCTCAAATATGTAATATAGCAACCCAAAATGTGAGTCAAGTTAAATCGATTATAACTCTCTGTAGTGGTAGAATTGTTAAAAAAACACATTCTAGACCTTTGTGAAATTAGCAATGATTCAATTTCAGAGAATAGAGAAGAGTCTATTGAATCTTTAGTTAATGAAAAAATAATCAACTCTCCTCCTATACTCCTATTTCCTTAAGCACTAATTAAGCCAAAGAAATTAAACTACAGTCCAAAGATTTATGAATTCTTTAAATAAGTGAAGGTCGACATTTCTCTGCTAGATATCATTAAGCAGGTACCTTCTTATGCTAAATTTCTTAAAGATCTATGCACTGTGAAAAGGAAACATAAGCTGCAAAAAAAAAAGTTTCTAACAAAACAGGTAAGTTCCATTATCTCAACCAATAATGTTTTGAAATACAAGGATCCTAGTTGTCCAACTATTTCTTGTATTATTAGAGACCATAAAATTGAACATGCTTTACTTGATCTTTGTGCCAATGTCAATTTACTTTCACACTTCATGTACCAACAACTCAATCTTGGTGAGTTAAAACTAACTTTTACCACTCTTTTACTTGCTGATAGGCTAATTAAGGTGCCAAAAGGAATAATTGAAGATGTACTAGTCCAAGTCGATAAATTCATATATCCTGTAAATTTTATTGTTTTAGAAACGAAACCAATTGCTAATGAATGCAAACAAATTCCTATCATATTGGGGCAACCATTCTTAGCTATTGCTAATGCTTTAATTTATTGCGGGAACAGAGTCATGAAATTATATTTTGTCAACATGACGTTCAAACTCAATGTATTCAACATGTGTAAACAACCTCGTGACACAAAAGATGATGATAGTGAAAATAAAGAGATTGACCTTACTAAGCCAATCATTGAGGAACACATCCAAGATGAGAATTTTACAAACCCTATGGAAATTTTTTTTGTTAGTTTTTTTAAATCAAGTAACGAATTAGAATGTGATACTGTTAACATATGTTTAATACTTGATTCTATGTATGTACCTAAAGTTTTGATTGAAAATACGACACAATTTAAAGAGCCAAATAAAGAGGAAGCACCTGAGCTTGAAATAAAGCCCTTACCAGAAAAATTAAAATATGCCTATTTAGGAGAGCAGCAGATATATCCAATGATAATTTCTTCCCAACTTACAAGTGATCGAGAAGGTAAGTTACTGGCTATGATAAAAAGGCATAAAATTGTATTTGTTTGGACCTTAAAAGATATAAAATGCATTAATCCTTTAATCTGCACACATCGAATACACCTAGAGGAAAATGCCAAAGCAACCCATCAACCATAAAGAAGACTAAACCCTTATATGAAAAAAGTGGTAAAAAATGAGGTCCTTAAACTACTAGATGTATGAATTATTTATCTTATCTCTAATAGTAAATGGGTAATTCTAATACAAATAGTACCAAAAAAATTTAGAATAACTATTGTAAAAAATGAAAAGGGTGAACCAATCCCAATATGAATTCCATCTAGTTAGTGCATGTGCATTGACTATAAAAAATTAAATGATGCCATTATAAGACCATTTTCGCTTTCCATTTGTAGACTAAATTCTTGAGAGGGTAGGAGGACATCCTTACTAGTGCTTTCTTGATGGCTACTCAGGCTATTGTCAAATTCTTATAGCTTTAGAAGACTAGGAAAAAACCACATTTGCATGTCCATTTGGAACTTTTGCATTTAAGAGAATGTTTTTTGGACTTTGTTATGCTTCTACAACATTTCAAAGATGCATGCTTAGCATTTTTAGCGACATGGTTGAAAATTGCCTTGAGGTGTTTATGGATGATTTGACTATATTTGGTAATTGTTTTGATACATGTCTTGACAATCTAAAAAGAGTTTTGAAAAAATGCAAAGAAAAAGGACTAGTTTCAAACTGGGAAAAATGCCATTTCATGACTATTTCTATAATTGTCTTGGGCCATGTTGTGTCTTCAAAAGGAATTAAAGTTGACAAAATCAAAGTTGAAGTCATCTCAAAATTACCTTCACCAAAGATAATTAAAGAAGTTTGTTCCTTTTTACGATATATAGGATTTTATAAGAGCTTTATAAAAGACTTTAATGCCATATCTAGACTACTTTATAACCTCCTAATAAAAGACACATCATTCGAATGGACAAGTGATTGTCAACAAGCTTTTAAAAAGATAATTAGCCTTTAAACATCAGCCTTAATAATGCAACCTCCTGATTGGTCTTTACCTTTTGAACTAATGTGTGATACTAGTGATTATGTTGTTGGTGTTGTTCTAGGACAAAGAAAGGAAGGTAAGCCCTTTGTCATCTATCACGCAAGTAGAACTTTAAATAATGTTCAAATGAATTACACCACAACTAAAAAATAACTATTTGCTGTAATATTTGCATTGGATAAATTTACTTCATATTTAATTAGTTCATCTACTGTTGTTTATTCTAATCACGTTGCTGTGAGATATTTAATGTCAAAACAAGACGCCAAGCTAAGATTGATATGATAGATTTTGCTACTTAAGGAATTTAACCTGACAATCAAAGACAAAAACGGTGTCGAAAATGTTGCTACAGATCATTTTTTATGACTTACAAATGAATCTTCAATTGATACAACACCCATAAATGATTCTTTCCTTAGTGAGTTTTTATTTTCTATAAGCAAAAATGCCTTAGTATGCTAATATTGTTAATTATCTTGTAACAGGTGAAATGTTGTGTGATTGGAGCTTCCAAGACAATAAGAAATTCTTAATAAAGGTAAAAAGTTTTTATTATGACGATCCATACTTGTTCAAGTACTGTTTTGATTAAATTTTTCAGAATATGCCTACCAGATGACGCGGTAAGTAGGGTCATTCAATTCTGTCATTCTGAAGCATGTGGTGGCCACTTTTTTTTCAAAAAGGACAGCTGCAAAAATATTACAGTGTGGATTTTATTGGCCTACGTTATTTAAAGATTCACATGCATTCTGTAAAACGTGTAAGAATTGTCAAATGGTTGGGCTTATTTTAAAGTGAAACATGATGCCTTTAAACCCCATCCTTGTCATTGAAATATTTGATTGTTGGGGAATTGATTTTATGGGCCCTTTTCTATCATCATTTGGATTTTTATATATTTTAGTTGCCATTGATTATGTTTCAAAATGAATTGAAACGATTATTTGTTGGCACAACAATCATAAGCCGGTGATCCACTTTTTGAAAGAAAATCTTTTGAGCAGATTAAGAATCCCTCAAGCCATTATCAGTGATAGAGGAAAGTTGAAGTCAAAGTGGAGTGGCCTATTTGTTGTAAAAAATATATATTCATATGAAGCCGTAGAAATTGAGAATCCAAAGGACAATGTTATATTTAAAGTTAATTGTTAAAGATTGAAACCATATCTGGAGCACCAACCATGTGAAGCAAACACCGAAATCAGTTTGAATGACCTACAAAATCTTGATTAAATCCTTTGCTCTTAACATTTTGTCATTTTTCTTTACTATTACTTCACCGTTTGAATTATTTAATTTTTTTAATTTTATTATATTGATTTTTGTTTAAGTGTGCTTGATTGACAATTGTGTTTCATTTCATAATTTTTAATATTTGTCATGTGTGCCTCCTTGAGAAAGATCCTTTTTAAACATCTCAAAGAACTTTTACATGTAAAATTTCACTTAAGAAGTTTGATATGAGTTTGTAAATCATGTCTTATTTAAAACTTACAACCACCAGAGCTAGTATACCATGTTAAAGATCTAGAAAGAGAACTCAGAGAAATAGAGGGTGGTATTTATGAACTCCAATTAGAACTTGAGGTAAATTCAATAAAAGGACAAAGGTAAGTTATATGTTTGATTATATTTATTATGTGTGTTTTATTTTGTTGTTTTGTTCACTTTTGACTTCATTTTGCAGATTTGATTTGTTTCTTTGGTATGTTTGATTTTCTTTCCCATATAAATGGTGGATAATGGTACCCGTGACTTTCTAAGTCATTATTTTCAGTTTTCCGCAATAAGTGAACCCCAAAATCAAGCATGAAAGAAATACAACATAAATTACATAAGCATTTTCCTTCTTTCCCTTAAAATGCTCTCAAGAAAATTTACAAAGCTTGTGGTGAACTTCTGCGTTTGTTAATGATCAATAGGATTCCTGCTAATATTCATTGGTTAATTAAAGCAAAGGTTCGATTGACAGGTAAGTTTTCTGATCCATTTGTTTCTTACATGCCTAGTTTTGGTAAGAGCACATTTGCTAAAAAAGAAGAGCTAAATGACTTAGCTCTAAATGTCCTAACTGTGTAAGACTTGCTTCCAATAAACCACGTTATAAAACTTTAGGAATGGTTTCTATAAATCATGAAGATAAAATCAAATTCATTAAGGATGGCATGAGGAGATAATTGTTGGATGATATTTTACGATCGCTTAAGACACATTTGAGCGAATATATGCAACATGAAATTCATAATTTATCAAAGCTGTTTTAAAAAGAAAGTGCACAGTTTAGCTTTGGGAACCTGACCTTAAAAGACTCTATTTGCCAGTTTTTAAGAAAACTGGATGGGAAGCCTATACGCAACCCATAAAGGGCGTTTAAGTTGTTACTAGATGTAAAACCAGAGGAAGACGTAAGTAACAATCACAACTACCAGTAAATATCTTTTTATTTTACTTTTTTTATTTCTTCATTATTATTATTTTTTGTGATTTTATATCTAGTCACTTTTTTTTTACTGTTTGTTTTTTCCGTTTGTTTGCTTTTGAATTATTGAGCCACCAGCTTTACGTGTCATTTGACAAATACACTACCCCATTTACAGTTGTGTATCATTGTATCTATCACCAAGATCATTAAATAGGTTCTCTTTTTTAGGCACTCACAAATTATTTTTGTTGAGAATTGTATCAATGGCAGCAACTTCGAACAGACAACTTAAGAACATTAGTGTGCTTTCTAGATTTCTCTATGGAGAGTATAAGGAGTTCGTTCAGGTAGCCATAGATCTTAGTCATGCATTAGCAGAAAGAAAACTACATCTTGTATATGGAAAAGGTGACCGAGAGTTATCAAAACTTATCTTAGAAGCTGCTTTCGTTCGAGGAAGCAAAGTACTAGGCATAATTTCAAAAGCCTTAAAACCTTTGGGATGTCTGCCTAGTTCACTAACTAGAGAAGAGTGAATTGTCTCAAGTATGCAAGAAAGAATATCTGAGATGTTAAATCATGCTAACGCTTTCATTTTCTTACACCAAGAGATCTTATAACTTTAGAGGCACTAATTGCATTTACTTCTTGGGCTCATTTGAATATTCATAAAAAACCCATCGGTTTGTTAAATATTAATAACTTTTATGATGGCTTAATAAAATTTCTTAATCATGCAATAAAAAATTATTTCATTTTATCCTCAATGAAAAAACTCTTTATTGGTACTCCTACTGCTAATAAGTTACTTGACCTTTTGCAAGCTTACGAACCAACTGATGATGATGGCAATAACTATTGTGCAAATTTTATTGAACTCGCAAGTGCACGAATCTATTGTAGAATAGATCAATGGTGACGAGTGTTGATCCCACGAGGAGGTGAATTTTAAGTGTGTGTAAAGTTAATTTTCTAAACAGGTGGTTGGATTTATGGGAAAAGTGATTTAGACTATCCTATGATTTAAATTAGAGCGGTGAGAATAAACTATTTAAATGAAGTACTTGGGTCTCTAGATCTGCACTCAACATGTACTATGAGCTTAACATTCCTTATTAGTGCCAATTAAATCATGAATGAGGGTTTTCCACTCCTCATGAACCTCACTCTAATAGATATGGTGCTAAGTGCTTATCGTGACAAATAGTAATAACCTTGCACTAGGGAGGCAGTTATACCAATACAATAACTAGATAAGATTATTAATATTTTTCAATGAAAAGTCCAAACATCCACAAAAATTAGAGGAAAGAAAAAATAAATTTACCAATTTAAACCTATAGAACATGTTGAGACTTTACCTTCAACCCAAACTTGAAAGAAAATTACTACTCATAATTGAACTATGGGTAAAATGAAAATTTATAAAAATCTATAGAAAATACAAGATAGAAAAGTAATTACAGAAAATAGAGTTCAAAAATGGATTCAGGAGTTTCAAATAAAGGGGGAGCCCCTTATGTATAGATACAATGAGTAAATCATTGCCATCGAATTAAAACAATTTGGGCGCTCAGGATTACGACACGTTGCAAGTTCTGTTTGGATAGAACACATCATCAAGGTTGTCAATCCGTGTATATGCATGTACCGTACACACATTTTTTAGTCCACTAACATACTGCCATGTCACTATTCAACGCCACATAAGCAATTTAGTCCAATACGATCGTGACACATTATCATCAAAATCACATCATCAGTCAATGCCACATAAGTAGTCAATGCTACATCATTCGTCCAATCGAATGCTGCTACGTCCTCATGCAGTATATGTAAACAGTGTCATGAACAGTACCGTATATATGTATAGTGTCGTGGGTAGTACAGTATATGTGAACAGTGCCATTTATCTTTTTAGGCTCCTTCTAAGGTTGTCAACTGTCTTGAATTCAAAATTATTGTATGTTTTATTATCTGATCTCTCATTTATTGTGAAATGACCATGATGCCCCTTAGAATATATAAAATACTTAATTAAAATAAAATATACTTAATTAAATCACAAGGGATGATTTTAGTGAGACTTGGAATGTAAAATGATGATTTTTTTCCTTTATAAATACATATTTTCTAGCACTCAACATACCCCCAACCAGTTTATTGCTAGTCCCTAGCAAATTAAGTGAAAACAAAATTCAAACTAAAATGATTTTTTTTAAACAGTCATATTTATTCAATTAGACTAATGATAACAATCAAATAAAAGTATAATTATTATCTCCAATATAAAGAAATATCATCTCCCACATTAACTCTGTATATGAATCAGTTTAGCAAATTTTGTCACATCTACAGTAATTGAGTTACTTTCAAGAATTACATGTCAAACCCCAAAATCTCACCGGTAGTAGTGATACTCTCACAAAAAAATTAAACCCAAAAAAATAATCATTCTAGTGACTGGTAAATTAAGTGAAAATAATAAAGAAGTAATCTCACACACTCTCATCAAAATGACAGAAATATGCCCTCAGCTTAGAAATAATATGACCTTAAGTAAAACAAAATACTAATCAAATCAATGTATTAATCATTTTTTTATATTATTATGCACTACCACATCATTTTAGCCCATATAACTAATATTTACTTCAGACTATAGTTCCCTAAAATCAAGAAGAATTTTTATTAAGACATAACATAGGCTAAGGACGTGGCTAACAAAGAAGGGATAAAAAGAAAAACAAAATATATGTTTCAAAAATAAAGGACTTTGGAGATTGTTAGGTGCTTTTCACTTGAATTCTTTTTTTTCTTTTTTTTCTTTTTTTTCTTCTTTTTTTCCTTTTTTTATTTATTTGTAGCACCTTTTTCATGAATGAAACATTATCTCTATTTTCAAACATAATTGGGTGGTGGAAAATATAAAATATAAGGTGATACTCCATATTGGAGTGGAACAAGATGATAGGTTACCAAAGAAAAAGGTATTTTTATTTTTTTTAAAGGCTCAAAGTGGTTAACTATGGATACATATTATAGGGTTGGTTGGAAAGGCTCAAACGGACCAAAGATGACCTTTCTGTCATTTTTTAGGGTTCTAAATAATCTTCCATATCTACTAGTTAGATGGACCTTTAGATGTAGTAACACACACTCTCCATTCGTTGGCACTCTCCATTCTTGGCACTATTGTTGTGCAAATTTTATTGAACTCGCAAGTGCACGAATCTATTGTATAATAGATTAATGGTGACGAGTGTCGATCCCACGAGGAGGTGGATTTTAATTATGTGTAGAATTAATTTTCTGAGTTGGTGGTTGGATTTATAATGAAAATGATGTAGGCTATCAATTAATTTAAATTAAAGTGGTAGGAATAAACTATTAAAATGAAATGCTTGGGTCTCCGGATCTGTCTCAACATGTACCATCGGCTTAATATTCATTATTAGTACCAATTAAATCATGAAGGGGGAACTTCCACTCATCACGAACCACACTTTAATAGATATGGTGCTAAGGGCTTCCCGTGCCAAATAGTAATAACCTTGCCTAGGGAGGCGGTTATTCCAGCCGATATCCAGACAAGATTATTACTATCTGTCTACGAAAAGTCAAAACAACCACATAAATTAAAGGGGAAGGAAAAGTAAATTTATCAAATTAAGCCCATGGAGCATGTTGAGACTTCACCTTCAACCCAAGCTTGAAAGGAAATTAGCCACTCATATTTGAACTAGGGGTAAAATGGGAATTTTATTAAAATACGTAGAAAATACAAGATGGAGATGGAATTACAGAAAATGGAGTCCAAAAATGGATTCAGGGGTTGTTATTCTGTTTATATGCATGTACCGTACACACGTTTTTTCGATCCACTAATATTCTGCCACGTCACCGGTCAACATTTTTGGTTCAATAGGATCATGACACGTCATCAGTTAACGCCACATCATCAGTCAATGCCACATTAGCGGTCAATGCCACATCATTCGTCCAATCAAATGCCGCCACGTCATCGTATAGTGCCACGTCATCGCCATCGCATGCCACGTCATCGCAAATGCGATGCCACGTCGGCATCTGATGAATGAAAGATCTGTGAATTAAAGTCGTGTACGATCATCAGTATATATCAACCGTCCAGATGTATGTGTGAACATCTGTATATGTGAACATGCCATTTTTCTTTTTATGCTCCTCCTAAGGTTTTCGACCGTCCCCGAGTTCAAAAGTCTTTGTCCGTTTTTCCATCTGATCTCTCGTTTATTGTGAAATGACCATGATATCCTCTAAAATACATAAAATACTTAATTAAAATAAAACATACATAATTAAATTACAAGGGACTTAAAGACATAAAAATAGGGATGTTAGTGAGACTTGGAGTGTAAAATGATGATTTTCTCCATTATAAATACTCAACACTAAATAATCTTCCATATCTACTAGTTAGATGGACCTTTAGATGTAGTAACACACACTCTCCATTCGTTGGCACTATCACATGAAGAGAAAAAAATATAAGCATCTTGAAATACAGTTGACCAATAGAAACCACATTATAAAATTTTAATAACTGATTTCTTAGCACTGAAATATTTTAGTAGTTTATTTCTTAGCACTGAAATGGCCTCCACAAGCTTGTTCATGGTAGAATGAAATGATATTTTGAAATTCACTTTTTGGGACACATCATCTGACAATTTGATCTGCACAATACTTGAACAGATAAGGGTCATCCTAAAAGAAATTCTTTATTTCCACAAAAAATTTGGCTTTGTCCTACTTAGTCCAATGCTCTGGAAATTGGCCTATAACAAGATGGTTAACTATATCAGCATACCATGGTAATACTTCCACAATCATCAATTGATCATCTTGAAATGATTCATTCAATGGTAATGGTTCTGTAATTGTATCAAAATTTAGACGAGAGAGATGGTCTGCCACAATATTTTCTGTGCCTTTCTTGTCTCTGATTTCAAAATCAAATTCTTGCAAAAGTAACACATAACGAATTAGTTTGGCTTTTGTATCTTTCTTTGTGTTAAGATATTTAAGAGCAGCATGATCTGTGTACACAATTATTTTACAACCAATGGGATAAGATCGAAATTTCTTTAATGCAAACACTACTGCTAGCATTTCTTTTTCCATGGTTGAATAGTTCAACTATGCATCATTCAATGTCATACTAGCATAGTAAATGACGTGGAGAATTCGATCAACTCTTTGTCCTAATACTACTCCTACTGCATAATCAAATGCATCACACATGAGCTCAAATGGTAAATTCTAGTTTGAGGGCTGAATGATGGGTGATGATATCAACAACTGCTTTAGTTTTCCAAAAGCCGCAAGACATAAATCATCAAAGACAAAAGGTACATCCTTAGTAAGTAAATTGCATAACGGTCTAGAAATTTTGTTAAAATCTTGAATGAAACGTCTATAAAAATCCGTATGCCCAAGGAAAGATCTTACTTCTCTGATTGTTTTAGGTGGAGGAATATTGGAAATGAGATCCACCTTGGCTTTATCAACTGTAATACTTTTGCTTGAAATGATGTGACCGAGAACAATACCTTATTTTACCATAAAATGGCATTTCTTCCAATTTAAGACCAAATTCTTCTCTATACATCTCTACAAAACTAGTGTTAGATGAAGTAAACATTGATCGAATAAATCACCAAAAATAAAAAAGTCATCAATAAAGACTTCTAGGAATTGTTCAACCATATCAGAAAAAATGTTTAATATGCATTGTTGAAATGTAGCAGGTGCATTACATAATCCAAATGGCATGCTCCTATATGCAAAAGTGCCAAAAGGGCAAGTGAAAGTGGTCTTCTCTTGATCTTTTGATGCTATGGGAATCTGATTATATCCTGAGTAGTCATCTAGAAAGTAATAAAATTCATGACCTACTAATCTATCCTAATACACCTTTGTGCACTTTTAAAACTTCCAACAACTTACCTTTTTGTTTGTCATTTAGGGATGATGAAATGATTATCGGCAGAGTGCTTTCTTCTCTCAAGAACGCATATTCCAAAGTGTCGGGTAATGGTTTGAGCTCGAGTTTTTGTAGTGATTCTAATGATGGGCTAAGTGTCGAGTGATGGTTTATACTTTATTGTGATTAACACTTAACCAATACAGGATTCGAAAAAGCACATCCTTATTATTCTAGGTCATCCTTTCTTTGCAACTTTTGATATACACATTCAATGCAGGACTAGAAATATAAAGTTGTCCTTTGGCAACATGATTATGGAGTTGAATATCTTTAACATTGCCAAGCAACCTCACGATAGAGATAAAGGAATTGGTGCTATGGATTTAATTAAAAAATTAGTTGATCATACTTTTCCTTCTACCTTTAGTGATGATCCTTTACAAGTATGTTTAACCCATTTTTGTTTGGATTTTAATGTTAACATATCAGTTGATGAGGTTAATGCCTTACTTCATTCATCACCATCCATAAATAGTAATAAATAGAAATCAAAGATAGAGCAATTGGCACCATCAAGGAGGAAACTTAGGCTATTATCATAATCACAGCCAAAGCTCAAACTCACATTATTACCCGACACTTTGGGGTAATCATTCTTAGGAAATGAAAACACTATGCTAGAAATCATTTCATCTTCTCTTGATGACAAGCAAAAGAATAAGTTGTTGAATATTTCAAGGGAGCATAAAAAGGCATTAGGATGGACCATACTGAAATAAAAAGTATAAACCCAGTAAATTGTAGACATTATATTCACCTTGACGAAAATGCCTACTAGGCAAATGCAATGTTGACTAAATCCTAATATAAAAAAAGTCTTTAGAGCTAAAGTTCCTAAACTATTAGATGCAGGTGTTATTTACTTCATTTCTAATAGTTCATGGGTCAATTATGTGTAAGTTTTCTACAAAACATAAGGAATCATAGTAGTTATTGAGATTGACAATGAATTAATACTTATTAAAACGACTAAAAGGTACCATATATGCAATAATTATAGGAAATTGAATTCTATCACACGTGAAACCATTTTCCTTTACTATAAATTGATCAAATGCTTGACAGATTAACGTGATATGAATTATTAGATTGCTACCTAGGATATAACTAGATCCCCATAATACAAAAAGATCAAGAGTAAACTACTTTCACTTGTCTTTTTGGAACTTTTTCATATAAAAGAATGCCATTTGAATTATGCAATGCATTTGTCACATTTCAACGATGTATGTTAAGCATTTTTTTTATATGTTCAAACGTTTTCTTAAAGTCTTCATAGATGACTTTTCTATTTTTGGTGATTCATTTTATTAGTATTTGCATCATCTAATGTTAGTTCTACAAACAACGTATTATCCTCGATTACATCATTTTAAACAAAAGTATTAAGGTTGACAAAGCTAAGGTGGATTTTATTTCTAACCTTTCTACATTTAAAATAGTTAGAAAAGTAAGATCTTTCCTAGGGCATGCTAGTTTTTGTAGGCGTTTCATCAAAGATTTTAGGAAGATTTTTAGAGCCTTATGCAATTTACTTGTTAAGGATGTACTTTTCATCTTTGACGATTCATGTATTAAGGTATTTGAAAAAGTAAAGCATTTATTGACCGTATCACCCATTATTTAGCCCTAAATTAGAACTTACCTTTTGAGTTCGTTCGTGTGTGATGCATCTGATTATACAATAAGAGTAGTATTAGGAAAGTGAGTTAATCAAATTCCTCATGTCATTTACTATGCTAGACATGACATTGAATGATGCACAATTGAATTACTCAACCACTGAAAAAGAAATTCTACCTGTAGTATTTGCATTAGAAAAATTTCAATCTTATCTCATAAAATGTAAAACAATTATGCTTATAGATATCTCTTTAAAAAAATTAAAATCAAAACTAATTCAGTTGGTGCTACTTTTACAAGAATTCGACTTTTAGTTCAAAGATAAGAAAGGTACAGAAAATGTGGTGACATATTATCTATTTGGACTCAATTTTGAAAATTACAGAACCCTTGCCATTGAATGAATCATTTCTAGATGAACAACTAATGAGTCTAGAAATACTACCATGGTAAGCTGATGTAGTTAACTGTCTAGTATTGGACTAAGCAAAACAAAGCCAATTTTTTTGGGAATTGACATTGGTGTCATTTCTTGTAACCATTATATGGACACTTCAAGAGTAGCCCGTTGAATCGCTCCTATACTTAAAAAAATTACTCATCTCTTCTCTGAGTAAACTCTAAGATTTCCATTCGAATAACATTGTTTCATGCATTGGGAAGTAGTTATTTAAAAACTTAGTCACCAATTGTTCCAATAACGGGATATTATTAATGGGCAATGTATTAAACTAAGAGCAAGCTCTATCCTTTAGAGAAAATGGAAACAATTTAAGCTTAACATCTTTATTGGAAAAAATTCTACTAAATTTTATGAACACCAAAAACAAAGTCCAAGTTATGTTAGATTCAGATTTTGGGATGAAATGCTCATTTAGGGTATATAAGTCAATGGTATAACTACATTTAGAGTTAAAGTTGTGCCTGCTTTATGTCCTTAATATGCAGAGGTTCCGTTAATACAATTATTGTTATTTAACTAAGGAATGCAATTACCTTTAGAGGTTAAATGATTCTTTTAATGGAGCAATACACCATGTTACACTAAAAGTTAGCCATATAGTTTAAGAAAAGAGGAGTAACAAAGAAAAACTTGATAATATGCAAAAGGGTAATGGAAATGAAACTACTACTATTTATAAGCATGAAGCTAATGAAGATGAACGATTATTAGATTACTTAGATAAAAGGTTGATAATAACAGTGAGGAACCTATTGTGCAACCGTTACTAACTATTCCTGGGGATGATATTGTGTCTATTGACAGTGATAATAGTGAGGGCAATGAGGACAACCGATGTGAAAGTGACAGTAATGCAACTAGATGATGAAACTAGAGAGGTCTAAATGGTAGTCAACTTTTTTTATGATGACATAAATGTTTGCAATGTGTAGTTTACAAATTAATTAGATAGACATGAGTATAAACTAGATGTTAATGAGATATATAGGTTGAGATTGGGTGATGTGTTCAAGGATGTGGGTCATTTTAGACAAGTGTTGCATAAAGTGATGATTAAGAAAGGGTTTAACATTAATATAAAATATAGTCAACTAAAGAGATATTATGCAACCATTAAAAAGGGTGGTTGTCCATGGTTGTTAATGGTTGTTAATGGTGCCGAATTAACAAAAAGCATGAATGCAGGCTTATCAAGAAATTTGTTAAAGTTACTTCTACATAGATTGTTGAAATGATAAGAGGACATGTTGCTATTGATCCTAATATCAAGATATGTCTTCTCAAGAATTATATGCAAGAAAAATTCAAGTTGAAGATTAAGAAGCTCATAACATACAGGGCTAGAGAAAAACCAAGGATTCTAGTGTATGGTGATCATTTGAAGGTCTAAGAGAACTAATTTAAATACTTTGTAATTATTCATCGGGTTGAACCAAAAGTCACATGCAAGATGTTATGTGATACAATCACTGTTCCCGGGAAATGTTTGTTTCAAAAATTCTTGTTGCATTTCTTGCACAAAGAAATGATTTTCTTAATAATTGTAAGCCATTCATTGGAATCGATGGATGTCACTTGAAAGGAAAATTCAATGGAGTAGTATTGGTTGTTATTGCATTAAATGTGAATAAAAGGATGATTGATGATGAGAACCCCTCTATATCTAGTTAGAAAAATACACAACTAGATTGATAAGAACCCATGAAAGCTAATATTATCATAATTCCGATAAAAAGATCCAAACCATTAAAAAGCTAATTCTCAAGAGCCCAAATTGCTAAATAAGACACCACAAAGGTTAGAAACCCTTTTGATAAGTCAAAACTTTTTTCAAGAAGAAGTTGAGAAAATCCTATCCAATGATATCAAACTCAAGAATTGTCAAAAAGTTCATTTAAAGAATATAAAAGAGTGTTTGAATAACGTGGTTAACCCTAATTTAACTTAAAAATATGAAAAAAAAACCCTTAAAATTTAAACCCGAAGTTGCATGGGCCCAGACCACTAGAGCCGATGATTTTAAACGGACCATTACTTAGGCATATAATGTCATATTTGGGCCCCCAATATACCAAAGGATTGTAGTTACAGCTTTAGAATTATTTTTCTAGCCCCTCTTCAGCTTCAAAAATCAAATTCTCTAACGCTCACTATATCGTTAGCTCAAATCAAGTGCACTAAGTATGGTTCTTCCTCTTTCAAGTGCATCTTGAATGTTGGTCTCTTGCAAGTTGAAGTTGAATTGAATTCATCCAAAGTAACTTGAACAAATCCTTGCATTGCTTCCTTGATCTTCTTAGCTCGTGCTCTAGTAATTGGCTTTTTTGAAACAAATAATGAATCTTAATGCTCTGAACACTTGGATCACATCATTCCTCCACTCTTTTAAAGGGTTCATCCTTGAATTTAAACCTGCATTAAAGGGAAAAAGGTTAGAAACATTAAATATAACAAACATATTATATTCACCCAGAAGATCCTTGAATTTGAACCTGCATCAAAAGAAGAAAGGTCAGAAACATTAAATGTAGCAAACACACTCAAGAATCTAAAACGGATTACCGCCTCAAGGATGCAATTTAGATTTTCTCTAGGCTAGAAACCTTTCCTTTAGCATGTGAATCCAAACCCAATCACCAAGTTAAAAAATCAAACATTTTCTACCTTTATTAATTTGAATAGCGTATTGCTCCTTCTTCTTCTCAATATGAAGCCACACCTTCTCATAAATAGGCTTTACCAACTCTGTTTTTTTTTTTACCACCCAAGCTAGCTCTTGTATCAACAGGCAAAGGAATCAAATCCATTGGAGTCAACGGATTAAAACCATAAACAATCTCAAATAGAGAATATGAAGTAGAAGAATGAATCTTTTTATTATATGCAAACTTTATAATTGGCAAATAATCTTCCCAAACTTTAAATTTTTATTATTGATAGTGCGCAAAAGTAAAGATAAAGTTCTACTGACCATTTCAATTTGGCCATCAAACTAAAGGTGAAAAGTAGTGGAAAACAGAAGTTTAATACCTAATTTACCCATAATACCTTCCAAAAGTGAAACAATACTCTTGGGAACACTATAGAATCATGCTACCACCCTGAAGAACAAATCAGCTATATTAATGACATTATCCAATTTATGAAATGGATTCAAATGTGTCATCTTATAAAATCTATCTACTATCACTAAGATGGAATCTCTTCCCTTTAAGTCCTAAGCAGCCCCAAAACAAAATCCATTGAAATATCTACCCAAAGCTTGCTAGGAACTAGTAAAGGTGTATACAAATCATTCGATAAAACTTTGGACTTGGCCTATCTATATGCAAGGCGTCTATTACATATGCAAATGACATCTTTTTTCATCTTAGGCTAATAAAAATGCTCATGCAATGTCTCTACGATTTTCTTAACCCTAAAATGACCTATTAAGCCACCACTATATGCCTCCCTCACTAGCAACAAGTGCATAAAACTATTAGGCACACAAAGCTTGTTTTCCTTAAACAAATAACTGTCATGCTTATAAAATTTATCAAATGATCATTTATCACATGTAGCAAACACATCGACAAAATCAGAATCATTGGCATATAACCCCTTAATATACTTAAATCCAAGCATTTTGGCACTCAAAGAATTAAAAAGCACATACTTCTGAGATAATAAATCGATAACTATGTTCTTTGTTTAGACTGAATAATATAGGGAAATGTCTCAATATACTCCATCTAAGTATCATGCCTTCAATTCAACTTACTTTGGCTTTTTAGATGCTTAAGCCATAGGTAATGCTGCTAAGTTTCTGAAGCCCTTACAAGCACGTAGAGCTCTTTATCATAGGTAAGATATCGTAAAGTCGCTCAAGTAAACTTCTCACTAAAATAAGTAATGGGTCTTCGATCTTACATTAAAACAGCTCCAATACCTATTCTTAAGGCATTACACTTAATCTTAAAAGTGCGGTTAAAATCAAATAATACTAGAACAAATGCAAAACTTAACCTTTCTTTAAGATCAATGAATTCTTTATCCTATTTAACACCCCAAGTAAATACAACATTCTTTTTAACAACATTAGTAAAATGTGCGGCAATAGTGCTAAAATCCTTAACAAAGAGTCAATAAAAATTAGCTAAACCATGAAAGCTCTTTACCCTAGTGATGCTCTTAGGCGTCTGTTGAGTACTAGAAAGTGTGTATTTATAATGGAGAAAATCATCATTTTACACTCCAAGTCTCGCTAACATCCCTATTTTTATATCTTTAAGTCCCTTGTAATTTAATTATGTATGTTTTATTTTAATTAAGTATTTTATGTATTTTAGGGAATATCATGGTCATTTCACAATGAACAAGAGGTCAGATGGAAAAACGGACAGCACTTTTGAACTCAGGATACTCGAAAACCTTAGGAGGAGCATAAAAAGATAAATGGCACTGTTTACATATACGGTACTGTTCACATATATGATACGGTTGATATATACGGTACTGTACACGACATTGTTAACAGCACTATTCACCTGTACTGTATGCTGACGTGGCACTATATGATGAGGTGGCGGCATTTGATTGGATGAATGATGTGGCATTGACTGATGATGTGGCGTTGACTGATGACGTGTCACGATCTTATTGGACCAAAAATGTTGACCGGTGACGTGGCAGAATGATAGTGGATCGAAAAAACGTGTGTACGGTACATGCATATACACAGAATAACAGCCCTGATGATGTGTTCCATCCAATAGGAACTTGCCACGTGGCGCAATCCTGAGCGTCCAAATTGTTTTAATCTGATGGCCATGATTTACTCAGTGTATCTATAAAAAGGGGACTCTCCCCCCTAATTTGACACCCCTGAATCCATTTTTGAGCTCCATTTTTTGTAATTCCATCTCCATCTTGTATTTTCTACGTATTTTAATAAAATTTCCATTTTACCCCTAGTTCAAATATGAGTGGCTAATTTCCTTTCAAGCTTGGGTTGAAGGTGAAGTCTCAACATGCTCCATGGGCTTAAGTTGGTAAATTTACTTTTCCTTCCCCTTTAATTTATGTGGTTGTTTTGACTTTTCGTAGACAGATAGTAATAATCTTGTCTGGATATCGGCTGGAATAACCGCCTCCCTAGGCAAGGGTATTACTATTTGGCACGGGAAGCCCTTAGCACCATATCTATTAGAGTGTGGTTCATGATGAGTGGAAGTTCCCCCTTCATGATTTAATTGGTACTAATAATGAATATTAAGCCGATGGTGCATGTTGAGTATAGATCCGGAGATCCAAGCATTTCATTTTAATAGTTTATTCCTACAACTTTAATTCAAATTAATACATTACCTACATAATTGTCATTATAAATCCAATCACCCATTAAGAAAATTAATTCTACAAGCAATTAAAATCCACCTCCTCGTGGGATCGACACTCGTCACCATTGATTTATTCTACAATAGATTCGTGCACTTGCGAGTTCAATAAAATTTGCACAACAAGTTTTTGGCGCTGTTGCCGGGGAGGTAAGTTATTTTAATTTGTAGAATTTTTTTTTCTTCTTTATTTATTTATTTTATTTGTTTTCTTGTAATATTTTTTTTATTTATTAGTATTAAAAAAAAAGAAAAAAAAAGTGAATTTACATTTTGAAGTAGGCATTATTTTTTTCTTCTCTTCTTTAAATTTCTGTAATTTAATTTTCATGTTTTTTTTTTATTTTGTGAAATCGGCAGGTTCAACCGCCTCTTAATTTATTTTAATTTGTTTCACATATTTTCTTTTCTATATATAGCACTTGAGTTATTTTCATAGGAAAATTGTAACAGCGTGATAAGGTTAGTATTGTAGTTTCTCCCTCTTATTTATCTTTATTAATTTTGTTATCATTTTTTTATTTGCTGCATGGTCGTAGGTCACAATTACCTAATCTTGAGCCTATAGACTTTGAATTAGAAAAAATACTTCGCACACACAAGCACGTTACAATTAAAAATAAATTTGAAATGGATTTGCAACCAGCACCACAAGAGAGGCCATTTAAGGACTACTTCAGTCCCTTAGCTAACTTGAGCACATCATGCATAAGATACCCAAATGTAGCTGCTAGGAGTTTTGAATTAAAACCTAGTGTGCTAAATTGTCTCCCAACATTCTATGGCCTAGAAAATGAAGATCCATATAATCATCTGAATGATTTCCATGCTATTTGTCAAACTTTTAAATATGAGAATTTTTCAGATGATGATGTTAAACTTAGATTATTCCCATTTTCTTTAAAGGATAGAGCTCGTTCATGGTACAATACATTGCCTGCTAATACCATTACATCATGGGAACAAATGGTAATAAAATTTTTGAATAAATATTTCCCAGTACATAAAACCAATGCTATTCGCAGGGAAATTTCAGAGTTTACCCAAAGAGAAGACAAGCAGTTTTTCGAAGCATGGGAGCGATTCAATGGGCTACTCCTAAAGTGTCCACATCATGGGTACGAAAAATGGCACCAATGCCAATACTTTTTGGAGGGATTATTGTCGAATGTGCAAGAATGGCTAATGGCAACAAGTGGAGAAGAGCTAATGTCAAAAAGTGCATCAGAGATTTGGGATTTCTTCCAGCGACGAGCAGATAATTCCTAACAATGGAGTCGTTCACTCAAGAGTGCTAGAAGAGTTAAGGGAGTGAATGAGGTTCACATTGGCGAGTCAAGTTCAGAAATTAAAGAAGTCAAAGACATAGTTGAAGGTCTTTCCCGTCAAATAGCATCGTTAACCGCTGCTAAATTAACGAAACCACATGACCAGGACTCATACCCAGATCAAGCCAATGCAATAGATGTAATGAGAAAGCCATCAAACTACAACCCCTACTCCAACACGTACAATCCCGGATGGAGAGACCACCCCAATTTTTCATAGTCTCAAGGATTTCAACAAAATGGACCAGCAGCTCCAGCTCCACCAATGCAACAAATTCCTCAAGCCTCTCAGCCACCATTTAGACCATATAATCAGAACCCAAACTATTCTCAGCCTAGACCATGGGAGGATGCATTCCAAAATTTCAAGAATCTTACTTACTCCAAAATCGAGCAACAAAACCGCACCATTGACGAACTACGAAATGAGATGAGAGCGGGCTTCAACTCACAAACCCAATCAGTTTCAAACCTTGAAAAAATGGTTGGACAACTTGCTTCGTCGATTGAACCTTGCAATGACCGGCTGAGAAAGGAAAATTCCCAAGTCAACCAGTGCCTAATCCTAAAGGAGTGCATGAAGTGAGTACCAGTTCACCTCAGCAGCATAGAGAGGTCAAAGCCGCTATGACCTTAAGAAAAGGAAAAGAAATCGAAAACAAAGTGGAGATGCCGGTGATAAAAACAACTCAAATTGTACCGGTAAATGAAGAAGACTTATCATCAGAGGAGAAAGAAGAAACCAACCCACGAGCATACGTTCCAAAAGCTCCATTTCCCCAGAGGTTAGCTAAAGCAAAGAAGGGAAAATCTACAAGTGAGATTTTTGAAATCTTTAAACAGGTAAGTGTTAACATCCCTTTGCTTGATGCTATAAAACAAGTGTCATCTTATGCCAAGTTTCTTAAAGATCTTTGTACTAAAAAGAGAAACATTCATGTTCAAAAGAAGGCATTTTTAATAGAAAACGTGAGCTCTATACTTCAACACAAACTTCCTCCAAAATACAAAGACCCAGGTTCCCCCACTATCTCATGTAGTATAGGGAACCACACCCCCACTATCTCATGTAGTATAAGGAACCACACCCCCACTATCTCATGTAGTATAAGGAACCACACAATTGAGAATGCTTTGTTGGAATTAGGAGCTAGTGTAAATCTGTTACCTTACTCAGTATTTGTGAAACTTGGACTGGGTGAATTACACTCAACTCCAGTGGTGTTACAGCTTGCAGATCGGTCCATGAAAAAAGCTCGTGGTATTGTGGAGGACGTGCTTATACAGGTAGATAAGTTTTATTTTCCTGTTGATTTCATTGTAATTGACACTCAACCAGTCCAGGATTCAAGGAAACAGATCCCCATTATCTTAGGACGACCTTTCTTGGCAGCTGCCGATGCTCATATTCAATACAGGACTGGAAATATGCAGTTGTCCTTTGGTAATATGACGATGGAACTAAATATCTTCAACATTGCCAAACAACCTCACAATGCAGATGATGAAATTATTTATGTGGATTGGATAGAAGAATTAATTGATAATGCTTTTCTTTCAAACCTCAGTGATGACCCTTTACAAACATGTTTAACTCATTTTGGTTTGGATTTTGATATTGATAGATCATTAGATGAGGTTAACGCCTTACTCAATTCAGCACCATCCATGGACACTAACAAATGGAAGTCAAGAGTGGAACAACTGGCACCATCAGAGAAGAAACTCAATACGTCATTAGAATCACCACCACAACCCGAGCTCAAACCATTACCCGACACTTTGGAATATGCATTTTTGGGAGAAGAAAGTACTCTGCCAGTAATCATTTCATCATCCCTGAATGAAGAACAAAAAGGTAAGTTGTTGGAAGTTTTGAAAGTGCACAAAGGAGCATTAGAATGGACCATAGCTGACATAAAAGGTATAAACCCAGTGGACTGTATGTATTACATTCACCTTGATGAAAATGCTAAACCTACCAGGGAAATGCAACGTCGGTTAAACCCTAACATGAAAGAAGTTGTTAGAATTGAAGTCCTTAAACTATTAGACGCAGGTATCATTTACCTTATTTCTGATAGTTCATGGGTCAATCTTGTGCAAGTTGTCCCCAAAAAGTCAGGAGTCACAGTAGTTACCAATGCTGATAATGAATTAATACCTACTAGAGTAACTACATGATGGCATGTATGCATTGATTATAGAAAGTTGAATTCTGTCACACGTAAAGATCATTTTCCTCTACCATTTATTGATCAAATGCTTGATAGATTCGCAAGTCATGAATTTTATTGCTTTCTAGATGGCTACTCAGGATATAATCAGATTCCCATAGCACCAAAAGATCAAGAGAAAACCATTTTCACTTGCCCTTTTGGCACTTTTGCATATAGGAGAATGCCATTTGGATTATGTAATGCACCTGCTACATTTCAACGATGCATGTTAAGCTTCTTTTCTGATATGGTTGAACGATTCCTTGAGTCTTTATGGATGATTTTTCTATTTTTGGTGATTCATTTGATCAATGTTTACATTATCTAACACTAGTTCTGCAGAGATGCATAGAGAAGAATTTGGTCCTAAATTGGGAGAAATGCCATTTTATGGTAAAACAAGGTATTGTTCTCGGTCACATCATTTCTAGCGAAGGTATTGAGGTTAATAAGGCTAAGGTGGATCTCATTTCCAATCTTCCTCCACCTAAAACAGTCAGAGAAGTAAGATCTTTCCTTAGGCATGCAGGTTTTTACAGACGTTTCATTAAAGATTTTAGCAAAGTTTCTAGACCTTTATGCAATTTACTTGCTAAAGATGTACCTTTTGTCTTTAATAATTCCTATCTTGTGGCATTTAAGAAGCTAAAGCAGTTGTTAACATCATCACCTATCATTCAACCCCCAAACTGGAACTTACCATTTGAGCTTATGTTTGATGCATCTGATTATGCGGAGGAAGCGATAGGACAAAGAGTTGATCGAATTCCCCATGTCATTTACTATGCTAGTATGGCATTAAATGATGCACAGTTGAACTATTCAACCACTGAAAAAGAAATGCTAGCAGTGGTGTTTGCATTAGAGAAATTTCGATCTTATCTCATTGGTTGTAAAATAATTGTTTTCACAGATCATGCTGCTCTTAAATATCTTCTCACAAAGAAAGATACAAAAGCTATACTAATTCGTTGGGTGTTACTTTTGCAGGAATTTGACTTTGAAATCAAGGATAAGAAGGGCACGAGAAAAAAATGTTGTTGCGGACCATCCGTCTCGCCTAAATTTTGATACAATTACGTAACCATTTCCATTAAATGAGTCATTTCCGGATGAACAACTAATGAGTGTGGAAGTATTACCATGGTATCTTTGATATAGTTAACTATCTTGTTACGGGTAAACTTCCTGGAGCATTGGACTAAGCGAGAACAAGGCCAAATTTTTGCGAAAATAAAGAATTTCTTCCGGGATGACCCTGTTTTGTTCAAGTATTGTGCGGATCAAATTATCGACGATGTGTCCCGAAAAAATGAATTTCAACATATCATTTCATTCGCCATGAACAAGCGTGTGGAGGCCATTTCGATCTTTAAGAAAACAGCTACTAAAATATTACAATATGGTTTCTATTGGCCACCTATATTTCGAGATGCTTACATTTTTTGTTCTTCATGTGATAGGTGTCAACGAATGGGGAGCATTACACGAAGGAACATGATGCCACCAAACCCAATTTTAGTGGTTGAGATTTTTGATGTATGGGGTATCGACTTCATGGGACCCTTTCCCCCTTCTTTTGGCCATCAATACATATTGGTCGCTGTTGACTACGTATCGAAGTGGGTAGAAGCAGTTCCGTGTAGAACCAATGATCACAAGGTGGTGATCAGATTTTTGAAAAGCAACATTGTTTCACGCTTTGGATTCCCTCGAGCGATAATTAGTGATGGTGGAGCCCACTTTTGTAACAAATCATTCAAAGCTCTTTTGACAAAGTATTCCATTACTCACAAAGTGACGAACCCATATCATCCACAAACCAGTGGCCAAGTTGAGATCTCCAATCGAGAGATAAAGCACATATTAGAAAAAACAGTGAGACCAGACAGAAAAATTGGTCATTAAGACTGGATGATGCATTATGAGCATATAGAACAGCTTTCAAGACCCCGATTAGGATGTCACCCTATAGGCTAGTATATGGAAAAGCTTGCCACCTACCTGTGGAACTCGAGCATCGTGCATACTGGGCCATTAAGAAATTCAACTTTGACATGCAACAAGCTAGCTTAGAAAGAAGATTACAGCTGGCAGAATTTGAAGAACTTCGTAATGATGCATACGAAAATGCCAAAATTTACAAACAGCGAATGAAAGTCTTTCATGACAAGCACATTCTGAGAAAATCTTTCACCCCAGGTCAGAAAGTACTTTTATTCAATTCTCGCTTGCACCTATTCCCAGGTAAGTTACGCTCTCGATGGACTGGTTCTTTTATAGTTCATACTGTTTTCCCACATGGAGCAATTGAAATTAAGGATCCAAAGAACGGTGTAACTTTTAAGGTTAATGGTCAAAGATTAAAGTCATATCTAGAGTACCAACCACATGAAAATGACACCGAAATCGATTTGAGTGACCCGTCAAACTTGAATTGAGACTTTTCTTATCTATTTCTTCTTTTCGGTGATTTAAATTTATGTGAAATTGTGTTTATTTAATCATTCAGTTTTCTTTTATCACTTCTAATCATGCATGCCTCAATTAGACAGATCCTCTTGAAACATCTCAGATAACTTCAACGTGTACGATCTCATCTGAGAAGCCAGAACGATTTTGTAAACACATCGTATTTGGAAGCTACAACCTCCAGAGTTGGTATCCCACGTTGAAGATCTAGAAAGACAACTCAGAGGAATAGAAGATAGGATATATAACTTTCAATTAGAGCTTGAGGTTAACTCAATAAGAGGACGAATGTAAGTTCATTTTTCTTTTTTTTTTTGTGTTTTCTTATTTTGTTCACTTTCATGTTTGATTCGATTTTACAGATTTGATTTTCTTTATTTAGTGTGTTTTGATTTATTTTCCCATATAAGTGGCGGATAATGGTACTCCATGACCATCAAAGTCAGTTACTTCAGTTTCCCATAATATCTGATATTCTGAGAAGAAGGTATGGACAGAAACGCGATTCTAGCAAAGCTTCACAAGCGATTTCCTTCACTTCCTCAGAATGCCCTCCTTACGATCTATAAAGCTCGGTCCGAACGCATGCAATTGCTTATGAGAAATAACATCCCTGCTGACATCCGTTGGTTAATCAAGGCCAAAGTACGTTTAGCAGGTGAGTTACCTCCCAAATTTATTGCATTCATGCCTGGTTGTGGTAAAGGAAATTACTCGAGAAAATGAAGAGCTCAAAAACTTCATGTTGATTGTCATAAGTGTGCCAGGATGAAATGCAATAAAAATCCTTGTTCTTTCGGAATGATGTCTGATAACAGAGAAGATAAGATTCAATTGATTATGGATGGCTTGAATAAAGAGTCATTGGATGATATCCTTTTGTCTTTTAAAACGCATCCCAGTGGATACGTACAAAGAGTAATTCTCCAGTTATGGCCATTATTTCAGAAAGAACGTGTCCAATATAGTCTTGGGAATCTGACTATAAACGACCCTGTTTGTCAGTTTATAAGAAAATTGGATGGGAAGCCTATCCTCGACCCATAGAGGGCGTTCAAGCCGTTTCTGGACGTAAAACCAGAGGAAGATGTGAGCCACAATCACAACTACCTGTAAATATCATTTTACTGTTGTTTTATTTTACTGTTGTTTTATTTTACTGTTATTTTATTTCACTGTTGTTTTATCAATTGCATTATTGTCTTTAATAATTGAGTGCTTTTTCTTTTACTATTTCCTTTTTTTATTCTTGAGCCATGTGCTTTACGCATTAATTGACGCAGACATGCTACCTCATACACAGCTGTAAATCATTGTCACCAAGATCCTTGATATATGACCTTTTCTTTTTAGACTCACAAATTGTTTTTTAGAAGCATCCCAATGGCAGCTACTCCCAATAAATAATTCAAGAACATTTATGTGCTCTCTGGAATTAATTATGGCAAACATAAAGAGTTCGTTGAGGCAGCCATCGATCTTGGTCAACGCATAGCAAAAAGAAATTTGCATCTGGTTTATGGAGGAGGTGACTGAGGGTTATCAAAACTAGTCTCAGAAGCTGTTTATCTCAGAGGGAGCCAAGTGTTAGGCATCATCCCAAGAAGCCTCAAACCGTTGGGCTGTATGTCTGACTCACCAACTGGAGAAGAGTTAGTTGTCTCAAGTATACAAGAAAGAATAACTGAAATGCTAAATCATGCTAATGCTTTTATTTTCCTACCATGAGATCTTGCAACTCTAGAGGCACTAATCACATTAGCATCTTGGGCCCATCTGAACATTCATCAAAAACCCATCGGTTTGTTAAATGTCAATAACTTTTATGATGGCTTCATCGCATTTCTTAACCATGTAATAAAAAACCATTTCATCCCTTTCACAGCGAAAAAAATCTTTATTTGTGCTCATACTGCTAACGAGTTACTTGATCTGTTACAAGCTTATAGACCAGAGCCAGATCCCAAGACGCTTATGTTAGAATGGCCAACTAATGATGGTAACAGTAGCCGTAGTAAGAAGTGCAAATTAGATTTAACTCTCCGCTTGTAAATATTTTCTTTTGTGATACAGCACTCAGGTGATGTCTTCTAAACCCTATTTTCTTTCAAACATTGAGGACAATGTTCCGTTCAGGTTGGGGGGAGGGAATAATTGACAATTGTGGAATATCTCAATCTTTGTGTAGTTTTTACTAATTTTTGTTTTAGAAACTAACTGTAGTTACATTTTTTAAGTCGAAGATGGCTAAATATGGAGTGCAGTGACTCTAGAAACGCATCTTCTTATTAAAAAAAAAATTGTGTGATCTTTTCATAATTAGATGACATGATAACTTTCAAATTTTAGTATTTGTATTATCTTTGGTCTTTAGTTATGTTACACCATGTTTGTTACTCTACATGTTGATGTTGGAGACAAATATAAGTTGCTTGAAAGAATGCACATGTCATAATAATTTTCGAGTGAGTTTTTGAGCCTGTTATTTTTCTTGGAGAGTAACCATTTTTGCCCATTCTTCATTCAGCTTAGCAATTTATTGCTTTATACATTATCTCTAAATTTCTGTAAAAAAAAAAAAACTGAAGTGTGTGTTGCCACATCTTAAGGTCCATCTAACTAGTAGATATGAAACATTATTTAGAACCCTAAAAGATGACAGAAAGGCCATCTTTGGTCCGTTTGAGCCTTTCTAGCCAACCCTATTAATATGTATCCATAGTTAACCCCTTTGAGCCTTAAAAAAAATAATAATAATAATAAATAAAAATAAAGACATTTTCTTTGGCAACCTATTATCTTGTTCCACTCTAATGTGGAGTATCACCTTAAATTTTGTATTTTCCACTACCCATTTATGTTTGAAAATAGAGATAATTTTGCTTTAAAAAAAAAAGGGTGCTATAAAAAAAAAGAGAAAAAGAAACCAAAAAAAATATGTATACAAATAAATAAATAAATCAAGTGAAAAACACCTTACAATCTCCAAAGTTCTCTATTTTTCAAACATATATTTTGTTTTTCCTATTATCCTTTCTTTGTTAGCCACGTTACGTCCTAATAAAAGTCCTTCTTGATTTTAGGGAACTATAGTCTGAAATAAAAACTAGTTATATGGGTTGAAAAGATGTGGCAATGCTTATTAAAAAAAAAAAAAGAATGATGAATGTATTGGTTTGATTAGCATTTTTTTAAAATCCTACTATTTCGAAGCTGAGGGCATATTTTTGTCACATTGGTGAGAGTGTGTGATATTACTTCTTTATTATTTTCACTCAATTTACCATTCACTGGAGTGATTATCTTTGGGTTTAATTTCTTTGTGAGAGTATCACTACTACCGATGAGATTTTGGGGGTTTGATATGTCATTCTTGAAAGTGACTCAATTATTGAAGTTGTGAAAAAATTTTCTAAACTGATTCATGTGGAGAGTTGATGTGGGAATAATATTTCTTTAGACTGTAGATAATGCTTATACTTTTATTCGATTGTTATCATTAGTCTAATTGAATAAATACCACAGTATAAAAAAAAAATTTCAGTTTTGTTTTCGCTCAAATTGCTAGGGACTAGCAACAAGCTAGTTGGGGGGTGTGTTGAGTACTAGAAAGTGTGTATTTATAATGGAGAAAATCATCATTTTACACACCAAGTCTCGCTAACATCTCTATTTTTATGTCTTTAAGTCCTTTGTAATTTAATTATGTATGTTTTATTTTAATTAAGTATTTTATGTATTTTAGGGGATATCATGGTCATTTCACAATGAACAAGAGGTCAGATGGAAAAACGAACAGCACTTTTGAACTCAGGACACTCGAAAACCTTAGGAGGAGCATAAAAAGATAAATGGTACTATTCACATATACGGTACGGTTGATATATACGACCTTTGACGACATATTCCGCAATCGCTCACTTTGCATCGCATGTATGTATCTTTGACATGGCATCATTTGATGACGTGGCACTATACGATGATGTGGCGGCATTTGATTGGATGAATGATGTGGCATTGACTGATGATGTGGCGTTGACTGATGACGTGTCACGATCTTATTGGACCAAAAATGTTGACCGGTGACGTGGCAGAATGTTAGTGGATCGAAAAAACGTATGTACGGTACATGCATATACACAGAATAACAGCCCTAATGATGTGTTCCATCTAATAGGAACTTGTCACGTTGCGCAATCCTGAGCGTCCAAATTGTTTTAATCCGATGGCCATGATTTACTCAGTGTATCTATAAAAAGGGGGCTCTCCCCCCTAATTTGACACCCCTAAATCCATTTTTTAGCTCCATTTTCTGTAATTCCATCTCCATCTTGTATTTTCTACGTATTTTAATAAAATTTCCATTTTACCCCTAGTTCAAATATGAGTGGCTAATTTCCTTTCAAGCTTGGGTTGAAGGTGAAGTCTCAACATGCTCCATGGGCTTAAGTTGGTAAATTTACTTTTCCTTCCCCTTTAATTTATGTGGTTGTTTTGACTTTTCGTAGACAGATAGTAATAATCTTGTCTGGATATCGGCTGGAATAACCGCCTCCCTAGGCAAGGTTATTACTATTTGGCACAGGAAGCCCTTAGCACCATATCTATTAGAGTGTGGTTCATGATGAGTGGAAGTTCCCCCTTCATGATTTAATTGGTACTAATAATGAATATTAAGCCGATGGTGCATGTTGAGTACAGATCCGGAGATCCAAGCATTTCATTTTAATAGTTTATTCCTACAGCTTTAATTCAAATTAATACATTGCCTACATAATTGTCATTATAAATCCAATCACCCACTAAGAAAATTAATTCTACAAGCAATTAAAATTCACCTTCTCGTGGGATCAACACTCGTCACCATTGATCTATTCTACAATAGATTCGTGCACTTGCGAGTTCAATAAAATTTGCACAACAGCATCAACCCCTTTCTAATAGCTCTAACCTTTTCTTGATCCATCTCTATACTATTTCCACCAATAATAAAGCCAAGAAAAACAACTTTTCCTATCCAGAAAGCACATTTCTTATAATTAGTGTACAACTTTTCTTTCCTCAAAGCATCTAGCACACATTGCAAATGCTCAATATGCTCATTTAAAATCTTATTGTACACTAGAATGTCATCAAAGTAAACAATAACAAACTAACCTATAAATGCATATAGCACATGATTCATTAATCTCATAAAAATACTAAATGCTTTAGTAAAACCAAAAGGCATAACTAACCATTCATACAATCCATACTTGGTTTTAAAGACAGTTTTCCATTCATCATATTCTTTCATGCAAATTTAGTGATAGCCACTTTTTAAATCAATTTTTTTTTAAAAAAGGGCTCCATGCGATTCATCCAACATATCATCTAACCTAAAAATGGGATGGCGATACTTTACCATAATATTATTAACAATTCGGTAATCAACACACTTTCTCTAATTTCCATTCTTCTTTGGTACTAATAGCACTGGTATTACACATGAGCTCATACTCTTTTTCACTTACCCCTTACTCATCAACTCCATAACTTGCCTTTGAAGCTCTTTAGTCTCCTCAGGATTACTTTTGTAGGCTGGTTTATTGGGTATGATAGCTCCTGATATAAAATCAATCTGATGCTCAATTCCACTAATGAGTGGTAAGCCAATAGGCATTTTCTCAGGAAACACATATTCAAACTCTTATAATAAAGAAGTAACAACACTAGGGAGAGGAGGGTTAGTGTCATCAAAGGTCAGATATGATTCTTTGAACACAAGCAAAACCATGACATAGCTTGCTTTATATGCTTTCCTAATCTCACTCATTCCTATAAAGAACGCTTTCTCACTCTTTTTTTATCTCGTATTTTTTGCCTCACTCTTTTTTTTTTCTTCTCAAAACTCTTGGCCTCATTTATTGTATATTGTCCTTCCATTTCTTTCATTTTCATTTGGTCCTTGTAGACCTCTTTTGGTGTTAAAGGAATAAGCGTCATAATTCTTCCATCTTTCATTTGTCCTTCCATTTCTTTCTCCTTCATTTAATCCTTGGACCTCTTATGTGTTAAAGGAATAAGCGTCACAATTCTTCCATCCTTGACAAAAGTATATTTATTCCTAAACCCATCATGTGTCACTTTCCTATCGTACTGCTATGGCCTCCCTAATAATTAATGCCTAATATGCATTAGAGCTACATCATGAAGCATCTCATCATTATACTTCTCAATAGTAAATGGTAGCAATACATGCTTATTAACCTTAACCTCTCCATAATTATTTAACCACTGTAATTTATAAGGCTTCAGATGTGTTAGCAAAGGTAACCCTAACTATTTTACAATGGTAATACTAGCTATATTGGTACAACGCCCACCATCTATTATCATACTACACACTTTATTATTCACAATGCATCTAGTACGGAAGATGTTCTCTCTCGACTGCTCTATATCATCAATACTTATTTGTGTACTCAAAGCACATCTAACAACTAGGGATTCACTTTTCGTGAGGAATTCTACATCGTCTTCATCATTAGTATCAGCCAACTTTGGCATCTCTCCGCCATACTCTTACTCTCACTCACTAGTTCCCTATTATCTTGTATCACCATAACTCTTTTATTTAGGCACTGAGAAGCAATGTTTCCAGAACCCAAACACTTGAAGCACTTGATGTCCCGATTCTTCTATGGTTGAGATCCAGCCTTAGACTTGTTTTGCTACTGAAATATTTTCTTCCCTTAAGTGGTTCAATTTTGACAGCTTTATTTCGTCTCTTATTACTGCTCTACTTCAGTTTCCATGGGTTTAAAGACACCGAAGTATATCTAACTGTACCATTACTCTTTAATTGCCCTTCTACCTTCATAGCAATGTTGACCATATCCTCCAACTCCACATCATACTATAACTCCACTATATTGGTAATCTCTTTGTTCAACCCGATCAAAATTCATGCCATTGTAGCTTCTTTATCTTCCTCTACATTAGCCTTAATTATAGCAATCTCCATCTCCTTATTGTAATCCCTATACTCTTCAACCCTTTAGTAAGGCTCTATAGCTAAAGATAATGATCCCTATGGTAATGACTAAGAATGAATCGCTTCCTCATAAGCACTCTCAACTCTCCCCATGTAGCTATAGGCCTCTCACAATTCCTCCTATTATTCAGCAATTAATCCCACCAAATCATAGCATAGTTAGTGAATTTAATAATTGTTACCTTTACCTTTTTTTCCTCTAAACAATTTTGACAATCAAAGTTCAACTCAATCTTTTTTTCCTATTCCAAGTAAGCCTCGACGTTACTTTCTCCTTAAAACGAAGGAATGGTCACTTTGATTTTACCTAAATCCCTATCCTTATCATCTCTCCTATACCCCATCTTTTCCTTACCTCTTCTACATCTCCCTCTATCCTTATCTACTTCGAATGCTCATTCATCACTATCATCTTCCCAAAATTCATTCTCTGGGTCATACTCATCCATAAGCTCATATTTACGACTATTATTTCCCTCATTATATCTTGTTTCATCATGTCTAGCCCTGTTATGAACTCTACTATTTTACTCCTTCTGAATACTCTCAATGGCAACCCCATGTTGCCTCAACCGGCTTCTTAACTCTTCAAACCTCATATTCATCTTTTCAAATGCTTGATGCATTGCTTTTAGAGTTAAAGTAAGGTCTACCATGGAAGGTGATGCCTCACTTTTATTATTCATATTAGTTCTGTAAAGAAATGTTAGTAAAAAAAAAAAGAGAAAATAATAATAATAATAATAATAATAATAAACCTCACAAGCCTCACCGGTTTACACTCGAGATGTCATTCCACTAGTGTTTACACTTAAATAGGCTTTTACATGAAATTGTGTTCACACGCTCTTGCCCTTTGTTGTGCAAATTTTATTGAACTCGCAAGTGCACGAATCTATTGTAGAATAGATCAACGGTGACGAGTGTCGATCCTACGATGAGGTGGATTTTAATTACTTGTAAAATGAAATTTCTGAGTTGGTGGTTGGATTTATAATGACAATGATGTAGGCTATCTATTAATTTAAATTAAAGTGGTGGGAATAAACTATTAAAATGAAGTGCTTTGATCTCCGGATCTGTACTCAACATGCACCATCGGCTTAACATTCATTATTAGTACCAATTAAATCATGAAGGGGGATTTTCCACTCCTCATGAATCTCACTCTAATAGATATGGTGTAAGTGCTTCCCGTGCCAAATAGTAATAACCTTGCCTATGGAGGCGGTTATACCAGCCGATATCTAGACAAGATTATTACTATCTGTCTACGAAAAGTCAAAACATCCACATAAATTAAAGAGGAAGGAAAAATAAATTTACCAAATTAAGCCCATGGAGCATGTTGAGACTTCACCTTCAACCCAAGCTTGAAAGGAAATTAGCTACTCATAATGGAACTAGGGGTAAAATGGGAATTTTATTAAAATACGTATAAAATACAAGATGGAGATGGAATTACAAAAAATTGAGCTCAAAAATAGATTCAGGGGTGTCAAATTAAGGGGGGGAGCCCCTTTTTATAGATATACTGAGTAAATCATTGCCATCGGATTAAAATAATTTGGCCGCTCAGGATTGCGCCACGTGGCAAGCTCTTATTGGATGGAACGCATCATTAGGGCTGTCATTCCGTGTATATGCATGTACCGTACATACTTTTTTTCGGTCCACTAACATTCTGCCACGTCGCCGGTCAGCAATTTGGTTCAATAGGATCGTGACACGTCATCAGTCAATGCCACATAAGCGGTCAATTCCACATCATTCGTCCAATCAAATATCGCCACATCATCGTATAGTGCCATGTCATCGTACAGTGCCACGTCAGCATACAGTACATGTGAACATGCCGTGAACAGTGTCGTGTATAGTACCGTATATGTGAACAATACCATATATGTGAACAGTACCGTA
Organism: Luvunga scandens; assembly: GCA_030449905.1. NCBI lineage: Eukaryota > Viridiplantae > Streptophyta > Magnoliopsida > Sapindales > Rutaceae > Luvunga > Luvunga scandens. The sequence goes on along the minus strand of JASUUG010001017.1, from coordinate 3,833,894 downwards.
TATGTGAACAGTACCATTTATCTTTTTATACTCCTCTTAAGATTTTTGACTGTCCTGAGTTTAAAATTATTGTTCGTTTTTTCATCTGATCTCTCGTTCATTGTGAAATGACCATGACATCCTTTAAAATACATAAAATACTTAATTAAAATAAAACATACATAATTAAATTACAAGGGACTTGAAGACATAAAAGTAGGGATGTTAGTGAGACTTGGAGTGTAAAATGATGATTTTCTCCATTATAAATACACACTTTCTAGTACTCAACACACCACCCAACCAGCTTGTTACTAGTCCCTAGCAAATTAAGTGAAAACAAAACTCAAACAAAAATGAATTTTTTTTTTAAACAGTTTTATTTATTCAATCATACTAATGATAACAATCAAATAAAAGTATAAGCATTATCTACAGTCTAAAGAAATATCATCCCCACATCAACTCTCCACATGAATCAGTTTAGAAAACTTTTTCACAACTTCAGTAATCAAGTCACTTTCAAGAATGACATATCAAACCCCAAAATCTCACCGATAGTAATGATACTCTCACAAAAAAATTAAAACAAAAAATAATCACTCCAGTAAATGGTAAATTAAGTGAAAATAATAAAGAAGTAATATCACACACTCTCACCAAGGTGATAGAAATATGCCCTCAGCTTAGAAATAGTACGATTTTAATTGCAAAATACTAATCAAACCAATATATTCAACATTCCTTTTTTTTTTCAATATGCACTAACACATCTTTTCAACCCATATAACTAGTTTCTATTTCCGATTATAGTTCCCTAAAATCAAGAAGGACTTTTATTAGGACGTAACGTAGGCTAGGGACGTGGCTAACAAAGAAAGGATAATAGAAAAAAAATTATATATTTGAAAAATAAAGAACTTTGGAGATTGTTATGTGCTTTTCACTTGAATTTTTTTCTTTTTTTTTTCTTTATTTTATTTATTTATTTATATACATATTTTTTTTGTTTTGTTTCTTTTTTTTTATAGCACCTTTTTTGTGAATGCAAAATTATCTCTATTTTCAAACATAAATGGGTGGTGGAAAATACAAAATATAAGGTGTTACTCCATATTGGAGTGGGACAAGATAAGAAGTTACCAAAGAAGAAAAAATCTTTATTTTTATTTTTTTATTATTATTATTATTTGTAAAGCTCAAAGGGGTTAACTATGGATACATATTAATAGGGTTGGCTAGAAAGGCTCAAACGGACCAAAGATGGCATTTCTGTCATCTTTTAGGGTTCTAAATAATCTTTCATATCCACTAGTTAGATGGACCTTCAGATGTGGCAACACACACTTTAGTTTTTTTAAAAAAAAAAATAAGGAAATCTAGAGATAATGTATAAAGCAATAAACTGCTAAGCTGAATGAAAAATGGGCAAAAATGGTTACTCTCCAAGAAAAATGATAGGCCTAAAAACTCACTTGGAAATTATTATGACATGTGCATTCTTTCAAGCAACTTATATTTGTCTCCAACATCAACATGTAGAGTAACAAACATGGTGTAACATAACTAAAGACCAAAGATAATACAAATACTAAAATTTGAAAGTTATCATGTCATCTAATTATGAAAAGATTACACAAAATGCTTTTTTTTTTTTAAATTCTACCCCAAACCTATTCTTAGTCATGAAAATTATGCATGCAGAATTGTGAAAATGACATAGAAAAACTAATTGGTAAAAGAAGTTAAAAAAATCACACTTAAAATGACTGTCAAAGCAAGAAATGTCTGATTTTTTTTAATAATAAGAAGATGCGTTTCTATAGTCACTACACTCCATATTCAGCCATCTTCGACTCAAAAATTTAGCCATAGTTAGTTTCTACAACAAAAATTAGTAAAAACTACACCAAGATTGAGATATTCCACAACTGTCAACTATTCCCTCCCCCCAACTAAAACGAAACATTGTCCTCAATGTTTAAAAGAAAATAGGGTTTAGAAGACATCACCTGAGTGCTGTATCACAGAAGAAAATATTTACAAGCGGAGAGTTAAATCTAATATGCACTTTTTGCTACAGCTACTGTTACCATCATTAGTTGGCCATCCCAACAAAAGGGTCTTGGGATCTGGCTCTGGTCTATAACCTTGTAATAGATCAAGTAACTCGTTAGCAGTATAAGCACAAATAAAAAAATTTTTCACCGTAAAAGGGATGAAATGATTTTTGATTGGATGGTTAAGAAATGCGATGAAGCCATCATAAAAGTTATTGACATTTAACAAACCGATGGGTTTCTGATGAATGTTCAGATTGGCCCAATATGCTAATGTGATTAGTGCCTCTAAAGTTCCAAGATCTCCTGGTAGGAAAATAAAAGCATCAGCATGATTTAGCATTTCAGTTATTCTTTCTTGCATACCTAATGTTGTGCAAATTTTATTGAACTCGTAAGCGCACGAATCTATTGCAGAATAGATCAACGGTGACGAGTGTCGATCCCACGAGGAGGTGGATTTTAATTGCTTGTAGAATTAATTTTCTCAGTGGGTGATTGGATTTATAATGACAATGATGTAGGCAATGTATTAATTTAAATTAAAGCTGTAGGAATAAACTATTAAAATGAAGTGCTTCGATCTCCGGATCTGTACTCAACATGCACCATCGGCTTAATATTCATTATTAGTACCAATTATGGTGCTAAGAGCTTCCCGTGCCAAATAGTAATAACCTTACCCATAAAGGCGGTTATTACAGCCGATATCCAGACAAGATTATTACTATCTGTCTACGAAAAGTCAAAACATCCACATAAATTAAAGGGGAAGGAAAAGTAAATTTACCAAATTAAGCCCATGGGTTGAGACTTCACCTTCAACCCAAGCTTGAAAGGAAATTAGCTACTCATAATTGAACTAGGGGTAAAATGGGAATTTTATTAAAATATGTAGAAAATAAAAGATGGAGATGGAATTACAGAAAATTGAGCTCAAAAATGGATTCAGGGGTGTCAAATTAGGGAGGGGGAGCCCCCTTTTTATAGATACATTGAGTAAATCATGGCCATCGGATTAAAACAATCTGGACGCTCAGGATTGTGCCACGTGTAGAGGTGGCAAAATGGGTCATCATCATCGTGTTCGTATTTTGTATATGCATGTTCCAGATCGTGTCAAATTTAAATTCGACTACCAAACCCGACCCATTTAATAATCGTGTCAAAAATCGAGACACGCAAACCACACGAAAAATAATCGGGTTACCCAATAACCCGCTTAATTTCTACATATTAAATAAAATTTACATTAAATATTTATACGCTGTCATTAATATACGCGTACATACTTTATCGATATTATAAAATATATATATGTACCAAAATATTACACATTTACACTATTGAAGTTTTAATTTTATATATATATTATAAAATATACATGTCTATCAATATTTTACACATTTATACTATTGAAACTTTAAATGTATATAAAATTTTATAAATAAAACACTGTGTTTATATTCATCATTTCAAAAAATAAAAATAAAAGTGAAATTTATCTCTAATTTTGAGTTTTGATGATAAGAACTATAATTATTTTAAAATAGAAAATATAATTTCATTGATCGGGTAAATGGGGTCAAAAACTTTAACCCTAACCCGACACGGAAAAAAATCGTGTCAACCCGGACCCGACCCATTTAATAATCGTGTTAAATTTGACGACCCATACCCATTTATTCGTGTCGTGTTCGTGTCGGGTAATCGGGTCGTGTTAAATTTTGCCAGCTCTAGCCACGTGGCAAGTTCTTATTGGATGGAACACATCATCAGGGCTGTTATTTTGTGTATATGCATGTACCGTACACATGTTTTTTCAGTCCACTAACATTCTACCACGTCGTCGGTCAGCATTTTAGTCCAATAGGATCGTGACACGTCATCACTCAACGCCACATAAGCGATCAATTCCACATAAGCGGTCAATTCCACATCATTGTATAGTGCCATGTCATCGTACAGTGCCACGTCAGCATACAGTACATGTGAACAGGCCGTGAACAGTGTCGTGTATAGTACCGTATATGTGAACAATACCATATATGTAAACAGTACCGTATATGTGAACAGTACCGTATATGTGAACAGTACCATTTATCTTTTTATACTCCTCTTAAGATTTTTTGCTGTCCTGAGTTTAAAATTATTGTTCATTTTTTCATCTGATCTCTCGTTCATTGTGAAATGACCATGATATGCCCTAAAATACATAAAATACTTAATTAAAATAAAACATACATAATTATTACAAGGGACTTAAAGATATAAAAATATGGATGTTAGTGAGACTTGGAGTGTAAAATGATGATTTTCTCCATTATAAATACACACTTTCTAGTACTCAACACTTGAGACGACTAACTCTTCTCCAGTTGGTGAGTCAGACAAACAGCCCAACGGTTTGAGGCTTCTTGAGATGATGCCTAACACTTGGCTCCCTCTGAGATAAACAGCTTCTGAAACTAGTTTTGATAACCCTCGGTCACCTCCTCCATAAACCAAATGCAAATTTCTTTCTACTATACGTTGACTAAGATCGATGGCTGCCTCAACGAACTCTTTATGTTTGCTATAGTTAAATCCAAAGAGCACACAAATGTTCTTGAATTGTTTATTGGGAGTAGCTCCTATTGGGATGCTTCTCAAAAATAATTTATGAGTTTAAAAGAAAAGGATCATATATCAAGGATCTTGGTGACAATGATTTACAGCTGTGTATGAGGTAGCATGTCTGCGTCAATTAATGCGTAAAGCAGATGGCTCAAGAATAAAAAAAGGAAATAGTAAAAAGAAAAAGCAAATAATTATTAAAGGCAAAAATACAATTGATAAAACAACAGTAAAATAACAGTAAAAGGATATTTACAGGTAGTTATGATTGTGGCTCACATCTTCCTCTAGTTTTACGTCCAGAAACAGCTTGAACGCCCTCTATGGGTCGAGGATAGGCTTCCCATCCAGTTTTCTTATAAACTGGCAAACAAGGTCGCTTATAGTCAGATTCCTAAGACTATATCGGACACGCTCTTTCTGAAATAATGGCTATAACTGGAGAATTGCTCTTTGTACGTATTCACTGGGATGCGTTTCAAGAGACAAAAGGACACCATCCAATGACTCTTTATTCAAGCCATCCCTAATGAATTGAATCTTATCTTCCCTGTTATCAAACATCATTCCGAAAGAATAAGGATTTTTATCTCATTTCATCCTGGCACACTTATGACAATCAACATGAAGTTTTTGAGCTCTTCGATTTCTTGAATAATTTCCTTTACCACAACCAGGCATGTATGCAATAAATTTAGGAGGCAACTCACCTGCCAAACGTACTTTAGCCTCGATTAACCAACGAATGTCAGCAGGGATGTTATTTCTCATAAGCAATCGCATGCGTTCGGACCGAGCTTTATAGATTGTAAGGAGGGCATTCTAAGGAAGTGAAGGAAATCGCTTGTGAAGCTTTGCTAGAATCGCGTTTCTGTCCATACCTTCTTCTCAAAATATGAGTTATTATGGGAAACTGAAGTAACCGACTGTGATTGTCACAGAGTACCATTATCCGCCACTTAACCGGGGTAACAAACTAAAGAATACAAAGAAGAAAATAAAATAAAATAAAATAAAAATAATAATCTCACAATCGTCCTCTTATTGAGTTTACCTCAAGTTCGATTTGGGTGTTGTTGATACCTCCCTCAATTTCTTTGAGTTGTCTTTCTAGATCTTCAACGTGGGATACTAACTCTGGAGGTTATAGCTTCCAAATATGATGTGTTTTACAAAATCGTATTTGGCTTCTCAGATGAGATTGTACACATTGAAGTTGTCTGAGAATGTTCAAGAGGAACTGTCTAATTGAGGCTTACATGATTAGAAGTGATAAAAGAAAATTGAATGATTAAATAAACACACTTTCACACAAATTTAAATCACCGAAAAGAAGAAATAAATAAGAAAATTTCTCAATTCAAGTTGGACGGGTCACTCAGATCGATTTCGTTGTCCTTTTCATGTGGTTGGTACTCTAGATATGACTTTAATCTTTGACCATTAACTTTAAAAGTTACCCTATTCTTTAGATCCTTAATTTCAATTGCTCCATGTGGAAAAATAGTATGAACTATAAAGAAACCAGTCCATCGAGAGCATAACTTACCTGGGAATAAGTGCAAGCGAGAATTGAATAAAAGCATTTTCTAACCTGGGGTGAAAGATTTTCTTATAATTTGCTTGTCATGAAAGACTTTCATTCGCTGTTTGTAAATCTTGGCATTTTCGTATACATCATTACGTATTTCTTCAAGTTCTGCCAGCTGTAATCTTCTTTCTGAGCTAGCTTGCTGCATGTCAAAGTTGAATTTCTTGATGGCCCAGTATGCACGATGCTTGAGTTCCACAGGTAGGTGGCAAGCTTTTCCATATGCTAGCCTATAGGGTGACATCCCAATCGAGGTCTTGAAAGCTGTTCAATATGCCTATAATGCATTATCCAGTCTTAATGACCAATCTTTTCTGTCTGGTCACACCGTCTTTTCTAATATGTGCTTTATCTCTCGATTGGAGATCTTAACTTGGCCACTGGTTTGCGTATGATATGGGACCGCTACTTTGTGAGTAATGGAATACTTTATCAAAAGAGCCTTGAATGATTTGTTACAAAAGTGGGCTCCACCATCACTGATTATTGCTCGAGGGAATCCAAAGCGTGAAACAATGTTGCTTTTCAAAAATCAGATCACCAGCTTATGATCATTGGTTTTATATGGAACTGCTTCTACCCATTTTGATACGTAGTCAACATCGACTAATATGTATTGATGGCCAAAAGAATGTGGAAAGGGTCCCATGAAGTCGATACCCCATACATAAAAAATTCAACCACTAAAATTGGGTTTAGTGGCATCATGTTCCTTCGCGTAATGCTCCCCATTCATTGACACCTATCACATGAAGAACAAAAAATGTAAGCATCTCGAAATATAGTTGGCCAATAAAAAACCGCATTGTAATATTTTAGTAGTTATTTTCTTAATGCTGAAATGGCCTCCACAAACTTGTTCATGGCAAAATGAAAGGATATTTTAAAATTTATTTTCTAGGACACATCGTCTGACAATTTGATCTGCACAATACTTGAACAGATAAGGGTCATCCCAAAAGAAATTCTTTATTTCTATAAAAAATTTGGCCTTGTCCTGCTTAGTCCAATGCTCCGGAAGTTTACCTGTAACAAGATAGTTAACTATATCAGCATACCATGATAATACTTCTACACTCATCAATTGTTCATCTGGAAATGATTCATTTAATGGTAATGGTTCTGTAATTGTATCAAAATTGAGACGAGAGAGATGGTCTGCCACAACATTTTCTGTGCCCTTCTTATCATTGATTTCAAAGCCAAATTCCTGCAAAAGTAACACCCAACGAATTAGTATAGCTTTTGTATCTTTCTTTGTGAGAAGATATTTAAGAGCAGCATGATCTGTGAAAACAATTATTTTACAACAAATGAGATAAGATCGAAATTTCTCTAATGCAAACATTACTGCTATCATTTTTTTTTTCAGTAGTTGAATAGTTCAACTGTGCATCATTCGATGTCATAGTAGCATAGTAAATGACATGGAGAATTCGATCAACTCTTTATCCTAATACTGCTCCTACTGCATAATTAGATGCATCACACATGAGTTCAAATGGTAAGTTCCAGTTTGGGGGTTGAATGATTGGTGATGATGTTAACAACTACTTTAGTTTCTCAAACGCCACAAGACATGAATCATTAAAGACAAAAGGTACATCCTTAGCAAGTAAATTGCATAAGGGTATAGAAACTTTGTTAAAATTTTTAATGAAACGTTTGTAAAAACCCGCATGCCCAAGGAAAGATTTTACTTCTCTAACTGTTTTAGGTGGAGGAAGATTGGAAATGAGATCCACCTAGGTCTTATCAACGTTAATACCTTCTCTCGAAATGATGTGACCAAGAACAATACCTTGTTTTACCATAAAATGACATTTCTCCCAATTTAGGACCAAATTCTTCTCTATACATCTATGCAAAACTAGTGTTAGATAATGTAAAAATTGATCAAATGAATCACCAAAAACAGAAAAATCATCCGTAAAGACTTCAAGGAATCGTTCAACCATATCAGAAAAAATGCTTAACATGCATCGTTAAAATGTAGCAGGTGCATTACATAATCCAAATGGCATTCTCCTATATGCAAAAGTGCCAAAAGGGCAAGTGAAAGTGGTTTTCTCTTAATCTTTTGATGCTATGGGAATCTGATTATATCCTGAGTAGCCATCTAGAAAGCAATAAAATTCATGACCCGCTAATCTATCAAGCATTTGATCGATAAATGGTAAAGAAAAATGGTCTTTACTTGTGACAGAATTCAACTTTCTATAATCAATACATACACGCCATCCTGTAGTCACTCTAGTAGGTATTAATTCATTATCAGCATTGGTAACTACTGTGACTCCTGACTTTTTTAGGACAACTTTCACAGGACTGACCCATGAACTATCAGAAATAGGATAAATGATGCCTGCATCTAATAGTTTAAGGACTTCAGTTCTAACAACTTCTTTCATATTAGAGTTTAACCGACGTTGCATTTTCCTGGTAGGTTTAGCATTTTCATCAAGGTGAATGTAATGCATACAGTCCACTGTGTTTATACCTTTTATATCGGCTATGGTCCATCCTAATGCTCCTTTGTGCACTCTAAAAAATTCCAACAACTTACCTTTTTGTTCGTCATTCAAGGATGATGAAATGATTACTAGCACAGTGTTTTCTTCTCCCAAGAATGCATATTCCAAAGTGTCGGGTAATGGTTTGAGCTCAAGTTTTTGTGGTGATTCTGATGATGGACTCAGTTTTTTCTCTGATGGTGCTAGTTGTTCCACTCTTGACTTTCATTTGTTAGTCTCCATGGATGGTGCTGAATCAAGTAAGGCGTTAACCTCATCTACTGATTGTCAATATCAAAATCCAAACCAAAGTAAGTTAAACATGTTTGTAAGGGGTTATCACTAAAGTTTGAAAGAAAAGCATTATCAACTAATTCTTCTATCAAATCCACATTAATAATTTCATCATCTACATTTTGAGGTTGTTTGGCAATGTTGAAGATATTTAGCTCCATCGTCATATTGCCAAAGGACAACTGCATATTTCCAGTCCTGCATTGAATATAAGCATCGGCAGTTACCAAGAAAAGGCATCCTAGGATAATAGGGATGTGCTTCCTTGAATCCTGGACTGGTTGAGTGTCAATTACAATGAAATCAACAGGAAAATAAAACTTATCTACCTGTATAAATACCTCCTCCACAATACCACAAGGTTTTTTCATGAACCGATCTGCAAGCTTTAACACCACTGGAGTTGGGTGTAATTCTCCCAGTCAAAGTTTTAAAAATACTAAGTAAGGCAACAGATTTACACTAGCTTCTAAGTCCAACAAAACATTCTCAATTGTGTGGTTCCCTATACTATATGAGATAGTGGGGGAGCCTGAGTCTTTGTATTTTTGAGGAATTTTGTATTGAAGTATAGAGATAACATTTTCTGTTAAAAAGACCTTCTTTTAAACCTGAATGTTTCTCTTTTTAGTACAAAGGTCTTTAAGAAACTTAACATAAGATGACACTTGTTTTATAGCATCAAGCAAAGGGATGTTAACACTTACTTGTTTAAAGATTTCAAAAATCTCACTTGTGGATTTTCCCTTCTTTGCTTTAGCTAACCTCTGGGGAAATGAAGCTTTGGGAACGTATTCTCGTGGGTTTGTTTCTTCTTTCTCCTCTAATGACGAGTCTTCTGCATTTACCGGTACAATTTGAGTTGTTTTTGTCACCGGCATCTCCACTTTGTTGTCGACTTCTTTTCTTTTTCGCAAGGTCATGACGGCTTTAACTTCCCCATGCTGCTGAGGTGAACTGGTGCTTACTTCATGCACTCCTTTAAGATTAGACACTGGTTGACTTGAGAATTTGCCTTTCTCAATAGTCATTGCCAGGGTTTGAACTAAAGAAGCAAGTTGTCCCACCATTTTTTCAAGGATTGAAACCGATTGGGTTTGTGAGTTGAAGCCCGCTCTCATCTCATTTTGCAGTTCATTACTGGTGCGGTTTTGTTGCTCGATTGTAGAGTGAGTAAGATTCTTGAAATTCTGAAATGCATCCTCCCATGGTCTAGGTTGAGAATAGTTTGAGTTCTGATTGTATGGTCTAAATGGTGGCTGAGAGGCTTGAGGATTTTGAGGAATTGGTTGCATTGGTGGAGCTGAAGCTACTGGTCCATTCTGTTGGAATCCTTAAGACCATGAAAAATTGAGGTGGTCTCTCCATCCAGGATTATATGTGTTGGAGTAAGGTTATAGTTTGATGGCTTTCTCATTACACCTACGGCATTGGCTTGGTCTGGGTATGAGTCCTGGTCAATGTTAAACATCGTTAATAGCTGTTAACGATGCTATTTGTTAGGAAAGACCTTCGACTATCTCTTGGACTTCTTTAATTTCTGAACTTGACTCGCCAAAGTGAACCTTATTCACTCCCTTAACTCTTCTAGTATTCTTGAGTGAACGACTCCATTGTTGGGAATTATCCGTTTGTCAATGGAAGAAATCCCAAATCTCTGATGCACTTTTTGACATTAGCTCTCCTCCATTTGTTGCCATTAGCCATTCTTGCACATTCGGCAATAATCACTCTAAAAAGTATTAGCATTGGTGCTATTTTTTGTATCCATGATGTGGACACTTTAGGAGTAGCCCATTGAATCGCTCCCATGCTTCGAAAAATTACTCGTCTTCTTTTTGGGTAAACTCTGAAATTTCCCTGCGAATAGCATTGGTTTTATATACTGGGAAATATTTATTCAAAAATTTTGTTACCATTTATTCCTATGATGTAATGCTATTAATAGGCAATGCATTGAACCATGAACTAGCTCTATCCTTTAAAGAAAATGAGAATAATCTAAGCTTAACATCATCATCTAAAAAATTCTCGTATTTAAAAGTTTGACAAATAGCATGGAAATCATTAAGATGATTATATGGATCTTCATTTTCTAGGCCATAGAATGTTGGGAGATAATTTAGCACACTAGGTTTTAATTCAAAACTCCTAGCAGCTACATTTGGATATCGTATGCATGATGTGTTCAAGTTAGCTAAGGGACTGAAATAGTCCTTAAATGGCCTCTCTTGTGGTGCTGGTTGCAAATCCATTTCAATTTTATTTTTAATTGCAACGTGTTTGTGTGTGCGAAGTATTTTTTCTAATTCAAAGTCTATATGTTCAAGATTAGGTAATTGTGACCTACGACCATGCATGAAAAGAAGAAAAAAAATGATAACAAAATTAATAAAAATAAAGAAGAAACAGAAATTATGATATTAATCTTACCATGCTGTTACAATTTTGCTATGAAAACAATTCAAGTGCTATAAAAAAAATAATAAATGTGTGAAACAAATTAATATAAATTAATAGGCAGTTGAACTTGTTAAATTAACAAAATAAAAAAAATAACATGAAAATTAAATTAAATTACAGAAATTTAAAGAAGAAAAAAAAAATAAATTCTTATCTCAAATTGTATATTCACTTTTTTTTTCTTTTTTATTTTTAAAATACAAGAAAACAACTAAATAAATAAATTAATTAATTAAAAATTTATTCTACGAATTAAAAAAACTTTCCTCCTCGGCAACGGCGCCAAAAACTTGTTGTACAAATTTTATTGAACTCGCAAGCACACGAATCTGTTGTAGAATAGATCAATGGTGATTAGTGTCGATCCCACGAGGAGGTGAATTTTAATTGCTTGTAGAATGAATTTTCTGAGTTGGTGGTTGGATTTATAATGACAATAATGTAGGCTATCTATTAATTTAAATTAAAGTGATGCGAATAAACTATTAAAATGAAGTGTTTCGATCTCCAGATCTGTACTCAACATGCATCATCGGCTCAACATTCATTATTAGTACAAATTAAATCATGAAGGGAGATTTTTCACTCCTCATGAATCTCACTCTAATAGATATGGTGCTTAGTGCTTCCCGTACCAAATAGTAATAACCTTGCCTAGGGAGGCGGTTATACCAGCCAATATCCAGATAAGATTATTACTATCTGTCTACGAAAAGTCAAAACATCCACATAAATTAAAGGGGAAAGAAAAATAAATTTACCAAATTAAGCCCATGGAGCATGTTGAGACTTCACCTTCAATCCAAGCTTGAAAGGAAATTAGCTACTCATAATGGAACTATGGGTAAAATGGGAATTTTATTAAAATACGTATAAAATATAAGATGGAGATAGAATTACAGAAAATTGAGCTCAAAAATGATTTCAGGGGTGTCAAATTAGGGGGGAGCCCCCTTTTTATAGATACACTGAGTAAATCATGGCCATCGGATTAAAACAATCTGGACGTTCAGGATTGCGCCACATGGCAAGCTCTTATTGGATGGAACACATCATCAAGGCTGTCATTCCGTGTATGTGCATGTACCGTACACACTTTTTTTTCGGTCCACTAACATTCTGCCACGTCACCGGTCAGCAATTTGGTCCAATAGGATCGTGACACGTCATCAGTCAATGCCACATAAGCAGTCAATTCCACATTGTCTGTCCAATCAAATGCCGCCACATCATCGTATAGTGCCATGTCATCGCATACAGTCTTGCCACGTCGGATACAAAAGATATGTGACCAGGCCGTGAATGCGATGTCGTGAAATGTGAAAGATCTAGTATAAGTGAACAAAGTCTTAGTATATGTGAATAGTTCTATTTATCTTTTTATGCTCCTCCTAAGGTTTTCGACTGTCCTGAGTTCAAAATTACTGTCCATTTTTCCATCTGATCTCTCGTTCATTGTGAAATGACCATGACATCCCTTAAAATACATAAAATACTTAATTAAAATAAAACATACATAATTAAATTACAAGGGACTTAAAGACATAAAAGTAGAGATGTTAGTGAACTTGGAGTGTAAAATGATAATTTTCTCCATTATAAATACACACTTTCTAGTACTCAACACCCTTTACCATTCTTATATTTTCTCAACCAAGTTCTTTAGAAGCTAATGACTCAATTAAGGGAAAGCATCGAAGTATAATCCCTTTAACAATCACAATCCAATAAAGAAGAATGAAAAAAAAAAAGAAAAAAAAAAAGAAGAAACAAAGGAACAAGAAAACAGGAAACAAGAATAACAAAACAAAGAAACAAAGAAGAACACTAATATGATTATTATTATTATTATTATTATTATTAGTATAAGCTTTTTTATAAACCCTGAATAACTGAAATTTTAATGAATTTAGGAAAAGTAATAGGTAAAATTTACAGATTTAAGGAGAATAAACCACAGGGATGCGAAATTGATAAAAAAAAAAAAGCTAAAAATATTGTTCATGTGTCACTGTTAATGATTTTTTTTTAAAAAGAATACTAGAGCAAGAATGAAAATCTCAAACAAGAATGAAAAACAATAAAGATAGATGAATCTGACCTTGGTGCCTAAGCTCTAATACCAACTGATAAGAACCCCTCTAGATCTAGTTAGAAAAACCCATAACTACATGGATAAAAGATCCAAACCCTTAAGAAGCCGATTGCCAAAAAGAAAACCACAAAGGTTAGCAACTCCTTTGATAAGTCGAAAGCTCTTTCAAGAACAAGTTGAAAAAATCCTCTCCAATGATATCAAACTTAAGTTTGTCAAAAAGTCATTTTAAAGAACATAAAAGAATGTTTATATGAGGTGGCTAACCCTAATTTAACTTAAAAACATGAAAGAACCCCAAAATGAAAACCCCAGAGCAGCATGGGCCCTGGCCTACAAACCCACTGATTTTAAACGAACCATAACTTGGGCATATGATGTCGGATTTGGGCCTACAATATGCCAATTCAAAGCTTTTGACGTAAAGAATGTACCTACAGCTTTAGAATTGTTTTCTAAACCTTTTTCTACTTCAAAAACCGTCCTCTCCAATGCTCACTACCTTATTAGCTCAAATCAAGTATACCAAGGCTAGTTCCTCCTCTTTCAAGCCCATATTGAATATTGGTCTCTTGCAACTTGAATTTGAATTCAATTCGCCAAAAGTAGCATGAACAAATCCTTGCATTGTTTCATTGATATTCTTAGCTCATGCTCTCGTAATTGGCCCTTCAAGAACAAGTAAAGGATCATTAATGCTCTGAGCACTCTAAATCGCATCACCAATAGCTTCTGATGGATCATTAACTGCACTTGCTATTATTTCTTCTACTCTAGAAGGTCCAGCAAACAAGGCTAAATATATCAATTTTTTTTTGGAGTTAATAGAGCCATTTCTCCAAACCTTGGAGAGAAGTGTCCTTTTTCCCTTTTTTTTTTAAAGTTACATGTAAAAATTATAAAAATTATTATAATAAAAATACTTTTTTAGTAATTTAGTAAAAATTATAAATTATTATGTTCGTTGAGATTAAGTAATAACCTCAGTGTCATGGACAAGAGCGGATTGTGTTTTTTGTCCAAATATTTAAAAAAAGCTCTAACTTATTATGGCTTTAGATTTTTAGAGTAGATCATCATAGAGTTAAAAAATTTCATCTTTGGTATCATTCACCTATTAATGGTAAATTATTTTTATTTTTATTTAACTTATTTAGCAACTCCGTTACACAATCAATATATACCTTGAAAAATTATTTAGAAAGTGTTGTTACGCCAAAATTGTTATCTACAGCATACTAGCTAGATACATTTTTGTTAATGCCTAAAGAAAAAAATTTATAAATATAATTTAATGGTGCGATTACTAATCGGTAATTAGAATACACTAGAATTAAAGTGGAATAGAATCAGAATATGCTGAAATGAGAACAGATATTGAGAATCAAAATAAATTATTTACTTTATTTATGGTAATCATAAGCAAAATGAATTATATTACCACTGATATGTTTATTTTACCTTAAAATCGGAATGAATTATTATAAGTTATTAAAATAACCTTAATTGATTATTGCCATTATTTATTCAAAATAATTATTGTTAAAAAATAATAATAATAATAACATTAATAATTTTAATAATAATAATAATTATTATTATTATAGTGATATTAAATATTATTATTATTATTATTATTATTATTAGAATAATTAAACTAATTAAATTTCAATAATAATAATATCAATTATAATGACATCAGTGCGCCGCTGCACTGTACCATCTTTTTCCTTCCCGGATTCCCTTCCTGCCGAAGCACTTTGTGTCTAAAAGCAACCACTTCTAACACTTTCAGTTCGCGCCAGATGTCGAGTAATGATTAGTCCAAACCGAATGAAATGAACTTCCTTGCAGTTTCGACCTTCCTCGGCACCCAAAGCTGACGTTCAAAATCAGAAACGCTGACTTCAACTCACGGGAAAAAAAGAAAAGAAAAGAAAAGAAAAGAAAAGAAATCTCTGCAGTCAATTGGTCTGATTCTGATGGCGGATCAAGGGTCGTACGCTCTGGCTCCTCGACTAGGTCAGCTTTCTCTTTACATAATTTCGATTTGATTGAGAGAAGGATCAATCGGGTATCTATTTGGCTCGCGATAAAAATGAAATCATTTATATGTTAAAATATTTTAATTTTTTTTTAAGGAAATTACTGATTAATTAATTATAGGCGTAGATAGATCAGAGAATTGTTGCTATAGTTAAGGCGGAGCAGGAAATTACTGTATGTATCTTTGAGTTATTGACTTAGAATTTAGGTTTATCAGTTCCCAAATCTGTCCCTATTAGCAGATTCAGCAGTTAGCATTGATTCAATTGTCAATCAGAAGAATCACAAGATGAACATGAATGGAACCTAATAGACCTTAGTTATCAGATGATTTTAAAAAATGGAATGTAAGCTTTTTATCTTTCTTTAATTGGTAAACTAACAGTTGAAATGTTCCCATGTGCATTCAGATTTTGTTGATTTTATTAAGATATTATGAGAAGAAAGACTATGACTCATGAAATCTCTCTCTCTCTCTCTCTCACACACACACATCATGCATGTTGGTACAGAATCATGTACATAATTCCTCTAATTCTGACATGGTTGATCTTGTGAGAATGGTATGGAGTTTATTCATGCGTAATTATTATTCTTGATTGTGGGCTATGGCGATATCTTTTATGTCAACTGACAGCTTGACGTTTGGTGTGTAGATATGCAACAATTGCAAATGGAAGCTCAACATAGATGGTTGCGGCCTGCTGAAATTTGTGAAATCCTTTGTAATTATCAGAAGTTCCGTATTGCTTCAGAGCCTCCAAGCAAGCCACTAAGTATACTTTTTGCAAATTATAACAAAGCACCAAATTTATTTCACATTAGTTTTGTAATCTTACGGTGCATAGTAAAAACGTGAACTTTCACATATGTCCTAGTTAATTGCCTTTGGATGCTTTTGAATGCTTATTTGGTTTGTTTTATTGATTTTGGTATTACACCATATTAAACATTTAATTTCCTCATACTCAGTCCACTTTTCGGTAGTCACTGCTGCCAAGAAGCATACTCATACTTAATATTCTATGAAGCATTAACATAATTTTGTACATAGCTATGTCTTCGAAGAATTGTCTGGCCGTCTAAGATTTTGCTTGTTGTAAATATACATGTTGTCCCTTATCCTATTTAAAACGTGGATTTAAGAACAAATATCAGTAGTTGCTCATGTTTTGGAGATGATAACCTTTGTAAGACTTTTGCTGTCAGTAGTTTGCAGCATGTCCAATTCCATATACATCTCGTTTCTATCCGTATGATTCATATGACTTTCTATACAAAGACCTAAACTTAGTGGAAACAGCGGCATTTAGTGATTCAGAACTATAATGCTGATCCTTCTTAGTTTTTTAATAACTTGTTCATTATTGCCTGTTGCTTTGGATTTTTGTCTGACATGTTAATTAACAGTACAATTTTTCCAACCTTTCCACCTTCCTCCCCCCCCCCCCAACCCCCCAAAAAAAAATTGAAATCATATCATCTGCCATTGTCAATGAATCCTGGAAATGTGGTTTCTTCTTATTCTTCACTTTGGAGCTGCAAGCTGTAAACTTCGAACCTATGTTGTGATTTTGATTCATCTTATCATCCCTACTATTTTTTTATTTTTTATGGTTGGGGTGATTGGTGGTGTTGCTTTAGTTTATTGAATGCCTTACTCATGATCTCCTTATTTCACTTCTTCCATCATTCTCCTTCTGGGTACCATGCAAAGCCTTTTTCCAAGTCAATTTGATTATGCAGCAGGCCCTATAATTTGTAAGCTTGGTTGAAAAATGATGTCGGGTACTATTTTATATATTATAATATTGTATTCCTTCATCTACTGAACATTGATGTACTTCAAAGTTAGTATTCATGAATTGATATGTTGAAATTTCATATGATGTTCTATACTTTGAAGACAATAAATTGGAAAGAGAGCATAAGTACCAACTTTTATATACTGCTTTGTTCAATGGTGCTTGAAGAATATTTTTCCTCTACATAAGCTGGATACTTTTTATTTTATTTTCTGTGATACTTTATAATGCTCAAATATTCTTACATTAGTGGATTTATATATATATATATATATATATATATATATGTAAATACAAAGGCTTGAATAATATTACAATATATTCCTAACATGTGCATATGATATCCCTTTGTCAGTTTTCTCAAACAAAATTTACAATGGATATTTCCTTCACAAATTGTGAGTTCCTATTTGAAAATATTAGGCTCTTTTTTTTTTTACATTTATTGTTTTACTATAATTTCAAAAACTACGGAATTCTACTGTGTAGTGTGAATTGGTCTTTTCAAATATTATTTTGTGAACTTTATCCATGATTTCAGAATACTGTGTTTTTTAAAATTCATATGGAGGGAAAAGTGTGCTTGCAAGATTTTAATTTATGGATTGAATTTTATGATATTTTTAGATTCATAGTACGAGAGACTGTAATGTTTTGGCTTCCAAGTTCTTTCTTGTGTGAAATATTCAAAACTGGCCTAACCAACATGATCATCACAAGTGAAAGTAGAACAAATTGAATATAACTTTTTGATGGGAAAAAGAACAGTTTTTCTGGGCTTCTTGTTTATTGATTCATAGAACATCAAGACATCAGCTCTGGGTGGGATGAAGATCACTGTTTCTGCAAATAACATTCAAGTTCTTTTATCTGCATGGTGACCTCTTGAACTTAAATTTCACGCATATTTTTAGCATTGGAGAACCTAAAACTGATGGAAATTTTCATTGTGATTACTTCTACACTTTGTTTTTTATTCTCCCTCTACCCTTCTGATTTTTTGTAGCGCAAAAGGTTTGAGATCAATTTGGTAAATATGTATTCTTAATTAAGATAGGAGCACAAGTAGATCAAATTTTTCCTTCTGCCTGGACACAAAGTAAAAGCCAGGTTATATATTTGGACTATGGATTTAATTGTCCTTGTTTGTTGATGATATTTTGTATCCCTGTTCTCCTCTTATGCTGCCTCTTATGCATTGTTTTTTATTCACTGTAGTTGTTGTTATCACCTGATAATTGAAAACATACAGATATAAAATCTTTTTTATCATTTTTTTGGGGAATTACTGGGTTTACGTTTGGACTCTAGATTTAATGTTGTTAATTCTTGTGATATTTTGATATTTTGATATTTCTTTCCCGCTTATACACTTCATATCAATTTTTCAGATAACTGGTGCTATTTCATTGTGAAATCCCGAATTTGAAACTTTTTAACATTTGATTTCATGTATTGTTTCATTGCTTGTTGGTGGACACCTGTAAGTTATTTTCCTGCTTTGAAACATGATCTATTCAAATGTTTTAGTGTGACATGCATTCTACCTTTGCTAGGTGGTTCGCTTTTTCTTTTTGATCGAAAGGTTTTGAGATATTTTAGGAAGGATGGACATAATTGGAGGAAGAAAAAAGATGGAAAGACTGTGAGGGAAGCTCATGAAAAATTAAAGGTAAGATTGCACTTAGCTTGTATCTGGGTTGTGCAACTGTGGGATTAAAAGACTTTGTTTGGTACTGTGATGCTGTGACATAAAAACTATAGTTGCTATGAGATGCACACTCTAGTTGAGTAATAAAGGCTGCTATTGTTTGGAAAATATGACTTCTAAAGCTTGAGAAACAATAATTTTGACAAAATATTAAGATCAATATACATTTTTCATCAAAAAACTGTTGGCTAAAATTATTTTAGCTTCCAAACCATAATTGCAAGTGTTTATCAGACACTTTACGGCTATAGTGTAAAAGCCACAGTTGGAAGACAACACCACCAAACGGACCTAAGGCTCTGTAGCAATTGCACATATTCTGCATCTATGTTATGTCTTATTAACTCTTATTACCTGCTTGCATTTTTCTTCTTATTATTTTTTTATTTTTGTTCCGTTTAAAAATTTATTCAAATATAATAAACTGAGAGACAAATTGTTTAAGCAATTATAGGTTGGAAGTGTTGATGTGTTACACTGCTATTATGCCCATGGAGAAGAGAATGAAAATTTCCAAAGACGCTGCTATTGGATGCTTGAACAGTAAGTGAACTTATGATTGCTATCGTCAATTTCTTTTGAGTTTCTGAATTTACTACTTTTGATGTCCAGGAAGTTGTTGAGACCATCAAAAGCTATAATCAAATGAAGTTAGGGTTGACATGATTATACCTTAATATTTCTTCATGTTAAAAGGTTTCTGTTGTACCATCTTTGCTGTTTACTAGGGTGTTTGTGGAGCAAGCCTCAAATCTGAAACAGAAGTAAATATTCATAGAGTCTAGAAAACTGAACTGAAAAGTTTTTGTTTAGGATTTTGGCTTGTGGGACAATGTGTAATGTTCAGGTTTCTATGTAACCTAATCAGTTATGAAATCTGTGATTGAACCAATCATCGTAGAAGCTCAGTTCAACTAAATGTAGTGGTTGGTGGCATTTGGTTTAACTGTTCAATCAGTATGTTTAAGCAAGGTTTATATGTTCAATGTAGACATCTATTTGATTGAAATATTTTTTTCTAATCGAGTCTGGTCCTTACAAGCTTGTCAAATCTTGCAGGGATTTGATGCATATAGTTTTCGTCCACTACTTAGAAGTTAAGGTATTCTCACTGATCTTCTTAATGATTATGTATTATTATTTTTATTTTTCAGAATCATTGAGCATAACCTTTGCATGGCATCCTAAATGAAAAGGTAAAAGGGAAACCCATTGGTCTGTCCTATCATTCTTTCTGCTAACATTGTTTAGTAATTTGGGTTGAGAACGAATGTGGAGAAGCAACTCCTCTTAATTTAGTTAGTGTTGACAGGACACAGAATTGAAATGTTTTCTAATTCTCAAACCCTCATTGGCCTGATGCTGGCAAGTGGAAAACATGTAAACTTAGGTTGAGGTCAGTTAGGTTGACTTTGTTAACGTCATATCAAGGTAGAGGTGAATAACATTTGCTCCATTTTGAACATGTTTAATTTAATGGCTCGGTGATCTCAACGGTGATAAAATCTTCAAAGTTTTCATTGGAATTTTTCTAATCTGCACCAGTGGTCACCCTGTCAGAGCACCAAAATGCCCTCAAAAGACTATTGTGTAACAGAACTCGTAGTTAATATCAATGAATGATCTAACTTTGAAGAACACCCTTTCCTAAATTAGAAAGTTTTTGTTTCATTGTTGGCGTCTAGGTTTAGGTCTTTGTTCCCAAGAATATACTTCTTCTCTGAGCAAGCCATTGATGTGGCATCTGCAAAATTATGGGAAGTCAATATTATAACAAGTTTTTACAATCATTTATGGGATTGGTTGCTTCCTGCATTTATTAAAGATTAGTATTCAAATAATGACCTTAGAGATGTTCTCACATTGAAGTTGCCAGCAACAGAAAACAAATATTCTTTTTGGAAAAAAACTTTAGATATTATGTGACCCATCCAAGCAGACTTTTTTCCTTTGTCTCTCTCTCTCTCTCTCTTTTCTATTTGTAATTTCTGGGCGTGGGATCCTTTCAATTGTATTTCTGTAAATGAATTAAAGTCTTCAACAGTAGCATAACCATTTATAATATGAAATACTTTAATTTACCTATCTTATCTGTCCCATCAGGGTAATAAGTCAAATGTTGGAGTTAGGGAGACTAATGAAGTTATATTAAATACTGGAAAGCATAGCTGTTTGACTTTTAGCTTTCCTGGTAATCGTACCAAAGCACCCTCAGGCATTACGGATTCCGCAAGCCCCACCAGCACTCTGACTTTATCGTGTGAAGATGCTGATTCTGGTATTTCCTGCTTCTGATTTATTTATGTTTTTCATCTTTTGCTCAACCAATGAAATTCTATATGCTGGACTTGACAGAACTTTATCTCGTGAACTGATGAATGTCAAATGGGATTTTGATGAACTTTCCTATTGATTCAGCTTCTGTGTCTTTTCTCTTGCAATATACAGGATATGATGCAGAGGATGGTCATCAAGCAAGTTCCGGAGCCCACTTATATTATGAGTTACCACAGATGGGGAATGGTCCCAGAATGGAAAAGATGGATTCTGGCCATTCATATTCTTATTTTCTGAGTCCCAGTTCAGGTACCTTCGTTTTCTATGATTCCATCTTATTTCATTTTGAGTTCCTTTTTGGTTTATATTTGAATTATGAAATGCTCCAAACTAGCTTTTAGATGATGTGGCACTCAAATCTAAAATACACTTGGGACTTTTGCCAGGTTGTCCTGATGTTTGGTCATCAATTCCTGGCGATTCTGTTTCACATGTTAGGCATATACCTAATGATAATCATGATTTTATGATTGAGTCTCAAAAAACACTTGGTCTAGCATCCTGGGAAGAGGTCTTGGAACGTTGCTCCGGGGAAAATGATAATGTACCTTCTCATGCTAAATTGGAAAGCAACATTCACAAAGAAAATATCTTTGATGGTGAACTTTTATCAAGGGAGACTTCTGAAGAGGATTCTGGAAGTTCTCTGCCAGTTCAATTCAATTGGCAGGTACTTACACTTTATCTTTTTGGACTATTAATTGTCTGAATTTAAATGGAATTGGTGATTCTTGAGATTTCAGACTTACTGATAGCAAGTTCTTGTCATTTGTTACAAGCTGGAGGTCTCTTTTGGTATTTATTTTCACAACTGTTAAGTTTAAAAAACAGGAAATGCTTTTTGACTAAAAGCCTTGGATTAGCTGTTTCTAGAAATAGCATGTAGGACAACTAATCTTGAACCTGTTTTCAGGAAAAAGTATTTGTTGTTATCAGAATTACTTTTAAACTGTGAAATATTGAACTCTGGCTTTTGCCTCTTCTATCTAAATGTATATCTACTTCAAAACGAAATCTGTTCTCTAACTTTACTTTCATAATAATGCAAAACAAAAGAACTCTGGCAAACCGCCAGGAGTTACTCGAGGATTATTTTTACTGCCAAAATTACGTCTATTGCCTTGCTAGTGTCAGAATGTTGCACTAAAATTTGTTTCCAGATTGTTTAGGAGTTTTGAAAAGAATAGCGTAGTACCTTTTTTCTTCTTTTTTTTTGGGGTGGGGGGGGGGGGATGGCCGGGGCACAAGCAAGCACCATCTTCAGTTTTGTAAGGCAGTTTCATATTAAACAAAATGGAAAAAATGTAGATTCCCTGTCATGACCTATGTTGGGTTTTCACGGTATACAAATTTTAGCAATTATTAATTCTACTTAAAAAAAAGATCGTAGAAATTTGTGAGGTTCAAAAGGTGGGGTTAAAACTCTTGTATACTGAACACAATCTGAGGTGCAATATACCTGATGAGTATATACTGACGACTATGGTTTCGAAGCATTCAGTTTTGTTGATAATTTCCTTTCTATTTGTGATTGCATCTTCAATGTCTGCATCACTGTTGACTACTTATGTTAAAACTTTAAGCTTGCATTCCTTTATTAAATGACATTGAGTTCTAATTTGTTTTTTCAAATCTCAACATGTGTGTGTGTGTGTGTGTTCTCAGTTAGTTGCTTCTAAATTTTAACTTTATATCTTTTACTTAGATTCCATTGTGTGTGTGTGTGTGTGTGTGTTCTCAGTTAGTTGCTTCTAAATTCTAACTTTATATCTTTTACTTAGGTTCCATTGGCAGATAATTCCTCACACTTGTCAAAAAGTATCATGGACATGTCTACAGATTTGGAGCCTGCTTATGATCTAGGTGCTGGGTTATTTGAGCAAAGAACTTATGATGCATGTTTACTTGGTGCTCCCGAACCATTTTGTGCTTTTCTGGATCAGCAAAATGAACTGCCCATTCAGAACAACCTTCAGATGCAGCAGAGAGATGTGGAATCTCAATCTCAAACAAAATCAAATTCTGAGAGTGAAATACATAGAGAAGGAAATATCAATTTTGCTTTTTCTGTCAAACAGAAGTTATTGAATGGGGAAGGCAATTTAGAAAAAGTTGACAGCTTCTCACGTTGGATGAGTAAAGAACTTGAAGAGGTTGATAATTTGCATGTGCAATCCTCTGGTATTCAATGGAGCACTGAGGAATGCGGAAATATAGTGGATGATTCCTCATTGAGCCCCTCTCTCTCCCAGGATCAACTATTTAGCATAATTGATTTCTCACCAAAATGGGCCTACTCAGATTCAGAAATTGAGGTATTTAATAATTTGTTCTTTCCAAAACAGAATTCTTTTGGTAGTTCTGTGGCTATTAAGCAGTAAATTCATTGTTTTCTTTGTTTTTGATTATTAAAAGCATTAAAAAAAAAAAACAATGCTCTGGCTATGTTAATGGGGGATATTTCATTTTCAACTTACATCCATCATGAATCATCTCTTTTCCACTAAATTATAGTGTTGTGTGTGTAATCCTCCTGCTTCACAAACATTGTTGAATTAGTTAGTTCCTTTTTTTATTTCCTTTTTTAAAAAAAAAAAAAGTTTTTGACTTATTAAATTGTGAAGGCCGATTCTTGAATTCTAGTTTGGGATGATTCTTGAATTCTGAAATTGTTACTATTTTTATTGAAGATTGAAATAGTTACCAGTCAGAGTGTTGAGGAGGAGAGGACAGAATTTGTTTGTATCTTAATTCTGTTTCATTTACCATACAACAGGTTGTGGTCACTGGAATGTTTCTGAAGAGTCACCAGGAGGTAGCAAAATGTAAGTGGTCATGTATGTTTGCAGAAGTGGAGGTTCCAGCAGAGGTATTAGCAGATGGGGTTCTCTGTTGCGGCATCCCGCCGCACGCAGTTGGGCGAGTCCCATTTTACATAACGTGTTCTAACAGGTTAGCATGTAGTGAAGTGCGTGAATTTGACTATATAGTGGGCTCTGTTAAAGATGCGGATATTTCAGACATCTATGGTAGCAGTACAAGTGAATTGTTTCTTCATTTGCGACTTGAGGGGATCCTATCTATGAGATCTCCTCAAAATCATCTATCTGAAGGTCTACGTGAGAAGCAAAAATTAATCAGCAAAATTATTCAATTAAAAGAGGAAGAGGAAAGCTACCAGATGGTAGAGGCAAACCCTGAGAAGAATTTGTCACAACATGTGGAAAAGGATCAGATCCTTCAGAAGATTATGAAAGAGAAGCTGTACTCATGGCTCCTTCGTAAAGTATGTGAAGATGGTAAAGGGCCTTGCATTTTAGATGATGAGGGGCAAGGTGTACTGCACTTAGCTGCTTCTCTTGGTTATGATTGGGCCATAAAACCCACTGTAACAGCTGGAGTTAGTATTAATTTCCGTGACCTGAGTGGGTGGACTGCCCTTCATTGGGCTGCATATTGTGGCAGGCAAGGAGTTCTAATTTTTATTTTTTTTCTAATTTCTGTTAAATCTCAGGCTGAAGTTTGCATGATGTACGTAGTTATGATAACATTGGGTTAGACCCATAGGCCTTACAAATTCCTAGCCAACCACTGAAAATATCTAAATTTTTGGTGATGCTAAGTCTTGCTTATTTTTGTATGATGCAAGGGGTCATTTAAAAATGAAATCTCAGGTATTCTGGAGGTCAATCAATGCATATCCCTCTTCACTTGCCCCTAACCGCCCCTTGTCTCTCTTTCCTTAAATGCATTAACGCATTCATGTACATAGAAGTGATCATTCATACAAAAATTGTTTCCCATGATTATAGCATAGGCCCAGAATCAAATTCTGTGGTTGATTGTCATGCATATTAGATTGTGTTTATCATGCATATTAGATCTTGTTTTCGTATTATTATGAACCAGTCTAAAAACATCTCAATATTTAACCATATTAACAGCTTCAGCATCTGTATAATTGCAGCATGAATCACTTGTTGCAATCCAACATCACAATCAGAAAAGCTTATGATTTTTTATTTTTATTAATTTCTTGGTTTTGCTTTAATCCTTGCAACTTTCAGAGAGAAGACTGTTGCTGTCCTTCTGTCCCTGGGTGCAGCTCCTGGTTTATTAACAGATCCATCTCCAGAATTTCCTTTGTCTAGAACTCCTGCAGACCTAGCGTCTAGCAATGGACACAAAGGAATCTCTGGTTTTCTTGCGGAGTCTTCTTTAACCAGCCTTCTGTTATCCCTTAAAATGAACGATTCAGCAGAAGACGGTGCCTTAGAAGATTCTATAGCTAAAGCTGTACAAACAGTTTCAGAGAAGACAGCTACTCCTGTTAATGATAATGATGAGTCAGATGTACTATCATTGAAGGATTCATTAACTGCCATCTGTAATGCTACTCAGGCTGCTGACCGTATACATCAAATTTTCAGGATGCAGTCATTCCAGCGGAAGCAGTTAATTGAGTTTAATGATGAATTAGGTATATCATATGAGCATGCTCTTTCACTTGTGGCTTCTAAGTCACTCAGGCCTGTACAAGGTGATGGTCTAGCGCATTCTGCTGCTATACAGATCCAGAAGAAGTTTCGTGGTTGGAAGAAGAGGAAAGAATTCCTATTAATTAGGCAAAGGATTGTTAAAATTCAGGTTTATTGCCTATTTTCCTTCTTCTGTTCAAGTATCTGTTCTCATTGAATTAGAATATCACCTGATTTAGATCCAGTTCACCTTGCCTGACAATTTATCAGCCAGACAGAGAGTGATTAAGGGGATTGTCTGTGCTTCCTTTCAGATTTAGATCATTGTATAATAGCATTTATCATTTTTTGGCTTAAGAAAATAATCTAGGGTATGAATTGTCTCATTTTTTGAGTTGGTTGACTCAATTGTTCTTTCTGGTGCACAAGTAATAATTTTGTCACTCTTCTTTGAATAACCTTTTGCATTATCGCTATGCTTACCTATCAAGAGAAAAGAAAGATAAAAAGTGTTGGAGAGAGATATTTGAAATTGACCTTTGGCCCTTTTTTTTTTGGTCTTTCTAGTTTATTAATAACTAATATGAATGCTGACTTTAACTTTTGGTGTGAAGGCACATGTGAGAGGACATCAGGCAAGAAAAAAATATAGGCCAATCATCTGGTCAGTTGGAATCCTGGAAAAGGTCATTTTGCGCTGGAGACGTAAAGGCAGTGGTTTGCGTGGATTCCGACGTGATGCTCTCGGTATGAATCCTGATCCACAACATATGCCATTGAAGGAAGATGACTATGATTTTTTAAAGGATGGAAGGAAACAAACTGAAGAAAGATTGCAAAAGGCACTTGGCAGAGTGAAGTCCATGGTTCAGTATCCTGAGGCACGAGCTCAGTACCGTAGGTTGTTGACTGTTGTCGAAGGTTCCCGTGAAACCAAGGTATATGTTTTAAACTCTTTCCAAGTTTTCTTTAATTAAACTTTCAGAGAAAACAGATTAGACAGTTGATCATAGAAATTAGTTAAATATTTATTGGTCTTCCTAGACAAATTTTGTTCGTGTTCTTTGTTTTTCTTTGTGCTCAGAAGCAAAAGAAGTTTATTTAATGATGGAAATGCACATTGAAAAGGGGCAAGAAGTCCACAAAAACAGGACAATAGATCCCTAAGCCCAAAAGCTACAATATCTCCGAGATAATAATTTTTGTGCACTCCAACTAGACCATTGCTGCTTCCCAATTAATAAAAATAAAGAATAAAGACATTTTTGAACTCTTGAGAGGTAGAAGCCCAAGGTGTCAATCTACAGTATTTGAAAGATAGCTGTAGCTTCCATAAAACATGCCTTTTTACCCCTACCTCAAATTTGTTTTCCTAGAGAACGGAGTAAACTAGTTGATTGTGCTGCGCAAATCAAATTGAATGTCCTAAGCAGCTTGGACCACAAGTGGAAAGCAGCTGCCAATGAAAATAATAATGATGATAACAATAATTCTGTTTGTTATTAGCAGCCTTGCCCCAGTCAGTCATTTATTTTTGTCGTGCTGCGCCCTGTATAGATGCTAATCGATCTGCTTTGTGTTAGAGATCTTTTGGGGTTTTACTGAATGTTTTGTGTAACCTTTGTAATTTACTGGTTTGAACACTAACAACCATTGAAGCCAAATCAATGTCTTTTAAATCTATTCCAAATGCTGATAAATTTTTGCTTCAAAATAGTGACATTTTGGGATCTTGTCTTTCCTGTGCTCAAATTTCTGCCAGGACTTTAGTGGGCATATTATACGTTCCTTGCTTCTTGATATTTTGCATTGCTTGATGTAACTATTAGAACTTTATTTTGAAATCACACAGATTCTTTATTCTAGTCAAACCTGGTATGAACCTAATGCTTAAATTTGTTTATATTATCTTACAATAAATTTCAATGTACTATCCTTTGTTTCAACTTTTAGCAGGGGTCCAATATGGTTCCAAATGGCTTGGAAGATATAGCTGATGCAGACCTCGATCTGATTGATATTGATTCACTTTTGGATGATGACACCTTCATGTCTGTGGCACTTGAATGAGCCTGTAATTCACCAATTTTTACCTTCCTGTACATAGAAGGCCATCACCATTGCAGCTTTCAAAAGGTCCTAACTTCATTTTGGCTGTATATATAGTATCTAATCAACATAGGAAATAATTTAAGATAGGTTTAAGATCCCTGGTATCATCAATGGCACTGATCAAGTGCTGTCATTTTCAGGTATCATAGTTCTTAATGCTATCGTATGCATTACTATAGTTAAAGAACAGAGTTGCATTTTTTTTTATGGCAGTTTGTCAGTGTTAGTTTAATTTTCGTACTGTAATTTGGAGATACTGTAACTCCTGTGTAATACTGATATTAAAACTTAGTAGTGGGCATGTTTGATAAATTTTGGCTTCAAAATACTTTTACAGAAACGTCAGCTAGGCTATCGCGTGTTTTTGTTTTCGGTTTTTTTCTTTTTTTAGGTTTTTATTTTCTAGAGGGGGCGGGTGGTGGGAAGGGGCTCCTTTTTTAAAAAAAAAAAAATTTCCTTCGCCTATTCTTTGATAATGATCGTCTCAGTCTTGAAAACGGAAAATCAACTCGTTTTTGATGAAATTGCTGTTATTTTCTACAACAAAGAATTATTGGGAGTTGGGAGAATAGAAATGCGTAGTCATTGCATTCTTTTCAATAATTCTCAAAAGCATTTTAAGGAAAATTAATTTCTGTCAACTTCAGAAAGTGTGTGCATTGTCATTTATCATTTTTATTGAATAATTCATATAAGTAAAGAATATAAGAGCTGTTTGAGTTAAGGCTTAACTAAAGTGGTGTGATGATTGCAGTCTCCCTAAGGTTAAGATCCTGGATTTGAGTTTCATTAGGAAGCATGGGGTAAAATTCAATGATGCTCGTTTAAATATAAGAAAAATGAAAAATATAAGAGTATCATTAAAAGGTTTTTTAAATAAATTTTAATTTTATTTGAGGAGTCACATTAATGTTAAATACTTCAAAAAATGGTTCAATTAGAATTCTTTAAATAAAATATATTTCTCATTCGTTAATACGGACAAGGGATTTCACTTTCTTCTATTAATATTTTATCATCTTTTATTGAAGAAAATAAATAGCTATAATTACTTTTTCCTTTAAAAAAAATTAGCGGTATTTTTTTCTCCTATTATATCGTTAAATTCATATATGTCTCACTGTATTTTTTTTTTCTTCAAATTGTTGTATATTTACAAGTAATTTTGTAATTAGCTTTATCTGTTGATTTATTAATTTCTAGTTGTATTTTAATTAGCATGCATTAGAATAAAAACGGACAAACATATTGGCATAAGCATTTCAGCAGTATTATTAAAAGATAAACATATTTATATAACAACAACAACAACAATGACATTTACAATCATCACAAAATTACTTAGAAAAAAAATTATTAAAATAGTTGGAGTGATAAAATTGAGGGTAATTAAATTTGTTGAGAAAAAATGGAGAGTAGTTAAATTTAGTGGAGGGAAAGATTTGATTAATATGATATTAAATTATTCGTATTTGCTACATAGATGAGTAAACAAATAGCCATTTGAAGGGTAAAATCGAAGAGCCTTGCTCTAAGATATTATCTCTTGTAACAAATTTCCGTCATGCATTAATCATTTGTTACTTCATCGACTCATCTGATCTTGACATCTTCCTTATCATAGGAGGGGGTGGGCTTTGAAATCCATTTGGTTTTTAGGATGAACTAAATTTTTGGAGTCGCTTTGATATTGATTTTAGGAGATCCAAAAAAAAACTTAAAATAGAATCTATTATGAGATATCTCTATCCACTCCTTTATTAAAGTAGTATATTTTCACATTAATGACTTTAAGAAGTAAATTGAAAAAATAATTATATGATTTGTGATGTGTGTATGCATCATACCTCTTGAAACGTATTATGAGTTGTATATCCTACTAATTAATTCAAAATATGTTATTCACACAATACCTTATTCAAAGAGGGTGTCTTTAAATACAAGACCATGTGATATGTTTCATTGGTTATAAATAGTCATCACTATTTATAATCACATTTAATTCAAAGATTGCAAATGAAATATTGGTATTTTGGATACTTTACAATTAGATTCACAACACATTGTCAAGACGACTACACTATAGTACAAGAAGTATCATATTCTCTTAGAACCTTACTTTATTAGTTTATGAATACAACTATTCTTGCATGTATACTTTGTGGTTGCATTAAATTAGACCTTCCGTATCAGAAAATAACACTGGATATAATATTTTTGTGTTATTTTTGCTAACATTGCTGGCAAAATCTAAAGACAAAATATTGAAGATGACAAGAAATATTGAAGATGAAGGATTAGAGGGTCAATTACCTAATTGACAATGGGAGTATCGATATCAACTGAGGGTAACCTATGTTTTTTTTTTTTTTTGTATATTTTTTGTTTATATACATTTTATCCTAAAATATAACATATGTTTATTTTTTTTGTAGACGCATAAATTATATGTTCTAAACAAGAATAATGAGGATTTATGTCGATTTTAATCCACAATATATTTTGAACTCACGATGAGTTATTTGTTTATTGTAATCATTATGGGAATGATTTTCCTCCATTGAGAATGAGAAACCCATTATGGGTGTTTTATTTACTGCATTTATTGCGGGGTTGATTTTGCTCCATTGCGAGTGAAAAACCGTTGATGAGTGATTTGTTTACAGCATATATTGCAAAGACTGATTTTCCTCCGTTGGGAGTGAGAAACCCTTGACAAGTGATTTGGGTACTGTAATTCTTGCGGGATTTTATTTCCTCCATTAAGGATGAGAAAGCCTTAACAAGTGATTTGTTTACTGCAATTCTAATAGAGTTGATATTAGCTATGAGCTTTTATGGCGATTTTTATGATCCCATATAAGACCTGCTTGTAGACAAGATACATTTTGTTTCTTGTTTTGCATGACTATTAACGAAATCTTCTGTGCTTCAATATATGAGTGATAGCATATGGTATTGACATACTAGTCGAATAGACTATTAATTTGATATTTATGTTACCATCCGGGGAAGTAATGTTTAGAGGGACATAATTTTTTTTGTGAAAACGATTTCTACAATTAAACTGAATGTACGTGTATTATACTCTTTTTTCTTCACCATGTTTATATTTCATTGGGTTACTGGTAAAGGTTTTTACCAGGAGGTTTTGAAGCACATCCAATGCCACTTTATGATTCATTAAATATTTTTTTTTTTGGCTTAAGGTTTTATCCTATAGTGTCTTTTCTAGTAACTATTAAGTACAATTATCATAATTGATGGATATCTAGGAGAAAGTATAATGGGATATATTTATTCACCCCCTTAAGAAATAATGATTGTTTCACACTAATAACTTTAGGAAGTGAATTACAAAAGGGTCTACATGATTTGAATATCACAACTCTTAAAACATATTATGATTTGTACATCACACTAATTAATTCACAAGGTGTTAACATGGTGTTATTCAAAGAGTGTATTGCTAAATCCATGACCAATCAATATGCTCAATTCACTATAAAAAGGCATCACCATTTGTAATCACATTCAATTTAGATATTGAGAAATGAAATAGAGAGCACTTTAGACACCTCACAATCAGATTCACAACAAAATTGAATTAATAATGATCATTTTTTCAATTATTTTTATTTTTGTTATTTTTTAGTTATTTAATTTTTATCCACTAATGAAAACATGACATGTGTCCAAATGTATACAAATTTTAATTAGAAAATTTTATCTCTCAATTCGATTTTGGATTATAAAGTTTTGGTTTGAAAATCGAACGGAATTTTTGGATTCAACCCGTTTTATGTTTTTTTTTTGTTTTTTTAAAAAAGAGTACTTTTTTTTATTCTGATTTAGTTCTACCACCCTTAATTATTGGTATAAATTATAGAAAAGAGGACATAGATGACAGATGAGTAGTAGTATATAAATATGGTGAACAATTTATTCACTTGAAAGTATACTATATTTCATTTTAATTCTTCCTCTGAACCAGGTTTGCCAATAAAAATACGTGGAAAATTATAGGGTGTATGACTTTTTGTAGGACCTACATTGTGTTTGCACCCTTGTCATCTTTATGTTTCTGGCAACCTAACCTAAGTCCAATGTGGGGGAGTTTATCTTACTTATATAATAATTCTTTTCCTTAGTAAGACTTGAATCCACGACGTGGGAATCTATTTAATTTTTTCATAAGCTATACGATAATTTTTTGTAGGTCCCACATTGTGCCGACCTTTATACCCTGCGGTGGCCTATGCTCACTGCCAGAAAGTTTACCCTACCGAAAAAGTTGGTGCTTTCCCGTTTGTTGAGATTTAAACCGAAAAAAGTTGGAGTTCTCCCCTTTGTTGATGTTTAAACCGAGAGGTGCATCGTTAGGTTTTATAATTTTTCATAAAATAATAAGATTTTGATTTTATTTCCAACCATGTCCCCAATTCAATCTCCCCCCCCCCCCCCCGCCCCCCGCATTAGAGTTAGAGGCTTATTTTATAAAATGATTCAATTACATATTTATTGAATAAATTGAAATCAAAATCATTAGGAGACTAAGATGATGTTAGTACTTCTTTAACTTATTATAAAGAATGTTATGTTTAGCCTAATTGAAAAAAAAAGAAAAAAAGTATGTCAATATATTACAACATTGTTACTAATATTAATTTTACAATAAGAGAATCACTTACTTTAACTAAAGCAATAATTCTAGAGATCTTTACATTTGAATTTCAACTTGAGTCTTAATATTATGTATCACTTATCTATTGGATGATAAATACAAAATTATTTATTATATTGTTCTATTATTCAATTGATGAATGCTACTCAGTTGTGACTCAAATATTAGAATCTCTAACATTATTCAATTATATATTAACAATTAACAACATTTTCATAATTTTATAGTTTATTTCCTTCACAGTCATGCTTGTTCTTTTTCTTTTCAAAAAATCAAATTATTCAAAAATATCATATTTTCTATCATTAAAATAGAAAAAAATTTCATAAATAATTTTGTAATATACAATTTTAATAATTTATATTCTAAGCTTTTATATTGTATTATTGTCGTTCTTTTTTTTTAAATATACATTTTACTAAGACTTTTGATGTATACATACATACATGCATACATACACCCCTATACATGTATATGCGCTCGCACACGCACACACTAACAAAACGTATTTGAATTGAATCATAAATGAATTGGGTCAAAATTCAACTGATTTGAATTCGATTCGTTTATTAAATGAATTGAAATCTCCAGATTCGGATTCAATTTGTTTATTAAATGGATATTCAATTCAATTCATTTAATTCATTTAGTAGAATTAATAAACAAACAATCGAATATGGAATCATTTATAATTCATTTATCTTGTAAGCAATCAAATTGAATATGAGTTCGTTACAAAAAATATAATTATTAAACTAAAATTAAGCAAAATAAAATATGAAAAGACCACAAAATTAACATTCTACAAACTACAAACTTATTATCATTTATAATTACTATATTAGTTTTAAAACTTTAAAATTTTGGCATACATATTTAAGTAAAAATAAATAATTTAATTAAATGAAATTTAAACAAATGAATCGTATTTGATTTGTTTATGACTTATTTATTGAATGAATCCTAAAAGAGTAAACGAATCAACATCCTTAAACCTGGATTCCATTCATTTAGCTAACGAATCGAATCAAATTCGCCAATTTATTAAATGATTCAATTTTTTCAAATCCAAACCTATTTAATTTACATAGAATTAAATCGAGTAAACGAATTTTGACAGAAATTGTCACCCTATTTTACATTAACCAACATTCACACAAATAGTGACCATAAATTTCGAAATTTGTTTGGGGTAATAAAAAGTCCTAGTGGCTGGGTCTACCGTTGCTTAAACCCAAGACCTTAAAGTCTATTTAAGTGTTAGTCTATACACCAAAGCACCAAAGATATGATCAAACTAAGACACCTATATGGACTTCATAGTTCAAATGTGGCATGACGTGCAATTTATTTATCGTTCAATAAATTTATTTAAAATGATAATATAATAAGTCACCTATTACTTATTACATAATTGTCATTAAATTGTAAAATAAGATGTTAACTATTACATATCATTTAAATTGTAAAATTTATATTCCAACTTTATAACCAGGGCTGCAGGTATATACAGCTAGAGTTTGAAAAAATGTTGGAGTTACTAAACAAAATATGAAAAGTTAGTGTAAAAAGTTTGTATTGACTCATGCGCAATAACTATATCAACTTTTAAGGGCTGCTGCCCTCCAAATTGGAGGGTAGAAGTTCGTACCCAACAAACGTATTGTGGGAATACTTTCTTTCTTTATTAAGTGTGAGTAAAAGTAGTCTTATTTCTTAGTTAAGTGTGAGTGAAGTAGACATTTTTTAAATATTAGAAAGACTTGAAATTTGGATAATGCTTCATAACAATTGTTGTAATAAATTAGTCATAGTAATATTTTAATTTATAAATATCAGTTATAATTTCATATAATATGAATTTTACTCTAAGCAAAAGTCTGATGTAATAATAAAGAAACTATATCAACTTTATCCATTAGATAATAAAGTAATTTAAGAGTTTCCACTAAAGCTCACTAATGTTTGATAGCCTCTATACTTTAAAGCTTAGAAATTTTGTATGGGATAAGCTTTTTTGTTTTGTAATTATTTTCCTTATGTAATTTCTTTTTTCATATAGTATTGATATTAAATAATAGTCTTAATATATTTTTTAAAATTTTTGATGATTCGGTTTAATAATAATTTATTATTTTTAAGAATTTAAAAATCAAAAGTATAAATTTGACCCGTAACCCACATATATTAGATTTTTATTCTTACTTCTGGTATATCAAGATAAAACACAAACTTCTCTCCATTTTTTTCTTTTTTGAAATTAAGCCAATCTCCTCTTAAGAACGGGCTTGTCCATCAAATTGCTAACACAACAGCAGGCAATCGTCGACACACACTGATCAATTAACGAAATAATCAGCCTTTCATTTCCACATGTCAATAATTATCATGTGGCGACGTAATATGGAGGCACGACGAAACGAACCACAACCAACCAGTTGTGCCATTCACTCACGGGACTGGTACAATTCAACACTCCCATAAGCAGTAAATTCAACCAAATATAAGGGCATAATCGTCTTATCATTGTCGCCAGTTAATCAACACCGTTCGTGGTCCAATCATTCGGAAAAAATTCTCATTACAAAATTACAACTCCAACTGACTGCTAAAAACCTCCCGCATCCGTGCGTTGATTCTTAAATCCTGACGTCAATCATCACGTAGCCCAATCAAGATCGATCCCCGAATTAATAAATTACCAAAATTGCCTATTTCTTTGTCTGCTAGTCTGTACTTTTGAGCAGCATTTTCACTGACCGAAACCGAAGAAACGTAAAACAAACAAAGAAAATGAATCAATTAGTAGCGATGTCGGTGATGCGAGGCCTGATTAACGGCGGGAAGCACAGTATCGGTTACGCAAGGACGGTGTTGAGATGTCATCCGAACGTTTGGGACGGAGATTACATGCCGTTATTGAGGGTGAGAATGATGGTGATCATGCGCAGTTATTCTTCTTCTTCGGAATCGGTGCCCGAGAAAGTAAAGGAGAAAGAAGAGAAAGGAATTGTACCGTCGAGTTATTGGGGTATTTCGAAGCCAAAGATCACTAGAGAGGATGGCAGTCCATGGCCTTGGAATTGTTTCATGGTATCACCATCACCATCACCATCACCATCACCATCTTAATTTCTGTAAACACTTGTGAATTTCTTGACTAGATTTTTTTCTTTTGGTTTAATATTTTGTGTAGCCTTGGGAAACTTATCGAGCAGATTTATCAATTGATTTGAAGAAGCACCATGTGCCCACAACCTTTCTTGACAAAGTTGCTTACCGGACGGTCAAACTCCTCCGAATTCCCACTGATTTGTTTTTTCAGGTACTCCTTTCTTTCTTGTTATGCATTTTCCCGTCAAGTATTTGGCAAAGTTATTAACGTTAATAGTGTTTGGTAAATAAAATGATGATAATTTTGATAAAAATAGCAAAAGATATCATAACTTTATTATGAAATAGCTACGGGGTAAAATCAACATAGCTTCCAAACACATCTGGAAGTGTATACAAAAGGAGCCATCTTTTTTTTTTTTTATTATTATTGTTCTGTACAAATAAGCCAATTTAGATGCCTGATTTTCTGTAATTCAATTATTTCTATGGAGCACTTTTATTTGTACCACCAATTAATTGACTTTGAGAATGTGATATATTTTCTTCAATATAGAGACGATATGGATGTCGTGCAATGATGCTGGAAACAGTGGCGGCTGTACCTGGAATGGTGGGAGGAATGTTGCTGCACCTCAAGTCTCTGCGTAAGTTCCAGCATAGTGGTGGTTGGATCAAAGCTCTGCTTGAGGAAGCAGAGAATGAGAGGATGCATCTGATGACCATGGTGGAGCTTGTGAGGCCGAAATGGTATGAGAGGATGCTTGTTCTGACTGTGCAGGGTGTCTTTTTCAATGCGTTCTTTGTGCTTTATCTACTCTCACCTAAACTGGCTCATAGAGTTGTTGGCTACTTGGAGGAGGAGGCTATACACTCTTACACTGAATATCTCAAGGATATTGATAGTGGATCTATTGAAAATGTTCCAGCACCTGCTATTGCTATTGACTATTGGAGGTTACCTAAGGATGCTACTCTCAAGGATGTTATTACTGTTATTCGTGCTGACGAAGCCCATCATAGGGATGTCAACCATTTTGCTTCTGTGAGTATCCGTGTGCGATATATGTTCAAATGCCTAACAAATTGTTCTATCGTTTGCTGTGATAAATCTACCCTGTTATATCCTATTTAAATATTATTCCCTTTACTCATCTTAGGATGTATGAAATTTGTTACAATAGAAAAATGATTATCCCATAAAGTGGAGGATTGGCAAAGAAGATTTTGGATTGTAACAACATTTCCGGCCCTGCCTGATCATGGAAAAAATTTTAATCCAACAGTTATTGTGTAAAATGGGGGAGCACAAATACGCTTTGCATATTTATACCTAGCTATAACCAATTGCCAAGATAGGAAACGAGGATCTGACTGTGTGACTGGGAAATTAACTTAAAATGATTGCAATGATTTTGTTAGAACAGATACTTGTGCTTTTGGCTTATTTTGATGTGAGACTTGTGTTCTTGCCTTGCAGGATATACAGTTTCAGGGGAAGGAATTAAGAGACGCTCCAGCTCCTCTTGGTTACCACTGAGATGGCGTGAATTTGAGATTGTTTGTCAGATTTCTAGTTGAGGTACTTCTACATGGATTGGTCTGAGATAATAAGTTTTCTGTATATGCTGAGAATAGTACACTAGGAGTATGAAGTGTCGAGCTAAATGAAAAAGGGGTATAGACTAAATAAACACGTGTGAGATTCTAAACCCAATTTGGTTGAATTTTATAAGCTTTGAGATTAGACTGCTTGTTCTGTATGATAAGCGAGTAGCATGTTCCCAGTAGCTCCTTAGTACATCACCATTTATTTATTTTACTTTTGCGAGCATTTTCTATTAGACATTCAAATGAAGGAGATAGGGAGATGGAGACATCTTGAGTGGAAGGGAATCGTTGCTTCATAGATGATGTTGCTGCAAGTTTCTCCAAAAGCAGCATGCAAAAGGTCAGGATTTCTTCTTGAACTCCCAATATGTTCCCTGATATGAGTGAAGTGTTGTTGGTGAGAACTAGATGCTTGATTGCTTTTGCTGTCAATTGTGCTTTATCCATGTAGTCATAAAAGAAATCAAAGTGTGGTGCTGGTTGCTCAAAAGGTTGTAAGTTAAAATCTCTCATAGTCAGATGATGTGCCTATTCTGTATAATGATGAGGCTGGCTGCTCTACAATTTTACTGCAAACATGTATTATATAGATGCTTTATAATGTAACTGAAGATATATATGACTGATCACTAGCATGAGCAAAAGCTATTAAATTAAATGATTAAATAAACAAAAATAAGTAATCTTATTTGAAATGTGTTTATGGTGGCGGTGGCTGGAGATGGCACTGTCAGCAAATACGCTGTTATTATGTGTTTAACTTTGGGATTGGGTATCTTTGTTAGAAAGTTCTTCTTGATGGTGAGTTAAATGAGAAAATGGTACAAAGGGAAAACTTTTTTATTCCCGCCTTGTTAGAAAATAAAAAGATAAAATAACAGCGTATTTGCTCATAAAATAACAGCGTATCAGCGTAAACTTAAAATAAAAAGGTCATTGTTTGGAAATGACATTAAGGACCACATTCAAGATCTTCCAAGTTTCAAGTTTCAACCAATCAGTATGCAAATCGCTTTATGCCTGGGATTCCTTGAATTAATGAAGAAAAAAGATAAAATGTATCGTCATTACTTCTGAAGAAGCATGTGAAGTTGTCCATGACTTCATAATCATAGCAGGTAGATGTTATCCAGTTTGGCTTGGCTGTTTGTCACTTTTATCTTTCCTGATTTTAGATACCACTACCATTGTTGAAACCAAAAATTTATTTTTAAATATACAAAGTACAAACTTAGACTCAAGGTGATGAATGAATGAATCGATTATTAGATAATAATTCAAACCTAACAAATGAAGCTGTGGGATGCCTTCGTGGCTACACTAGTAAAACAGATTGCTACAATATTCTGAGAAATTTAAAATAAGTATCGTCTCTACCAATGGTACAAAACTCTAATACAAACTAATTTGAATTTGAACTGCTTTTGCTTTTAGTGGTTAAAATCCATGTATATATATATATTTATATATAGTAATTATCTAATAATTTTTTTCTCAATTAACCCTGTTCAAATATTTAGAAAATATATACCATTCCATAGCACCCTGCTTATTCCTAAAGTAATCGAAATAAAAAAAAAAAACTATCGTTAAGCCCTAATAATAGGTAAATACTTGTTTAATTCTTATATTTTAAGTGTCTAATTAGTCATTATATTTTAAAGAATATCTTAAAATATCTCTATAGTTAAATATGTTTCATTTTGACCTCTTACTTTTTCATTCTTTTCGTAATAATACCCTTTCAACAATATTCTTGACATTAATTAACTTATCTATAAAAAAGTTAATTAGTAAATTAACCAATAATTATTTATTAGCAAATTAACTAATAAAAATCAGTATGAAAGAACTAGTACTTTTTTTTTATCCATGCAACAATTATACTAATAGTTATTTATAAATAAATTAATATCATCTAACTTAAAGCATATTTTATAAAATAGCAAATTACCAAACTAATCCTAAAAGTAAAATAATAATATGAAAGTTTGTGTAAAATTTTATGTTACTTTTAAGTTAATTTGATAAATTATCATTTTTTTTCTTTTTGTTAATATCTCGAAGATATTGTTGCAAGGGTATTATTGTGAAAGGAGTGTACCGTATTTAACAAAACTAAACAGGCACCTAACTCGAAATATAGAGACTAATTAAGCATTTACCATCGAATAATAGACTAATTGAAGTGAAATTCTCATTGCTAAAAAGAAGCTATTTTTAATCAGCCATTGCAAGTTTAGAAGCCATTGTTGATCCAATTCGCGAGGTAGCTACTATCAGCGCCACAATCAGCTTATCGAGTTCAGGTGAAAGGGCAGATGGTAATAGAGAATGGTATGGCCGTGGCACCTATAACAATTTCAGGGGAAAAAAATAATATGCAAATGGTTGAAAAATATCCCTAAATTAATTAGTAGATTACTAATAGTTTTAGTCTTTTGTATCTTACTTTTTACTTTTAATGGTCTAATTACTCACAATACCTCTAAAAATCCTACAAATTTATTATAATTTTATTACAATTTATCATTCCTTATGGGTAGTAACAAATCATATCTCTCTTCTTTAGTTTGATATTCAAATAAAAAAATATATGTTATTTTCAATCAATCTCTAAATTTATTGTTATTCCAATCTTTAATTTCAACTGATTATTCCTTTTGTTATGGTTTAATTAGGTTGGAGATAAAAAATCTTATTTATTAAACACCAACATTTATTTATGTTATAATTTGGGGGTTCAATTAATGGCCTTATACCATGCTTCCATGTCCGTTGATAAGGAATTGAACTAAATATAATTGAGTAAGCATTAATGTAAGCCTGTTTGGAGAAGCAAGGTAAGCCAACAATTTCCTAATACCCACATTCACACGTTTTGTCCTCTAATTTCACTATAAACCTCTTAGCTAGATAATAAGATTTATTCATGACCTAAAAATTCAAGTCCCATAAAGATTGCATAAACATTTTCTCTCATTCCTCGCAAGTATATCAAGCTCTTTGTAAATCTTAAGAGGCATAGTTTTTTGCCAAGTGTTTCCCTCATTTCTTCTCTTTGTACATCTTTTTATAAGTTTACATCTAATCTCCTCAAGCATTGACAAAGTAGGCTTGTCTATATAAGGCAGAATCCAAATGTTAAAGCACTTAAAGGCACTATTGTTAGTTCTCTCTAACTTGGAGTTTCTATCATGAGCATGCATAAAACAAGTGTACCTCTGTAGTTCTCTTTCCAATGAATTATAGGCTTCTA
The DNA here is from genome assembly GCA_030449905.1 of Luvunga scandens. NCBI lineage: Eukaryota > Viridiplantae > Streptophyta > Magnoliopsida > Sapindales > Rutaceae > Luvunga > Luvunga scandens. Next base: position 3,793,126 of record JASUUG010001017.1, on the reverse strand, counting down.
ACTTTTCTTCTTTGATCTGTGCCATTGGCTCATCAAAATCATACTTGTTATTGCTCTTTGTTGCTCTCCAAAAAAGAGTCCACTAGTTGGCACTAGCATGTTCCTTGGCAAAGTTAGTATACACATGCCTACAACATGCCTTATGATACACAATAGGCCATGTGCTTAAGATTGCATTCAATAGCCCTTTTTGCCTATCACTAATGAATGTTACTTGCCTTCCATCATCTAAATAGTTGTGCAAATGACCAAATAAACCAAGTCCATGTATTTTTCGTATTCTTAATTGATGTGATCCAGAGTGCTCATAGCGTTAAAGATCCGTTACTTATTCTAAAAGGGCTATTTATGAGCGCAAGAGCTGAGAAGATCAAGGAAGTAATGTAAGGATTTTTTTAAGCAACTTTGGATGAATTCAATTCAACTTCAACTTTCAAGAGACCAATAATTAAGATGGGCTTAAAAGAGGAGGAACTAGCCTTGATACACTTGATTTGAGTTAACGAAATGGTGAGCGTTAGAGAGGATGATTTTTGAACTCAAAGAAGGACTGGAAAAACAAGTCTAAAATTGTAGTTGCATTCTTTACGTCGAGAACTTCAAAACGGTATATTCGAGGTCCAAATCGAACGTCATATGCCCAAGTTTAGGTCTGTTTAAGATTAATAGCTTTACAGGCCAAGGCCCATCAGGCTCCAGGTTTTAATTTTAGGTTTTTTTTTGTGTTTTTAAGTTAGCCACTTTATTTAAACACTCTTTTATGTTATTTGAATGAACCATTTGACAAATCTTGAGTTTGATATCATTGGAGAGGATTTTCTCAACTTGTTCTTAAAAAACTTTTAACTTATTAAATGAGTTGCTAACCTTTATGGCATCTGATTTAGCAATCTGGGTTCTTGAGACTTAGCTTCTCAAGAGTTTGGATCTTTTATCCGTATTTTGATCATATTGGCTTTCTTGGGTTGTTATCAATCTAGTTGTGGATTTTTTTAGCTAGATCTAGAGGGGTTCTCATAAGTTGGTATCAGAGCTTAGGCACCAAGATTAGATTTATCTATCTTTATTGTTTTTCATTCTTGTTTGAGATTTTTTATTCTTGTTATAGTATTCTAAAATAAATAAAATAAACCTAAAAAAATGTGAACAGTGCCACATGAACAATATTTTTAGGGTTTCTTTTTATCAATTTTGCATCCTTGTGGTTAATTCTGCTTAAATTTATAAATTTTATGTATTTCTTTCCCTAAATTCATCCAAATTTAAGATATTTAAGGTTTACAAAAAAATTATAAAAAATAATAATAATCATATTTAGTGATGTCCTTTTTTCTATTTTGTTACTCTTATTTCCTATTTTCTTGTTCCTTTGTTTCTTGTTTTTATTTTTCATTCTTGTTTCTTGGACTGTGATTGTTAAAGGAATTTTACTTTAGTGCTTTCCCTTGATTGACTCATTAGTTTCTAAAGAACTTGACTGAGAAAATATAAGAGTCGTAAAAGACAATACTATGTGAGCACAACTTCGTGTAAAAGCCTATTTGAGTGTAAACATAAGTGAAGTGACATTTCAAATGTAAACTCGTGAGGCTTATGAGGTTTATTATTATTATTATTATTATTATTTTATTTTTTTCTAACATCTCTTTTTCAGTTTACTTCAAATAAACTAATATGGATGATAAAAGTGTGGCGCCACCTTCTATGGTAGACCTTTCTTTAACTTGGAAAGCAATGCACCAAGCGTTTGAGAAGATGAATATGAGGTTTGAAGAGATAGGAAGCCAGTTGAGGTAACATGAGGCTGTCATTGAGAGTATTTAGAAGGAATAAACTAGTAGAGCACGTAACGGGGCAAGACACGATGAAACAAGATATAGCGAGGGAAATAATAGGCATAGACATAAGCCTATGGATGAGTATAAGGTGGAGAATGAATTTTGGGAAGATGATGGTGATGAACAAGCATCTGAAGTAGATAGGGATAGAGTGAGATATAAAAGAGGTAGGCAAGAAGGGGGTATAAGAGAGATGATAAGGATAGGGATTATGTATGTTGACCTTGACTTGACGGATTCAGTTTTAGATGCTCTCTCTCAATAGCAAACGGGTGATTATATAAGACCTCACTTCATCCTACATAGAAAATCTTCCTACTTTTGGATGCTCAACCCCACATTATCAATTATTTTTGAGTATTTTAGCCAATAGAAATAAGTATTCCCAAGCCGGAGAGGTGGGAGAGGAGAGAAATTCAATTTACAGGCTTTCTACCAATGACCGGAGACTAGAAAGGGGAATAAAGAGGTAAAATCAAAGTGACCATTCTTTCGTTTCAAGGAAAAAGTGACCCTGAGGCTTACTTAGAGTAGGAAAAAAAGGTTTAGTTTGATCTTTGATTGTCACTATTATTCACAAGAGAAAAAGGTAAAGCTAACAGTTATTGAATTCATTAACTATGCTATTATTTGGTGAGATCAATTGGTGAATAATAGGAGGAGGAATCATGAGAGGCCTATAACTACATGGGGAAAGTTGAGAACACTTATGAGGAAATGGTTCATTCAAAGTCATTACCACAGGGATCTTTATTTTAAGCTACAGAGCCTTACCTAAGGGTTGAAGAGTGTAGAGGATTACCATAAGGAGATGGAGATTGATATGATTAGGCTTAAAGTAGAGGAAGATAGAGAAGCTATAATAGAAAGATTTTTGACCTGGTTGAGTAAAGAGATTGCTAATGTAGTGGAGTTACAATATTATATGGAGTTGGAGGATATGATCCATATGGCTATGAAAGTGGAGATGCAATTGAAAAGGAAGTGTGCAGTTAGATATACTTCAATGTCTTTAAACCCATGGAAACCAAAGTGGAGTAGTAATGAGAGAAAAAATAAAGCTATCAAAACTGAACCACCTAAGGCAAGAGAAGATTTTAGTAGCAAAAATAAATCTACGGCTAAATCTCAACCATAGAAGAATTGGGACATCAAGTGCTTCAAGTGTTTGGTTTCAGAAACATTGCTTCTCAATGCTCAAGTAAGAGAGTTATGGTGATGGAAAATAGTGGGGAAATAGTGAGTAAGAGAGAAAGTATGGTGGAGAGAAGCCAGAGTTGATTGATGCTTGTGATGAAGACGACGTAGAATACCCTACGAAAGGTAAATCCCTACTTACTAAACGTGCTCTGAGTACACAAATGAATGTTGATAACATGAAGCAGCAAAGAGTAAACATCTTTCATACTAGATGCATTGTGAATAAAAAAGTGTGCAGTATGATAATAGATAGTGGGAATTGCACCAATGTAGTTAGTACTGCCCTTATAGAGAAGTTAGGGTTGCCCTTGCTAATGCATCCTAGGCCTTATAGATTGCAGTGGTTAAATGATTGTGGAGAGATCAAGGTTAATAAGCAAGTATTGGTAATATTTATTATTGGGAAGTATAGTGAAAAAATGCTTTGTGATATAGTTCCTATACATGTTGGGCATTTATTATTGGGGAGGCCATGGAAGTATGATAGGAGGATGACACATGATGGGTTTAAGAATAGATATATCTTTGTCAAGGATGGGAGAACTATGATGCTTGTTCTTTTAACACTAATAGAAGTTTGCGAGGACCAAATAAAGATAAGAGAAAAGGAAAGACAACACAAAAAAGGTGAGACCGAGAGTTTTGAGAAGAAAAAGAAAGAGAATGAGCCCAAAGTGAGAGAAAAGAAAAGAGTAAAAAAGAGGAAAGAGTGAAAAATAACTTCTTTGCAAGAGTGGGTGAGATTAGGAAAGCACATAAAGCAAGTCATTTCATGGTTTTGCTCGTGTTTAAAAAATCATAGATAACTTTTGATGACATTAACCCTCCTTTCCTTAGTGCTGTTACTTCTTTGTTACAGGAGTTTAAAGACATTTTTCCTGAGAAAATGCCTATTGGTTTACCACCCATTAAAAGCATTAAGAATCAGATCGATTTCGTACCAGGAGCTATCATACCTATTAGACCGGCCTATAGAAGTACTTCCAAGGAGACAAAAGACCTTCAAAGGCAAGTTATGGAGCTAATAAGCAATGGGTGCGTGAGAGAGAGTATGAGCCCATGTGCAATACTAGTGTTATTAGTACCAAAGAAGGATGGAAATTAGAGGATGTGTGTTGATTGCCCAACCGTCAATAATATTACTTTGGTTAAATGATATGCTGGATGAATTGCATGGAACCTATTTATTTTCTAAAATTGATTTAAAATGGGGCTATCACTAAATTTGCAGGAAAGAAGGTAATGAATGGAAAACTACCTTTAAGACCAAGTATGGATTATATAAATGGTTAGTTATGCTTTTTGGTCTTATTGATGCACCTAGTACTTTTATGCGATTAATGATCATGTGTTGCGTGCATTTATAAGTTAGTTTGTTGTTGTTTACTTTGATGACATTTTAGTGTACAACAATACTTTAGATGAGCACATTGAACATTTACAATGTGCCCTAGATGTTTTGAGGAAAGAAAAATTATACACTAATTACAAGAAATGTGCTTTTTACCTGGAAAAAGTTTTTTTTTTCTTAGCTTTGTTGTTGGTGTAAATGGTATAAAGATGGATCAAGAGAAGGTTTGGGCCATTAGGGAGTGGCCAACTCTTAAAAGCATCATTGAGGTAAGGAGCTTTTATGGTTTAGCTGGTTTTTATTGGTGAGTTGTTAAGGATTTTAGCACTATTTCCTCACCTCTTACTGATGTTGTTAAAAGGAATGTTACATTTACTTGAAGTGCCGAACAGGATAAAACATTCATTGATCTTAAAGAAAGGTTATGTTCTACATTTGTTTTAGCATTATGTGATTTTAATTGTATTTTTGAAATTGAGTGTGATGCTTCAGGAATAAGTATTGGAATTGTTTTGATGTAGGATGGAAGGCCTATTGCTTATTTTAGTTAAAAGTTGACTAGAGTAGCCTTGCGGTATCCTACTTATGATAAGGAGCTCTACGCACTTATGAGGGCCTTAAAAACTTGGCAGCATTACGTATGACCTAAGGGGTTTGTGATACACACTAATCATGAATCCTTAAAGCATTTAAAGAGCTAAAGTAAGTTGAATCGAAGGCATGCTACTTGGATGGAGTACATTGAGACATTTCTTTATGTCATTCGGTATAAACAAGGTAAAAGGAACATAGTTGGTGATGCATTATCTCAGAGGTATGTGCTTTTTAATTCTTTGAGTGCCAAAATGCTTGGATTTATATGCCAATGATTCTAATTTTGTTGATATGTTTACTGCATGTGATAAAGGATCATTATGTAAATTTTATAAGCATGATGGTTATATGGTTAGGGAAAATAAGCTTTGTGTACCTAATAGTTCTATGCACGAGTTGTTAGTGAGAGAGGCACATAGTGGTGGCTTGATGGGTTACTTTGAGGTTAAGAAAACCTTAGAGACATTGCATGAACATTTTTATTGGCCCAAGATGAAAAGGAGTGTCATTCGTATATGTAATAGATGCGTTGTGTGTAGAAAGCCCAAGTCTAAGCTTTCACTAAATGGTTTGTATACATTTCTTAGTGAACCTTGGCTAGATATTTTTATAGATTTCATTTTGGGGTTGCTTAGGACTCGAAAAGTAAGAGATCCCATTTTTGTGGTCGTAGATAGATTTAACAAGATGGCACATTTCATTCCATATCATAAGTCAGATGATGCCCCAAAATACTTGATTTGTTCTTCAATGAGGTAGTGCGCCTTTATGGTGTTCCTAAGGGTATTATTTCAAATAGAGAGGCTAAGTTCTTTAGTCACTTTTGGAAGGTATTATGGGGTAAATTAGGTACTAAAATTTTGTTTTCTACTACCTGTCGTCCTCAGATTGATGGTGAAACTGAACTGGTCAATAGAATTTTATCTGAGCATAAGAATTTGAAATCTTGGGAAAATTGTTTGCCATTTTATAGAGTTTACATATAATAGAAGCATTCATTCTTCTACTTCTTATTCTTTATTTAAGATTGTTTATAGTTTTAATTCGTTGACTCCATTGGATTTGATTCCTTACTTGTTGATGCGAGAGCTAGCTTGGATGGTCAAAAGAAAGCAAAGTTGGTAAAGTTTAAGCATGCGAAAGCACGGCTCTATACTGTGAAGAATGTGCAGTACGCTACTCGAGTTAATAAGGGTAAGAAACGTTTAATTTTTTTAACCTGGTGATTGGGTTTGGGTTCACATGCTGGAGAAGAGGTTTCCAACCTAAAGGAAATCTAAGTTGCACCTTTGAGGCAATGGTCCATTTTAGATTCTTGAGCGTATCAATGACAATGCTTATAAAGTAGATCTTCTAGGTAAGTATACCGTGTTTGCTCTATTTAATGTTTTTGACCTTTCTCCCTTTGATGCAGGTTCAGATTCGAAGACGATTCCTTTTGAGGAAAGGGGGAATAATATGATCTAGAATGCTCAGAGCATTAAAGATATGTTGTTTATTCTAGAAAGGCTAATTATGAGAGCACGAGCTAAGAAAATCAAGGAAGCAATGCAAGGATTTGTTCAAGCTACTTTGGACAAATTTAATTCAAAATCAATTTGCAAGAAACTAATATTCAAAATTGTTTGGGCTTGAGTTTACCTTCTCTCTACATAGAAAGCTTACCCTCTTCCACATAATACTAGTGGATGCTATAACCGATATCAATTTGGTTGTAGAAGGGGAAGCACTGAAGAACTAATTGCCACTTACTGGCTCTATATCATCTTTTTATTTTCTTGGTCTAGTATGCAAGAAACATTAGTCTATGATGCGTGTTGAGTTTTCTTCCTACCCATAGCTTATAACTTACACCAATAGTAGCACTAATTGGCAAGAGATTGATTGAAAAGGCAGCCAACTAGCCTGCCTCCTAGCCACCCACCTATTTGTGCTTGTAGGCCACAGGTTGTACATAAGTCTCCAGGTTGCACGATAAAAGAACACCTAACATAATGGCTTGCCAAAAGTCGAATTAAGGGAGGCTTTTGAAGAAAGGTTTTAAAGTAAGGGGAACCCATACCCTGTGATAGGTTTAACTAAATGAATGTTAGGTGATCAACGGTACGAGCACGTCCTTTGTCACCCTCCACCATGCTTACGGCTCTATACCTTTACCTAACTTACTGTCAGGCTTTGGTACATATCGTCAAGTAATCACATGCCTCTTCTATCCATTAGATCCTCACTCTTAATCAAACGGGAATCAGGAAGTCCATGGGACCAAATGAGGTACGCTTGAGACAGAAAATGAAATAAGATGCCCAATATTCGAAGTGAGAGCGAAGTGGTTGATCGTAGAAGTAAAAGGGAGAGTCGAAGTCCTATCTTATGCTGGGCCTCCGTTTTGGGCAAGTACTTTTCCAGCCTACTATGTTGCCTACCAAAGAACACATAGATAAATGGGTGAGCAAGCAAAGCTCGAAGTTCAAAAGTCTGAGAGGAAATTTTAATAGTTACATCCAATCACAAACTACACGAAAGTTGCCCTTTCTTACATAGAGATTTACCCATCACATAAATGCACAGAAGATGAACAAATAAGCACATCCACAAACATAAATTTTGTTTTTATCTCGAATATGCATGGTTCCTAAAGGAAGAAGGTTGATAAATGACTTTTTTCGATCGCCTTAGACACTAAACGAAGTCTTAATGAGACCACCCCTCAGCTATCTTTCCTACTGACCTACTTTACATGAAATTCTTCTTTCATGTCAGAAGACCCAATTAAGAAAGAAAGAAAGGCCAAATGCCATGAGAAAAAGAGAGCTTGGATGAATGGTTGTGTTTTTGGTTAGTGTGTGACTATAATTTTCTATGCTTGTGATTTCCTATCTTAAATGGCCATTTTTTTTTTATAGAAAAAGCCAATGGCTACATCTCGCTGGGTCATAGTTTGATGAACCAATTGATTGCTTCTCTAGTTGAAATGTCGAGCCCATTAAAAATAAGGAGAAAGATCATTTTTCAACCAAAAGTGAGTGCACATCAGTATGTGAGCTAAGTGGTGGCAGGCGAAGGAGGAAGATGTAACCACCAACTTTGTTACCCACTCGTTGAATCCAATCACATGTGCCAAGTTAAAATGTGTACTTTAGTACAAATTGAGAGTCGAATGATGTAAGGCTAGCCTTGGCTTGGTGGAGTCATGGCACAGTACGGTTCAAAATCCGCTGCCATCTCAAGAGCCGAGAGCTGTCTAAGGGGGGAGCTTGTTGACCCATTGGGTGCTCTACCTCAAGCCATCGACATCATACGTTCTATTAAAATGGATTTCATGGAAAACTAGAAGGAAGCATCCCTAGCCTTTGTCCGACTAATCATTCTGTTGGCATCTTGCATTCACTTCTCTAGGTGCTATTGCTATCGCTAACCCTGTAGTAGTACACGAATCCATTGGTTTTGGAATTTCGTTATGTGAGAGGACCTTATTGTTTCTGTATCGGCCAACTTACTATAGGCAGTTGTAGGGATTAGGCAATTTGATAAAGAGATGTTCTTCTTTTGTGCTCTAGTGTAAATCTTTTGTTACTTGAGTCACAAAACCTGAGGGGCTTGCAACAACCTCTTTTGAGCTAGCTTGAACTACAGAGGAGAAAGACTTTGATTTGGTGATGCTACTCCCTAAGAGTGAGCTAATTTCGCTTCAAGATAGTAAATGAAGCATTGGGTTGTTGGATGTATTCATATATAAAAAATTTTCCATACAATATATGTCTTATTTAATCAATAAATGTAAGAAATTATTAACAATTATCTGAATTTATGTGAATTTAATTTCTATTACAAATTCTAAAATGAAGAAATAGGCTATGGTTTTTGTGTGTAATTTATGTTCTTGTTTAATCAATGTTTTAGGTTTATGGAAGTGCATTTAGATGATAAATTGTATTAGTTTTAGTTTTTGTATGTTAAGGGTTTGTTTTTTGATAAAATTTATTGGTTTTGTTCTTTGTTATTATATTTGTTTGGCTAGAACAAACTGGGTTTTTTTAAAACTTGAATGATGTGTTTGTTTATTATTTCTTTTTGAAAAGCTTGAGTTTGCATTTACATACTCTCTGTTATGTTTGGTGTTACAATAGATATGTCACTAATGGACTTAGTGATTTCTTTTAAAGGAGAAAAACAACATGTAGGTTTGATTAACCCTAAAGATTATATTGTTGATAGAATAAGGGTTGATGCATTGAAGATAACTGGTGTATGAAATACTTATTTAGAAAAATCTTATTAAATGTCATAAACCTAGAGAACAAAGTTAAGGTTATGTTAGATTCTTATTTTGGCATGAAATACTTATTTAGGTTACATAACTTAATTGGTTTAATTACGTTTAAAGTTAAATTCATGCTAAATATGTAGAACTCTTTTAGCACAATCATTGTTGTTTGACTTAGGAATACAATTGTCTTCAGAAGTTATAAATATGTTGAATTATCCTTCTAATGGAGTAGCACATTAAGGTGCACTAGAAGTCAGCCATAAAATTCAGAAAAAAGAGAGTAACAAAGATGAACTTGATGATATGCGTAAGGGTAATTGAAATGAAGAAACTACCATTCATGCATGTGAAACTGATAAAGATGAACTGTTATTAGACTAGTAAAACAAAATGATTGATGGTGATGATGTTGATGATAGTGAGGATCTTATTGTGCAATCACTACCTATTGTGCCTATCGATCAAACTATCAGTTTTAAGGACAATGATGATAGTGAAGGCAATGAGGGCAACCAATGTAAGAGTGATAGTGATGCAAATGTTTTGCTGGATGATGATACTAAAGAGGTCCAAATAGTAGTTAACTATCCTGATTATGACATAAGTCTTAGGATACACGTTATTTAGAGAAACATGAGCATAGACTGGATGTTGATGGGATACATATCCTAAGATTAAGTGATTTGTTCGGGGATGTGGGCCATTTTAAACAAGTATTGCATGAGGCAATAGTTCTGGGGGTATCACGAAAAGCATGAATGTAGGCTTACCAAGAACTTTATGAAAGTGTCTTCTACATGGATTGCTGAAATGATAAAAGAATATGTTGCTATTTATCCTAATGTGAAAATATCTCTTCTCAAGAATTACATGCAAGAGAAATTTGGATAGAAGAATCAGAATGTATATGGCTTGAGAAAAAGCAAGGATTCTAGTGTATATTGATCATTCTAAAGGTTATGAGAAGCTATTTCAATATGTTGTAGCTATTCATCAGCCTAATCTAAGAGCCATATGCAAGGTGTTGTATGATGTAGTCACAAATCTTGAGAAATGTCTATTCTAAAGATTCTTTGTTGCATTTCCTACATAAAGAAATGCTTTTTCTTAATAGATGCAGACTATTTATTGGAATAGATTGATGTTAATGGAATAGAAAATATAATGGGATATTGTTGGCTAGTATTACTTTAGATGATAATAAAGAGATTGTCTCATTGGCACATTTTGTGTGTGAGATCAAGACTAATAAAATATGAACCTAATTTCTTGAACATTTACGCAACTATTTAGATAATGGAAGGCATGTAATGTTCATTAGTGATAAGTAAAAGGAGTTGTTGAATGCACTTATAAATATATAGCCTACTGCTTATCATAAGACATATTGTAGGTATGTGTATACTAACATTGCTAAAGGCCATACTACTGCTAACTTATGGATCTTTATTGGAGGGCAATGAAGAACAATAACAAGCATGATTCTGATGGGGCAAATGCTATAGATCAAGGAAGAAATGTTAAAAGCCTATAGTTGATTGGAAAGAGAACTGCAAGGGTACACTTGGTCTATGCATGTGTATAACAGAAATTGCAAGGTAGAGAGAACAAACAATAATTCCTCTTAGTGATTTAATAGTTGCATTCAGCCTTATAGAGACGAGCCTACTTTTTCAATGCTTGAAGATTAGATGTAAACTTTCGAAAAGATTTACAAAAAAAAAAAAGAAGAAATGAGGAAAACCATTGGCCAAAAACTGTGGCTCTTAAGATTTACAAAGATCTAGATAAAACTTTCAAGAAAGGAGAAAAAACAATTGTGCAATTTTCCAGAGATTTGAATCTTCAAGTCATAGATAAATCTTATTATCAAACTCAGAGGTTTATAGTGAAATTAGAAGGACAAGACGTGTGATTGTGGGTATTCAAAAAATTTTGGCTTACCTTGCTCATGTCATGGCTACTATAAGTTACGTAGGACATGAAATTGAGAAGTATATTGTTTTGCTTCACCAAGCATGGTGGAAGGCCATTGATTGATCCCCTAATTATGCTAAAAAGGTTTAGATGGCCAAAGAAATGTAAGAAGAGAGTAGCTTCTAAACATGAAAAAAGAAACAAAAGATTCCTCATCAATTGCTTAGTTTATGTAGCTCAAATTACAATGTAAAATCCTATCAATTGAGGCCATCTGTTACGGGAGCAGCTAGACCTAGAAGTACTAATTTTCAAGTATTTATTTATTACATTTATTTTATTCATTTATGTTTATTGTTTATATTGTTATCTATCATAGAAGTTATGTTTATTATTTATATTGTCATCTATCATAAAAGTTATGTTTTTTGTAGGTGTCAGCCGTAAATGCTTTAGGCCAACCAACAAGTCTTTTAGGCCAGCCATTAAGGGCAAGTACCAGGACGAGCAATCCAATGAAGAGAGGCCATGTACCAAGTTGTCCAGGTGAAGGCCACAATGCTAGATTAAAAAAAGAAAAAACTATGAATGTTGCTAAAGTTATTGGAACAAGTAAAAAAAGAAGAAGGTATTTTTGTTGTTCATCGTTTATAACTACATTCATAGGAGTTTAATTTATTTTAATTTTTATAATCTAAGAAGGAGTCCATATGTCAACCTATCCCAAGTGAATCAATCACAAATCGATCACAAACGTTAACTATAATAAGTGCTTTGCAATGAGTTTATTGCTTATTTTGCATGGTATAATTTATTGGAAACAATCTATCAACTTGAGTTTCCTGATCTATTATGCTGGTTATATTATCTCAACTGAACTTAATTATGCTCTTACATGAGCTAAACCATATTTTGGATTTTTTGGAACATGTATTTGAAGCAGGTATGCTGTTATTTGCATATTTTGAAATTGTTTTGATTAGATTGTTATTGTTTTAGTTGATGATTATTATTTTTCAAGATATGTTATTATTGTTGGATACTTCTTAAATATAAATTTTGTAGGCTAAATTACTTTCTCATAAAGACATTTACAAAGACACATACTGGCATAATTAAGGTATACTTAAGCTTTCATTCAATGAGTTTTAGCCTTTTCTTTATCTTCACCACATCATCATTTAGCTTTCAGTTTTGCTCATATGGTATCTCATTATTAGCATTAGGATATATGAGAGATTCAATTTTGGAGCATTTCGAAAAACCACAATGCTTTATCCTATAATGCTTGGACCTTAAGAAAATAAGTTGGTGTAATGTAACAAATACACACACTAAACTGGGTCCCATGTAACACCTAACTTAAAGGTAATTCATCTATAATTAATTAATTGTCCTTAGACCTGAGAGATTTCTATATATTTGTGTTAGGTACTGAACAATGTATATTTATAAAGGGTGAAATCATCATATTATGCTTCAAGTTTCACTAACATTTCTACTTTTACGTGTTTAAATCCTTTAAGCTTTTATTATGTGTGTTTTATTATAATTTAAATATTTTATATATTTTAGGAATATTTTGGCCATTTCACGACTAATGAGAAGTTGGACAACAAAATAGATGGCATTTTTGAACTCAAAATGGTTGAAACCTTAGGAGAAGCATAAAGGGATATTCGTTATTGTTCACATATACGGTACTATTCACAAGGACAAAATTGTTCACACATATGGTATGATAATGTGGCATTGATCGATGATGTGGCAGGATCCTATTAGACCAATGATGTGGCTTTAATTGATTATGTGGCGTTAACCGATGATGTGCTAGTATATTATTGGACCAAATACTAATGTCGCATCGACCAATGACGCGACAGCATTTTATTAGAACAAAATGTTGATATAGCTTTGACTGATGATGTGGTTCAGCCAATCAAAGCTTGCCATATGGCGCAATCTTAAGCATTCAAATTATTTTTATCCGATGGCCATGATTTACCCATTGTATCTATAAATAGAGGACTCCCCCTATTTTAATACCCTTGAATCCATTTTTTAGTTCTATTTTTTATAATTCTCTCTCCAACTTATATTTTCTATGTATTTTAATAAAATTATCATTTTACTTCTAGTTTAATTATGAGTGACTAGTTTAGTTTCATGCTTAGGTTGAAGGTGAACTCTCAACATGATCCATGGACTTAACGAGGTAAATTTATTTTATTTCCTTCCCTGATTTATGTTGTTGTTTGGACTCGTTGTCAACAAACAATATATCTTGTCTAGATTTTGTACGGTATACCAGTTTCCTAGTGAAAGTTTGTTATTGTCCAGCACAATAAGCACTTAATATCATACTTATTAGAGAAAAAATTCCATTCTAGTATATTGTGGGTCCTCTTGACTCAATGTCAACAGAGAATGTATCTAAATTTTTTAATGGATGGTCTTACTACATTGTTGACAAAAGGATTATTATCGTTTGGCACAGCTTGTTCTATGAAAACAAAGATGTTAGCTGTGGCTTTTGCAGTTCAAAATGGAGATCTTACCTCTTAGGTTGGCATTTTAAGATTATTACTGGCCATTTCAGCTTGAAATATTTACTAGAGCAGCGAATCACTACACCAGTACAACGAAAATGGCTCACCAGGTTGATGGGATTTGACTTTGAAATTAGTTATCGGAGTGGCCATGACAATTGAGTAGTGGATGCATTGTCTCGCCAACAAGAATGGGTCTTACTATCTCGGCACTTTCGATTCCAGTGAATGTATGGATGGAAGAACTTAAAAGAGAGAGGCAGACTGATGCTATAATTCAGCATCTAATTCAAGCAATTAAAGACAGTCCAGCAAGTCATTCTAATTAATTTCAATTAGGATCTAGATTAGCTGAGATACAAGGGAAGGTTGTGGCTTAGCTCTAGTTCAGATTTTAAAGAAGCAATCTTGCAAGAAGCACATGATAGCCCAAGTGCTGGTCACTCACCTTGGAATGGACAAAACTAGCCTTTCAATGGAAAAAAATTAACTAGGATGTATGTAGTTATGTGGCCGCCTGTGATGTATGTCAGAAAAATAAGGTGGAAACAGCTGCAACACCTGGATTACTACAAACCCTACCCATACCAGAGCAAATTTGGTCGGTCATATCAATTGACTTCATTGAAGGACTATCTAAATCTCATAGAAAGGATGTTATTCCTGTGGTCGTGGATCGCTTAAGCAAGTACGCTCATTTCATGGCCCTTGATCATCCTTATACAGCTTTGGATGTTGCTCATGCTTTTATAGAAATTGTCTACAAGCTTCGTGGAATGACTATAGTGTCAGAGATAGAGTAAAAACTTGCAAATTTTGGCAAGAATTGATTCAACGCCAAGTCACTAAGTTGCACATGAGTTCTGCTTATCATCCAAAATCTAACTGTCAAATTGAAATAGTTAACAAATGCCTTGAGTAGTATTTGCTTTGTATGATAGACGACAAATCTAAGGAGTTGCTGAGATGGTTAGCTCTAGCTGAATGGTGGTCCAATACTTCTTTTCATTTGTCTACACGGATGACACCTATCGAAGTTATGCATCAGGAGCCACCTCTTGTCTATACCAACCAGCACATTGGGGAAATAATTGTAGCAACTGTGGAGCAGAATTTGCTTGCTCAAGATGCCATGATCAAATTACCGAGGGAAAATTTACAAGCTTCTCAAAATATAATGAAGCAAAAGATAGACAAGCACAGAAGTGAGCATAAATTTGTAGAAGAGTATATGGAGTACTTACGACTCCAGCCACTCAAGTAGACATCTGTTGCTCTAATGGGCAATCAAAAGCTTGTCCATGATTTTTTGGGCTCTTTAAAGTACTACCAAGAGTAGGACCAAGTCACCTACAAGCTTGACTTACCGAGTGCTACTAATTCATTCAGTTCTAAATGTCCCTTGCTTAAAGAAGAGGGTAAGAGAAGGCGTAGTTCCTCAAACTCAGCTACCTTCAGTTCATAATGATGGACGCATATAGTTAGAGCTTGTTACTGTTCTTGATCGTCGAATTGTCAAGTGACATAATAGACCTGCAACCTAAGTGTCGGTTGCCTCTTGGGAGGATTTTTATCAGTTGTAACAGAGGTATCTAAATTTCCAGCCTTGAGGACAAGGCTGATCTGAAGAGGGAGGGATTGTTACGACAAAAATCATGGTCTTTCCATACAGGGCATATGTTATAATTGAATTGATTTTTTTTTTTCTAAATTGAGTTTGGTAATTTTTGTAATTTAGGAATAAAATAATTGTATAATTATAGGAGAGTGAATTGTTACCGTAATAAAGCTATTCTTGTGAATCTCTTCAACTATATAACAGAGGTGTCTATTATGGATCGGGCGTTGGAGAATTCAATTAAAAGAAAAAGTATTATTTGTTTGTCTTTTTTAGCGTATCTTCTCCCCAATCATTCATAAATAGATTAAGATAGCAAGGGAGCCAAAATGATCAAAATTCGAAGAATAAACAGATTCAATTAATTCATAGCTCGTCTTCAAGATAGTCATAAAAATGGCTCCCTTGTTACTGCCCTAAGTCATGCTACAAATATATTGTACAATATCGTTCAATGAAAGCTCCGGAGTTCCTACATAAAACTAATCAACATAATTAGCATAATCTTTGTTAATGCTAAAAACGACTTCAATAATTGAATTTGTTTTTCAGAGGATAATAGCATGAATCCTATTTGAAATACCGATTCAAATGTAACTCTTCAAACCTGCAAAACACAAAACACAAAACACGTCGCTAAAAGGTTCCAGTATAGATTCTGACATGCCTGTCAAATATTTGGCATATAGGGAAAAGGAAATGAATTGATAAAATGGGAAATAAGCTGAAGTTCAAGGGGCTTTGGGTTAGAGTTTTCAGTTGAATTTACTAACCCCTTTCTTTAATGCCCTCCTTTGTTTAAAAGGGCTCTTTTCCCTTTCTTTAATGCCCTCCTTTGTTTAAAAGGGCTCTTTTCAGTGAGCAATTGTTTCCTTGATTCTAGCCCACTCTATCCACTAGTCATAGACAGTTTTCACTAGCTACCCGTGGTTGAATGCATCGCTTGCAGACAGGACATGTTCTTTTTAACCTCTCAACGAGATATTTTCTTTTGATACCTTTTACTGGTCAGATTAGTAGACTTTAAGGTCGGTGACTAATATTAAAAGTTTACATTTAATAAGTCTAAAATTATCAATTTTTCACTTATTATTTTACGCTCCTCTAATAAATTTTTATATTAAAATTAATTGTAGTATGTTAATTTTTTATATTGTAAATATTTCATGAATAAAGAAGGAATTGGAGCTGAAAGCAGAAACAAAGAAGAATCGATGTAGCCAGTAGAATGCATTATTGAGGAGATGGAAAAAAAAAATAAAAATAATAATAATAAAAAAAAGAATGCAGTAATGGTGTGATGGTTAGGTGGCCATTTCGCCACTTGACCAACACACCCTTAAATGTATATATATACTATAATAATAAAATAAAATAAAATAAATAATGAAAAATGAATGCATCCTTGCCTATAAAAGGCAAGCCGATGCATAAGAAAAAGGGGGGGCGAAAGGGAGAAAAGGAGAGAGAGCTAGGAGGTTGAAGATAAGGAATTCTTTTCCTTGTTTTTCTTATGTTATCAATTCTCTTATAATATATTTCAAAAGTTTGTTAAATAAAATGTGTGTTTTGTTTTCCAATGTAAGTGGCTAAATTTTCTGAGCTAAGGTAAAAGGTGAAGCTCTTGAATTAAAGTTATTGATTAATTATTCTCTAAAGTGAGTCTTAAAATTTATTTTATTTGTTGTATTTTCTTCCTTATCAGTTTCTTTGATATCATATTAATTAATAGATTTGGATCTTTTCAATTTATATGGTATTTTGATATAATGTCGATACTTCAATATAGTTGTGGCACATAACATAATAATTAACTGGCAAGATAAATGCAAAATACAATTATGAGAGAGTTGTTATAATTATAATTTGAAATCCGAGAGTGGATCTCGTAACCTTAGCATATTTTTAAATTAATTTTTAAAATTTTTCTTCCCGTAGTTAATTTTTTTTATTACAACAAATTGACTACTAAATTTTAAATTCCCTATGGTTTGACCTCGGACTCACCGGGTTATTTTATAACTAGACACTCTTATATTTGAGAATAATAATACTTTCGAGTCCTATCAAGTTTTTTGTGCCATTACCAGAGAATTTCTAAAATTTGGTGTCATTTTTTTTTATTCTCTTTTCTTAATTATTTTCCTTGTTTTGCATCCTCCTTTACATCATTTTTTTTGTTTGTTTTCAATAATTTATTTCATAAAATTTCAGTTAGCTCCCTTCTCTCTCTTGTAATAATAGAATTACCATTAAACTTATGAAGAATTTCATTCTAACTTGAAAAACTTTGCAAATCAGTCCTTAAACTGAATTGAAACTTGGATCTTTAGATTTTGCCTTATTCTTTGGACTTTTGAACTTAAAGAATAAATGAACTTGGACCTTTTGACTTTGTGAACATAATGAACATGGACTTGGACTTTTAAAATAACCATTAAGGCCTAATAATTTAATTTTAATAGGATGATAATTTAAAAAAAATAAAAAAAGCATTTTTTTTTGTCTTTATATTTCTGTAATTCACTTTTCGCATTTATTTTTATAGTTGATTCAACTGCCTGAATTGTTATTTAAATTTCATTTGTTTTATTATGGTCGGTTTAACTGCCTATCATTTCAATTTCTGTTTAATTATTCTTGTACATTAATTTGTGTTATTTTTATTATATGGCTGGTTCTAAAATACCGCTTGAATTATTAATATTTTCTTAATATGTTATTTTATTGGTTTTAATTATTCTATTTTTTTGGTTGGTTCAAACGCCTAATATTTTAATTTCAATTAATTGATTTTTAGTTTATTTATTTTTATTTTGTATTTATTTTTTTAATTTCTATTTATTTTTATTTTATTGCATAATTTTCATTTGGTGTTGTATGCATTATTCATTTGTTTGTGCATCATTTTTTTTTATTTAATTTGGCACATACTCACACCTCATTAGCATTCATGCGATGTTAGTCTCATACAGATAATGGTAGACTAATTAGAAAATCACCTTCACCACCTTTAGATATGGCCAACATCAGAGTTGATAATTTTTCCAAGCATAAAAATAACCAAGCCTTTCAAAATCTTCACGAACAACCTAAGACACTTAGAGATTTCATGCATCCTAATAGAACAGGGTCACCACCATGCATAATTTTTCCTCCTGATGCATCTTGTTTTAATTTCAAACCTGGTATCATTCAACTTTTGCCTACTTTTTATGGTTTTGAGTTTAAAAATCCATATTTGGATTTAAGAGAATTTGAGGAGGTTTGTAATACCTGTACTGATTAAAATTGTAGCATGACCATAATCAGACTTAAGTTTTCCCCTTTCTTATTAAAGAAAAAAACTAAAACTTGGCTACAAAATCTTATGTCAGGATTTATTAGAACTAGAGATGAAATACAAGCACAATTTTTGAAAAAATTCTTTCCACCGCACAGAACAAATCTTTTCAAAAGACAAATCACAACGTTCACTCAAAAGCCAAGAGAAACCCTTTACCAATGTTGAGATAGGTACAAAACTTAACAATTGCCCACACTATGGTTTTAAGACATGGAGGTTAGTGTCCTCTTTCTATGAGGGACTAACATCCAAAAATAGAGAAGTCGTTGAAATAATGTGTAATTGTGAGTTTAGAGAAAAATATCCTAAAGATTCATTAGACTACGTTGACTATATAGCAGAGAATGCACAACACTAGCATACAGTTGGGTCTTTTGAGTTATTGAGTAAACCCTATTCATCTCCATCTGGTGGAGGCATGTACAACCTTAGGAAAAACCATGACCTTCAAGCTAAATTTCCTTCTTTAGCTAGAAAAGTTGAAGATTTAGATCCTAAAAAGAATGATCATGTAAAATCTGTTCAAGATATTACATGTTATATTTATGATTGTATTGACCATTTTACACAGGACTATCTGACCTTGCTAACTTTGAAAAACAGTCTGCATGAATAAGTAAATGTCATCAACAATTTCAAAAGCCAAATCCTAATCCATAGTCCCAAACTTACAACTTTAGTTAGAGAAACCACCTAAATTTATGTTGGAGAAATAATAATCATGTACAACCTTCACAACCAACTCCTTTACGTTAGAATTTCCAAAACTCCTAAAGTTACCCACCATATGTCCCACCTCCAAGAAAAACTCTGGAAGATACATTGCATTCATTCATTGAAAAATAAGAGGTAAGTTTTCTTACCCTGCATGAACTGTCTTTAAACTTACATTAGTCCTCACCCTACATGAAAAACGTAAGTTTTCTACTCAACTTGAACCAAACCCCAAGAGTCAAAAACATTCTCAAATGAGTAATACAGGAACCCAAAATTTGAGTTAAGTTAAATCAATTATATGCGTTCGTGGTGTTAAAATTGTTGAAAAACATATTTTGAACCCTTGTGAAATTAGTAATGATTCAATTTCAGAGAATAGGGAAGAGTCTGTTGAACCTTTTACCCATGAAGAAATAACCAACTCTCCTACTGTACCCCCATTTCCCCAAGCTCTGATCAAGCCAAAAAAATGAAACCACAGTCCAGAGATCTATGAAGTCTTTAAATAAGTGAAGGTCAACATTTCATTATTAGACGTCATTAGACAGGTACCTTCTTATGCTAAATTTCTCAAAAATCTATGCACTATGAAAAGGAAACATAAGGTGCAAAAGGAAATGTTTTTGCTAGAATAGGTAAGTTCCATTCTCTTAATCAATAATGCTTTAAAATACAGATATCCTGGTTGTCCAACTATTTCTTGCATTATTAAAGACCATAAAATTGGACATGCTTTACTTGATCTTGGTGCCAGTGTCAATTTGCTTCTATACTCCATGTACCAACAATTTAATTTTGGAGAGTTAAAACCAACTTCTACCACTCTTTTACTAGTCCAAGTCAATAAATTCATATATCCTATGGATTTTATTATTTTGGAAACATAACCAATTGCTAATGAATGCAAACAAATTTCTGTTATATTGGGGCGACCAATTTTAGCTACTGCTAATGCTTTAATTAATTACAGGAATGGAGTCACGAAATTATCTTTCGGCAATATGACGTTGAAAATTAATGTGTTCAACATGTGTAAACAACCTTGTGACACAGAAGATGATGATAGTAAGAATGAGGAGATTGACCTTATTGAACCAATCATTGAGGAACACATCCAAGATGAGAATTTTATAAACCTTGTGGAAATTTGTTTTGCTAGTTCTTTTAAATCAAGTAAGGAATTAGAATGTGATACTATTAACATATGTTCTATACTTGATTTTATACAAGTACCCACAAGTAATGATGGCCAATCAAACTTTGAAAATACGACACAATTTGAAGAGCTAAATGAAGAAGAAGCACCAAAGCTTGAATTAAAGCCCTTACTAGAAGAATTAAAGTATGCCCATCTAGTAGAGTGGCAGGCATATCTAGTGGTAATTTCTTCCTAACTCACAAGTGATCAAGAAAGTAAATTACTGTTTGTGCTAAAAAGACATAAAACTGCATTTGGTTAGACCTTAAAATATATATAGGGCATTAATCTTTTAATCTGCCCACACCGAATACACCTAAAGGAAAATGCCAAAACAACTCGTCAACCATGAAGAAGAATAAACTCTCACATGAAAAAAGTGGTAAAAAATGAGGTTCTTAAACTACTAGATATAGGAATTATTTATCCTATCTCTAATAGTAAATGGGTAAGTCCAACACAAGTAGTACTAAAAAAATCTAGAATAACTGTTGTAAAACTAAAAAACGTGAACTAGAAAAAACCATTTTCCCCTTCCATTTTTAGACCAAATCTCAAGAGGATAGCAACACATTCCTACTATTGCTTTCTTGATGGCTACTCAGGCTATTATCAAATTCCCATAGCTTTAAAAGACAAAGAAAAAACCACATTCACATATTCATTTGGAACTTTTGCATTTAGGAGAACGCCTTTGGACTTTGTAATTGTTGGAGTGTATCTCAAGATATGCTATAAGTGTCAATGCGCAAGTGTACACAACAAGTAATAAAGTGATGAATATTCAAGTATCGTCTCCATAGGGATTGATGCTATTAGAGTTGCTACAACAATTAAAATGGTGTAAATTCAATCTAATTATATTAAATTCTTTTATCAACTAATTAAACTAATTAATCTAAATGATAGAAAATAAATGCAATAAAACAAATCAATATGTCTTACACAAGAATATAGCCACTAGGAATAATATGGTTAAGTGAATCAATTCACTTAATAGCATTGACTACTTTTTCTCTTATAGTACCGTTGCTACAGCAAATACTACAGCACTGGGCAGAACTCTAATGTATCATCAACTGTCACTTGTTGGAATTTTTATATCTATATGCAACTTAATAATGAGCAATTGTTATGCCATCACAAGATATAACATTATATGCTCAAAGTTCTTAATACCCTATAAAGTGAATTCCTATGTCTAGTTCATCATTAATTTTAGATTAAGCATGACCCTATTTAAATTGGGTTGACCCAACTTGAAAAATCTAATCTAGAAACAAGTATTATTCTGATATGTTCCACTAAAACAAGCCCTTTTGTGACTCTCTTTTAGCTAATATCACTAAATGGGTGGTTAGCCGAAATAGTAAATTAAATTAAGCATTATCAAAACAAAATGCCATAGCAATTATGTAACAACACATAAATTCAGTCAATTAACCATCAAGCTTGTCTATCACTCAACCACAAATCAATTTAGTTCATGATTTGTGATGAAATAGAAACAAAAATAGTTTTAGCCATCATAAACATCATCATAAATCAAAGAAAACACATAGAATAGAGATGAAAGTGATTGGCCCTTCTAGATTCTTGATTCTTGATTTCGTTTTCCTCACGGTTGCAATCTCTCTTATTTAGCCTTGGAATTTCTCTTTTTCTTCGTTGTTTTCTTTTTCTCTCTTGGTTATTTCCTGTGATTGATGGCTCTCCCTTATTTTCCTTATGTGCGTGCTTTTTTTATAGTTGAAAACTAAGGCAAACGAAAGTCTAGGACGCGTATTTTTTTAGATTTGGAAACTACATTGCATCCTTTTTCTAAGATTCGTGCAAAATTTTCTCTTTTATTGTCCAGGATTACTAAAGCAACGATTGCTACAGCACTGGCCACAATATTTATACTATTTCAAACTTATTTCTACTTTTTTGTAGCCAATTTCTTTCCTCATTTTTGCAAGTCCATTGCACAACACTTCTTCCTTGAAAATTGCATTTCTAGTTGCCTACAAATAAGCACATGTTCTAAGCACACAATTTATTCTAAAACAACCTAATTTATTGAGAATAAACTAAAAATAGATAAGTGTGCAAAATATAACTAAAATGTGATTAAAACATGTAATTTACTCTTTAAATTATCTTGATTTTAAGTCTAAAAGTGTTATAGATAACTCTCATTTCATAGAGTTATCAGTAATGTTCCTGTAACATTTTAAAGATGCATGTTTAGCATTTTTAGCGACATGGTTGAAAATTTTCTAGAGGTGTTTATGGATGATTTAACTGTATTTGATAAAAATGACTAGTTTTAAACTTGGAAAAATGACATTTCATGACTACTTCTAGAATTGTCTTGGGCCATGTTGTGTCTTTAAAAGGAATTAAAGTTGACAAAGCCAAAGTTGAAGTCTTCTCAAAATTACCTTCACCAAAGACAATTAGAGAAGTCCATTCATTTTTAGGATATGCAGGATTTTATAGGAGGTTTATAAAAGACTTTAGTGCCATATTTAGGCCACTTTGTAACCTCCTGATAAAAGTCACATCATTTGAATGGACGAGTGATTGTCAACAAACTTTTGAAAAGATATTTAGCCTTTTAACATCAACCCCAATAATGCAACCCTCTAATTGTTCTTTGCCTTTTAAACTAATGTGTAATGCAAGTGATTATGCCGTTAGTGATGTTCTGGGACAAAGAAAGGAAGGAAAGCCCTTTGTTATCTATTACATAAGTAGAACTTTGTTATTTATTACCACAATTGAAAAAGAACTGCTTGTTGTAATATTTGCATTGGATAAATTTTGTGCATATTTAATTGGTTTATCTATTGTTGTTTATTTAGATCATGCTGCTGTGAGATATTTAATGTCAAAATAGGACGCCAAGCCAAGATTGATGCGATGGATTTGTTACTTCAGGAATTTAACCTGACAATCAAAGGCAAAAATAGTGCTGAAAATGTTGTTGCAGATCATCTTTGAAGACTTTCAAATGAGTCTTCAATTGATACAACACCTATAAATGATTTTTTCCCTGATGAGTTTTTATTTTCTATAAGCAAAATGCCTTGGTATGCTAATATTGTTAATTATCTTGTAACAAGTGAAATGCCATGTGACTGGAGCTCTCAAGACAAGAAAAAATTCTTAACAGAGTTAAAAAGTTTTTATTGGGATGATCCATATTTGTTCAAGCACTGTTCTGATCAAATTTTTTAGAGATGCATACCAGACAACGAGGTAAGTAGGGTCATTCAATTATGTCATTCTGAAACATGTGGTGGCCACTTTTCTCCAAAAAAGATAGCTGCAAAAATATTGTAGTATGGATTTTATTGGCCTACATTATTTAGAAATTCACATGCATTTTGCAACATCTGTAAGAATTATCAAATGATTGGGTCTATTTCAAAGCAAAACATGATGCCTTTAAACCCCATCCTTGTCATTAAAATATTTGATAGTTGGGGAATTGATTTTATGAGCCATTTTCCATCATCATTTGGATTTTTATATATTTTAGTTGTCATTGATTATGTTTCAAAATGGATTAAAGTGATTCCTTGTCAGTACAACAATCACAAGACTGTGATCCACTTTTTAAAAGAAAATCTTTTGAGCAGATTTGGAATCCCTCGAGCCATTATCAATAATAAAGGCAAGTATTTTTGCAACAAACCATTTGAGTCCTTAATGAAAAAGTATGGAATTACACATAAAGTTGTTATCCCTTATCATCATCAAACTAGTGGTTAAGTTGAATTATCCAATAGGGAGACAAAACAAATTATGGAAAAGAAAGTTAACCCAAATCGTAAAGATTGGTCCCTTCGACTAATTGATGCAATTTGGGCATATCGTAATGCATTTAAAAGATCTTTAGGAATGTCACTCTATAGGCTTATTTATGCTCAACCTTGCCATTTATCGGTTGAACTTGAGCATAAATCATTTTGAGCTATTAAAGCTTTTAATTCAAATCTTGATTATGCTGGTAATGTGCATAAATTACAATCAAATGAACTTGAGGATTAAGGCATGATGCATATGAGAATTATTAAGGCAAAAACCAAAACTTTCAAGACATTTGAGATTAGTCAAAAGTACGACTTTATAACTCTCGTCTGCATTTGTTTCCAAGAAATTTAAAGTCAAAGTGAAGTGGCCCATTTGTTGTAAAAAATGTATAAAGGTCTTAGGGGTTTTGGTTGTCCTAATGATCTTATGGGATATTGGGCTAAGGGTTGTGAAACAATCTTTAATTGGGAGTCAGTCTGTTTTTCAACAGGAGGAAAAAAATCCTAATAGGATTAAGACTGAGATGAGAACATCATACAGTTTTGAATTAGTAAAGAAGACTCCAGGGGTTTAATCGACAAGTGTTGACTTGTACATGACTTGTATGATTGTTCTTCTTTTTTCAGCCATTTCAGGTTTTTTCTGTAAATTGGCGGAGGTTAAGTAGATCCTGGATCGTCTGGAGGATCCGGAGGATGTGATCTACACTTTATATTTAGTGAAAGCTTTTTCTTTCTACGCCTTCTTCTTCTCATGATTTCAAAATCTTTGTCATCAAAGAAGTTGTCAT
This sequence comes from Luvunga scandens, assembly GCA_030449905.1. Lineage (NCBI taxonomy): Eukaryota > Viridiplantae > Streptophyta > Magnoliopsida > Sapindales > Rutaceae > Luvunga > Luvunga scandens. The sequence goes on along the minus strand of JASUUG010001017.1, from coordinate 3,767,937 downwards.
CTTTGCATGGGCAGTCTACATCACACATGTGGGCTTCAGGAACATCCTACAAGAAATGACCATTAATCTTATCTTGGAAAACTGGATATCCATCTGAAGAGAATCCCTGAATAATAATATCTTCTTCTTGACTAGTTTGTACAGCAATAATCATTGCTGAATAGGAGAAAGAGATTTTGGGTTCTTCTGGTTCAGGAGCTTTAAAGACTGTTTTGATTGTGCCATCTGCACGTCTTTCAAAAAGGGCTTGTGAAGTTTGGACTGGTTCAGAGTTTTGGTGATACTACTCATAATTCGAAATCCACTCAAGTGGTATAAGTTGTAGCAGTTCTTGTTTAGAGATCTGCTTTGAGCATATCATGCATACGATACCCAAATGTAGTTGCTAGGAGTTTTGAGTTAAAACCTAGTGTGCTAAATTGTCTCCCAACATTCTATGGCTTAGAAAATGAAGATCCATATAATCATTTGAATGATTTCCATGCTATATGTCAAACTTTTAAATATGAGAATTTTTCAAATGATGATGTTAAACTTAGATTATTCCCATTTTCTTTAAAGGATAGAGCTCGTTCATGGTTCAATGCATTGCTTGCTAATAGCATTATATCATGGGAACAAATGGTAACAAAATTTTTGAATAAATATTTTATAGTACATAAAACCAATGCTATTCGCAGGGAAATTTCAGAGTTTACCTAAAGAGACGACGAGCAGTTTTTCCAAGCATCGGAGCGATTCAATGGGCTACTCCTAAAGTGTCCACATCATGGGTATGAGAAATGACACCAATGCCAATACTTTTTAGAGGTATTATTGCTGCATGTGCAAGAATGGCTAATGCAACAAGTGGAGGAGAGCTAATGTCAAAAAGTGCATCAGAGATTTGGGATTTCTTCCGGCGACAAGCGGATAATTCCCAACAACGGAGTCGTTCACTCAGGAATACTAGAAGAGTTAAGGGAGTGAATGAGGTTCACATTGGCGAGTCGAGTTTAGAAATTAAAGAAGTCAAAGAGATAGTTGAAGGTCTTTCTGGACAAATAGCATTATTAACAGCTACTAAATTGACAGAGCCACATGACCAGGACTCATACCCAGATCAAGCCAATGCCATAGGTGTAATGAGAAAGCCATCAAACTATAAACCTTAGTCCAACACATATAATCGTGGATGGAGAGACAATCCCAATTTTTCATGGTCTCAAGGATTCCAATAGAATGGAGTAGCAGCTCTAGCTCCAACTCCACAAATGTAACCAATTCCTCAAAATCCTCAAGCCTTTCAACCACCATTTAGCCCTACAATGAGAACCCAAACTATTCTCAACCTAGACCATGGGAAGATGCATTCCAGAATTTCAAGAATCTTACTCACTCTATAATTGAGCAACAAATCGCACTATTAATGAATTACAAAATGAGATGAGAGCAGGTGTTAACTCACAAACCTAATCAATTTCAAACCTGGAAAAAATGGTAGGACAACTTGCTTCTTCAGTTTAAACCTTGGCAATAACTGTTGAGAAAGGTAAATTCCCAAGTCAACTAGTGCCTAATCCTAAAGGAGTGCGTGAACCTAGTACCGGTACACCTCAGCAACATGGGGAGGTCAAAGCCGTCATAACCTTGCGAAAAGGAAAAGAAGTCAATAATAAAGTGGAGATGCCGGTGACAAAAACAACTCAAAGTGTACCGGTAAATGCAGAAGACCCATCATCAGAGGAGAAAGAAGAAATCAACCCACGAGAATACATTCCCAAAGCTCCATTTCCCCAGAGGTTAGTTAAAGCAAAAAAGGGAAAATCCACAAATGAGATTTTTGAAATCTTTAAACCGGTAAGTGTTAACATCCCTTTGCTTGACGCTATAAAACAAGTGCCATCATATGCCAAGTTTCTTAAAGACCTTTGTACTAAAAAGAGAAACATTCATGTTCAAAAGAAGGCTTTTTTAACACAAAATTCCTCTAAAATACAAAGACCCAGGTTCCCCCACTATCTCTGTAGTATAGGGAACTATAAAATTCAGAATGCTTTGTTGGACTTAGGAGTTAGTGTAAATCTGTTACCTTACTCAGTATTTGTGAAACTTGGACTGGGAGAATTACACCTAACTTCAGTGGTGTTACAGCTTGTAGATCGTTCCATGAAAAAATCTTGTGGTATTGTGGAGGATGTGCTGATACAGGTAGATAAGTTTTATTTTCCTGTTGATTTCATTGTAATTGACACTTAACCAGTCCAGGATTTAAAGAAGCACATTCCTATTATCTTAGGACAACCTTTTTTGGCAACTGCTGATACTCACATTCAATGCAGGACTGGAAATATGCAGTTGTCTTTTGGTAATACGATAATGGAACTAAGTATTTTCAACATTGCCAAACAACCTCACAATGAAGATGATAGAATTGTTGTTGTGGATTTAATAGAAGAATTAGTTGATAATGCTTTTCTTTTAAACTTTAGTGATGATCCTTTACAAACATGTTTAACTCACTTTAGTTTGGGTTTTGATATTGACAGATCAATAGATGAGGTTAACGCGTTACTTGATTCAGCATCATCCACGGACATTAACAAATGGAAGTCAAGAGTGGAACAACTAGCAGTATCAGAGAAGCAACTTAGTCCATCATCAGAATCACCACTAGAACTTGAGCATTGTGCATACTGGGCCATTAAGAAATTCAACTTTAACATGTGGTGAGCTAGCTCAAAAAGAAGATTACAGCTGGCAGAACTTGAAGAAATTCGTAATGATGCATATGAAAATGCTAAGATTTACAAGCAGCGAATGAAAGTCTTTCATGACAAGCAAATTATGAGAAAATCTTTCACCCAGGTCAGAAAGTGCTTTTATTCAATTCTTGCTTGCACCTATTCCCAAGTAAGTTACGCTCTCGATGGACTGGTCCCTTTATAGTCCACACTGTTTTTCCACATGGAGCAATTAAAATTAAGGATCTAAAGAACTGTGTAACTTTTAAAGTTAATGGTCAAAGATTAGAGCCATATCTACAGTACCAACCACATGAAAAAGGACACCGAAATCGATTTGAGTGACCCGTCAAATTTTAACTGAGATTTTTTCTTATTTCTTTTTATTGATTTAAATTTTTGTGAAAGTGTGTTTATTTAATCATTTACTTTTCTTTTATCATTTCTAATCATGTGTGTCTCAACTAGACAGATCCTCGTGAACCTTCTCAGACAACTTCAACGTGTACAATCTCATCTGAGAAGCCAGATATGATTTCATAAAACACATCGTATTTGGAAGCTACAACCTCCAGAGTTGGTATCCCACGTTGAAGATCTAGAAAGACAACTCAGAGAAATTGAGGGAGGTATCAACGACACTGAAATAGAACTTGAGGTAAATTCAATAAGAGGACAATTGTAAAATTATTATTTTTCCTTTCTTTTCTTTTCTTCTTTGTGTTCTTTAGTTTGTTACCCCGGTTAAATGGCAGATAACGGTACTCCGTGACAATCAAAGTCGGTTACTTCAGTTTCCCATAATAATTGATATTATGAGAAGAAGGTATGGACAGAAACGTGTTCTAGCAAAGCTTCACAAGCGATTTCCTTCACTTCCTCAGAATGCTCTCTTTACAATCTATAAAGCTCGGTTCGAACGCATGCGATTGCTTATGAGAAATAATATCCCTGCTCACATCCATTGGTTAATCAAGGACAAAGTACGGTTGGCAGGTGAGTTGCCTCTTAAATTTATTGCATACATGCTTGGTTGTGGTAAAGGAAATTACTCAAGAAAACGAAAAGCTCAAAAACTTCATGTTGATTGTCATAAGGGTACCATGATGAAATGCGATAAAAATCCTTATTCTTTCGAAATGAAGTCTGATAACAGGGAAGATAAGATTCAATTTATTAGGGATGGCTTACATAAAGAGTCATTGGATGATGTCCTTTTGTCTCTTGAAACGCATCCTAGTGGATACGTACAAAGAGCAATTCTCTAATTATGGCCATTATTTCAGAAAGAGCGTGTCCGATATAGTCTCGGGAATCTGACTATAAATGACCCTATTTGCCAGTTTATAAGAAATTTGGATGGGAAGCCTATCTTTGACCCATATAGGTCGTTCAAGCCGTTTCTGAATGTAAAACCAGAGGAAGATGTGAGCCACAATCATAATTACCTATAAATATCCTTTTACTGTTATTTTACTGTTGTTTTATTTCACTGTTGCCTTATTAATTACATTCTTGTCTTTAATAATTGTTTGCTTTTTCTTTTTACTATTTCCTTTTTTACTTTCGAGCCATGTGCTTTACGTGTTAATTGACACAGACATGCTACCTCATATACATATGTAAACCATTATCACCAAGATCCTTGATATATAATCTTTTTATTTTAGGCTCACAAATTATTTTTGAGAAGCATCCCAATGGCAGCTACTCCCAATAAACAATTCAAGAACATTTGTGTGCTCTTTGGATTTAACTATAGCAAGTATAAAGAATTTGTTGAGGCAGCCATAGATCTTGGTCAACGCATAACAGAAAGAAATTTACATTTGGTATATGGAGGAGGTGACCGAGGGTTATCAAAATTGGTCTCAGAAGTTGTTTGTCTCAGAGGGAACCAAGTGTTAGGCATCATCCCAAGAAGCCTAAAACCATTGGGCTGTATGCCTCACTCACCAACTAGAGAAGAGTTAGTCGTCTCAGGTATGTAAAAAAGAATAACTGAAATGCTACATCATGCTAATGCTTTTATTTTTCTACCAGGAGATCTTGCAACTCTAGAGGCACTAATCACATTAGCATCTTGGGCCCATCTGAACATTCATCAGAAACCCATCGGTTTGTTAAATATCAATAAATTTTATGATGGCTTTATCGCATTTCTTAACCATGCAATAAAAAACCATTTCATCCTTTTCATAGCGAACAAAATCTTTATTTGTGCTCATACTACTAATGAGTTACTTGATCTGTTACAAGCTTATAGACCATAGCCAGATCTTAAGACCCTTGTGTTGAAATGGCCAACTAATGATGGTAACATAGCCGTAGTAAGAAGTGCAAATTAGATTTAACTCTCCACTTGTAAATATTTTCTTCTGTGATATAGCACTCAGGTGATGTCTTCTAAACCCTATTTTCTTTCAAATATTGAGGACAATGTTTCGCTCTGGTTGGGGGGAGGGAATAGTTGATAATTATGGAAAATCTCAATCTTTATGTAGTTTTTACTTATTTTTGTTGTAGAAACTAACTGTTGCTAAATTTTTTAGTCGAAGATAGGTGAATATGGAGTGTAGTGACTTTAGAAACGCATCTTCCAAACATTTCTTTTTAGCTTCGACAGTCATTTTAAGTGTGATCTTTCTAATTTCTTTTACCAATTAGTTTTTCTATTTTCACTATTTTGCACAGATAATTTTCATGACTAGAATAGGTTTCGGGGTAGATTTCTTTTTTTTTAAAATATTTTGTGTGATCTTTTCACATTAGATGATATGATAACTTTTAAATTTTAGTATTTGTATTATCTTTGGTCTTGAGTTATGTTACACCATGTTTGTTACTTTATATATTGATGTTGGGGACAAATATAAGTTGCTTGAAAGAATGCACATGTTATAATAAATTCCAAGTGAGTTTTTGAGCCTGTCATTTTTCTTGGAGAGTAACCTTTTATGTTCATTCTTCATTTAGCTTAGCAGTTTATTGTATTATACATTATCTCTAGATTTCTTTGGAGTTAACATTCTCTAAAAAAATAAAAAAAGAAAAAGAATAAAAAGTGTGTGTTGTTACATTTGAAGGTTTATCTAACTAGTAGATATGGAAGATTATATAGAACCCTAAAAGATGATAGAAATGCTATCTTTGGTCCGTTTGAGCCTTTCCAGCCAGCCCTATTAATATGTATCCATAGTTAACCCTTTTGAGCCTTAAAAAAAAATTTTTTTTTTTTTGGTAACCTATTATCTTGTCCCACTCCAATGTAGAGTATCACCTTATATTTTGTATTTCCCACCACCTATTTATGTTTAAAAATAGAGATAATTTTGCATTCATGAAAAAGGTGCTATAAAAAAAAAAAAAACAAAAAAATATATATTTATAGAAGTAAATAAAATTAAAAAAAAGAAAAAAAGGAAAAAAAAAGAAAAGAAAATTCAAGTGAAAAGCACCTAACGATCTCCAAAATCCTCTATTTTTCAAACATATATTTTGTTTTTCCTATTATCCCTTCTTTGTTAGCCATGTCCTTAGCCTACGTTACGTCCTAATAAAAGTCGTTCTAGATTTTAGAGAACTATAGTCTGAAATAGAACCTAGTTATATGGGCTGAAAAGATATGGTAGTGCATATTTAAAAAAAAGAGAAAAAAAAGAATGATGAATGCATTGGTTTGATTAGTATTTTGTTTGAATTAAAATTATACTATTCCTAACCTTGGTGAGAGTGTGTGATATTACTTTTTTATTATTTTAACTCAATTTACCATTCACTGGAGTGATTGTTTTTGGGTTTAATTTCTTTGTGAGAGTATCATTACTACCAGTGAGATTTTGGGGTTTGACATATCATTCTTGAAAGTGACTCGATTACTGTAATTGTGACAAAGTTTTTTGGACAAATTCATGTGGAAAGTTGATGTGGGGATGATATTTCTTTAGACTGGAGATAATGCTTATACTTTTATTTGATTGTTATCATTAGTCTCATTGAATAAATACGACTGTTTTAAAAAAAAATCATTATTATTTTTGTTTGAATTTTGTTTTCACTTAATTTACTAGGGACTAGCAATAAGCTGGTTGGGGGGTGTGTTGAGTGCTAGAAAGTGTGTATATTTATTGGAGAAAATCATCATTTTACACTCCAAGTCTCATTAACATCCATACTTTTATGTTTTTAAGTCCCTTGTAATTTAATTATATATGTTTTATTTTAATTACGTATTTTATGTATTTTAGGGGACATCATAGTTATTTCATAATGAACGAGAGATCAGATAGAAAAACGGACAGCAATTTTGAACTCAGGACAGTCAAAAACCTTAGGAGGAGCCTAAAAAGATAAATAATATTGTTCACATATATGGTACTATTTATATATACAGTACTGGATATGACATTGTTCATGCACTGTTCGCACGTGGCGACATTTGATTGGACGAATGATGTGGCATTGACTGATGATGTGGTGTTGACTGATGACGTGTCACAATCTTATTGAACTAAAATGCTAATGTGGCGTTGACCGGCGACGTGGCACTATGTTAGTGGAGCGAAAAAACGTGTGTACGGTAGATGCATATACACGGAATGATAGCCCTGATGATGTATTCCATCCAATAAGAATTTTCCACGTGGCGCAATCCTGAGCGTCCAAATTGTTTTAATCCGATGGCCATGATTTACTTATTTTATCTATAAAAAGGGGGCTCCCTCTTAAGTTAACACCCCTGAATCCATTTTTGAGCTCTATTTTTTGTAATTCCATCTCCATCTTGTATTTCCTACGTATTTTAATAAAATTTCCATTTTACCCCTAGTTCAATTATGAGTAACTAATTTTCTTTCAAGCTTGGGTTGAAGGTGAAGTCTCAACATGTTCCATGGGCTTAATTTGATAAATTTACTTTTTCTTCACCTTTAATTTATGTGGATGTTTTGACTCTTCGTAGACAGATAGTAATAATCTTGTCTAGATATCGACTGGTATTACCATCTCCTTGGGCAAGGTTATTACTATTTGGCATGGGAAGCATTTAGTACCATATCTATTAGAGTGAGGTTCATGAGGAGTGGAAAATCCCCTTTCATGATTTAATTGATATTAATAATGAATGTTAAGCTGATAATACATGTTGAGTACAGATCCGGAGATCCAAGCACTTCATTTTAATAGTTTATTCCCGCCACTCTAATTTAAATCATAAGATAGCCTATGTCACTTTCATTATAAATCCAACTACCAACTCAGAAAATTAATTCTATATACAATTAAAATTCACCTCCTCATGAGATCGACACTCGTCACTGTTAATTTATTTTACAATAGATTTGTGCTCTTGCGAGTTGAATACAATTTGGCTTATTCCTCCAAGATGAAGATGGGTGTAACCTTTTATTTTCCATTGTACCACAAGTTCTAGGGCAATTTCAAGAGTTACATATTGTTCAGCCTAAGTTGCTTGGAGAGCACATTGATCCAGTCTAGAAGACTGTATATACTCTTTTAGCAAAGGTCTTTTTGTAGAGATAAGGGACTTGATACTACGGATAATAGGACTCTTTTATTTGTACAGATGATAAGGACTCATGATTGGAAGTTGAGACTTAGAGATTTGTGCAAAATCTGGGACATAGGAATACTTTATAAGCTGTTATATCTCTGAGTCACCCAGTGAGTCCTCAGAACCTTCAGAATCCTCTTCACAGTCATCCACGAGATGATGAAGAATTTTCTTCAAATTCTAAATCCCAAATGGCTGATAGTACTGGATTACTTATGGTACAACCAACTGGTGAAACACAAGATCCCTCTTCTTCAGGTCTTCTTTTTTGTTGAGGAAACAGAAGATGAAACTGAAAAACAAGCTAGCTCTACAGCCCCAGCAGAACCTTCCTTTCACTCGGAAACCCATTCTAAAACCTCATTAAACTCTTGGTTTACTTTTGATGACATACCTCGCCACAAATGGACAGTCAGATTCCATGAATTTGCAGCATGGGTAGATGTCCAAACAACCATACCAAATGCCAATACTTAAGCCATTCTTAGAGAATTCAGTTCAAGATTTAGAGGATCCTTAATAGAATGGTATGAAACCCTTGGTGAATACAGACAACTTCAGTTCATCTAGGCTTTGCTCGCAGTAGCTCTTACAACTATCTATGAACAGTTCATTGGTGAACCAGCATCAGTCATCAACACAACTAGAAAACAGTATCACCAGATGAAATGCTGTTCTCTTGAACGAAATCATTTGGACATTCACTACAAGCGTATGAGTATGCTTTTCTACAAACTAACTGGTTTCAATGACCCTACACTGAAACATGTCTTTATTGCTTCTTTGCCCAAGGAACTTCAGCCAGAAATTCAAAGGCAACTTGTAGCAAACAATCTACAAGTTGTAAACATTTTATTGGGAAAAATATTCTAGCTTACGGTTCAATGTTTTGACAAGCTGTGTGAACAGAAAAAATTCTTTAGAGATCTCATGGAAAACAAACCACCTTTCACCACAGCATGCAAAAAGTCTTAATTCCTTGAAATCCAGTGTAAGGATGAGAAAAAATGCACCTGCCGCACTAAAAAGAAAAAACATTTCTAGAAACAGCCTCACCCTCACAAATCCAAAAAAGAGAGAAAACGTTTTCGTTTTTTCAGAAAGAAAGACCCTTCAAAATCCACCTTTTCCTCGCACAAGAAAAATGTACGCTGTTACATTTGTAAGAAAAAAGGCCATTTTGCCAGAAATTGCCCAAATAAACCAACCAAGGCAATTAAGCTTGTGCATCATCTTTAAAATTCAGAAATGCTTTCAGAAGAAGAAGAAATTGAGTCTAATTTCTCTGAGCAGTCAGAGCATGACGATGCAATTGTTTTCATCATATCAAATTCCACAGATGAATCAGAATCAGATTCAAAAAATTCATCCATGATTTTTACTGTTCAATCTCTTATTCCATCACCAACTATCCTATCAGTAAAAATCTCCCTTCTGCCATCCAAGTATGAAAAACCTATTTAGGTCATTGGCTTTATAGATACAAGAGTACATAAAAGCATGATAAATCCCAACATCCCTCCTTGTTTTTGGGAAAAACACCATGAATTCTTCAAAGCAGCCAAAGGAGAAATTTTTAAAACCTCCCTTATCACAAAAAAACCCATTGGAATCTAGTTATTTCCAAACTGTGTTATATGGCAGAAAGTCATAGGTTCCAATCTCCCAGATAAAGATTTCCTCATAGGTTTTGATCTTCTTCATTTAGTGAAAAGACTTCATATTATAGCCACAGGAATTCGTTTTAAACAAATGTGTCTCCCGTACAAAAATGTCCTTAAGCTATATGCACTCTCTGAAACACCATCAGAATATGGGTCTCTCACTAAGACTTTCCTTCAATATTGTCCTGAGAACCATTCCCTATTCCAACATCCATCACCCCTTTAGAAAAATTCTTAATTCTTTGTTCATCTCCCATTCAAACTGAATAAGGATCTTAATCCAACAAAGGCAACACATCCAGGCATGACACATTCTGATTTAGAGTTAGCCCAATAGGAATGTCGTCAACTCTTACGTCAAGGTCTCAATGAGCCCACATCTTCGTATTGAGCATGTCAAGCATTCTATGTTGAAAAACAATTTGAATTAGTTCATGGTAAAAAGAGATTAGTCATTGATTACCAACCCCTTAATGCTTTCCTTAAAGATGACAAATTTCCTTTACCAAAAATCTAGTCTATGTTCATTCATCTACACAATGCTAAAGTATTTTCTAAGTTTGATCTTAAAGCATGTTTTTGGCAAATAGGTGTCCATCCCTCTGATCGTCACAAAATAGTGTTTTGTATTCCAAATGCCCACTATCAGTGGACAGTTTTACTTTTCGGTCTGAAAGTGGCTCCATTTTTGTTCCAGAAAATAATGATAAAAATATTCTCTCCCATTCTCCATCATGCATTGATTTATATTGATGATATTTTGTTGTTTTCCATAGATGTTCAATCTCCCCAAAAATTACTCAAAGATTTCTTAGACATTGTGCAATCATATGGCATAATGCTCTCCGAAAAGAAAAGTAGCATTGGATAGGCATTAGTCAACTTTCGGGGCATGGAGATGAAAGATGGATATTACCAACCTGGACTACATATTGCACATGAATTAATAAAGTTTCCAGATCCGATCTCACAAAAAAGCAGATCCAACAAATTCTCGAGATTGTCAATTCTCTGGGGGACTTTATTATAAAAGTGGCATTTCACACCAGCCACTTGTCAAAGTTGTTGAAAAAAACTGCCGCACTATGGGGTCCTGATCAAACAGAAGCCATCAAAGCACTCAAGCTCATTGCACAGTCTCCTCCTCCACTAAAAATCCCTACAAACGGACAAAGGATTTTATAGACAGATGCCAGCGACGAACATTGGGTAGCAGTACTCCTTGAAAAAGTCAGAGAAAAAGAGTTCTATTGTGCTCATGCAAGTGGACAATTTATAGCAACAGAAAAGAATTATCACTTCATCTATAAGGAAATAATTGCAGTGAAGTATGGAATCAAAAAATTTGAATTCCATCTCCTCAACCACAATTTCCTTATCAGAATGGATAACTCTTCGTTTCCCAAGATTTTTGACTTTAAGAACAAGCTGCTCTCTGACAAACAATTGTTTAATCTTAAAGCATGGTTCGCTAAGTATGATTTCACAGTCCAACATATAAAAAATGACAAGAATCTTATCCTTGATTTTCTCACCAGATCAACTATAAAATCTCCAGCTTCGATCACCACCATACACACAATTCCCATCATGGCTTCTTCTTCATCATCCTCCTCCCACAAAAAGTCTTTGCCTTTTAAAGCTCTCACCTAGAAAATATTTCTTCTTGGCATAACTTTCAGTTCAGCTTTCCAGATCTAAGATTTTGCAAGAAAGTTCATGTTTCATTATTTCATGAAAGTCTACTGGTCACAACCCTTCAACTTTCCAAGTTTTTATCCTAAGTACTTGTTCTTAACAGGTATTACTCTCGATCTTTACAAAGATATCATAGAAGACAAGCTCAGTACATGTGGTGTTTTACAGTCCTTTATGCTACAAGGATTGTTCTCCTAACTCTCAAGCACATTACTACTCCTAAAAATGCTTTCACTCTGCTTTAGACATTTTTAGAGTGGTATAGTCATCTCACCTGGTGGAGAAAATAACTCCAAAACATTGCAGACTTCCATAACATGAACAAACTCCCAGACAATGAAGCAGACATGTTTACTTTTATTTTCATAGTTCATCGTCCATACTTCCAGCACCTAGTCACAAAAGACTACTAGACACAAGACCAAGCCTATGAATGGAAAACCTTTCCACATTTCTTTCCTATTCATCATGACCCATCTATTACATCCATCCTCAAAGCCTTCATTTTTCAGTTAAACAACATCCAGTCTCCCTCATCAGACATCCACCATACCTCCATAGGTCCAAAACACACATTAGAGTTCTTTCCACACCATAAACCTGGAACTCTTACCTCAGACACTAAACCTTTGGGTATCCTGACAAAAGAAGAACATCCGGACTACACTGATGTTCTATTTCAAGACTCCCAAGATCCTTGGGAGGAATTTATGTCCTTTATGGATCAGTATTCCAGTCAGTACTTTACCTCTTTGGTACCTAAACCCTCCTGTACCATGATACCAACATCAACCTTGCCTCCATAAAAAAAAAGAACTGCTCCAATCAGAAACTATGAAGCATAATTCAGAGCAAAAATAATGAAAGTAAGATTTGAAGATATCCATGACACCGATTGCTTCATCTAGAATGGAAAGTATCTCTGCAACAACAGGACCGGAGACACGATAGAAGAAGATAGCGACGACTAGTTATCCTGTCAATCCCTGGAATCTTGCCTTTAATAAAGATAGGGACCCACACTTATCAAAGTTTGCTTTAGCTTTATAAAAGTGTGTCGAGCGTGCTATGTAATAGTTTATTTTAGAAAAACGTGTTTGTTTGCTTTTGCTTTAATTATGTAAACTTTAATTATTATGTCTGCATCGTGTCAATCATGATAGGGGTCCTGTCCTATCATGTAAAGAATCTCTCTTCTATATAAGAGGTTCTTCTCCTTTTTTTCTAGAATTAAGATCATCTTTTAATTCCATATCCCTAGAGCGATCATCTCATCCATACTGAGTATGGTCTGCACTTGCCTCTGAGTGAGGATCCTGTGCATCAAAAAACTTTCTGCCTCTAAACTCCTCATCCTAAACATTTACCAGAATAGCAACTAAAAACACTATGTTCGTCCTTCAGTAGCCTTAGAAGTGGCTTTTTCGGATGATTTATGTGTCTAGGTTTTCCTCTCTGGTTCTTGCTTTGGGAATTGAAGTATATCAGCTGGAAACTCGAGCATTCAGGCTACTAGTCCAAAGGATAATTAAGTTCATCATTGCTCTGGTGTAACAATGTCATGTACCGCTACCCAGGTGGTATAAGATGTAAATGGCTTGGATGTCTCAAGAGTTGGTGCCACAAATTAAAAGAAGGCATGGATTGTAGACATTTTGGATGAGTGACTGGTAATTGAAATAAAAAAAGGCCATATATAATTTACCCACTCCAATCACCTTCCTCAAGGATTGGTCCTTTATAAGACAAGAATTGGGTAAGAAAGTTACATCGCAGTTTGCATCATGAGTGAGCTTTCGAAATTAAATTAAATTCGAAGCTGAGAACACCAAGCACATTATTCAAAACAATATTTGATGTCAATTGAATTGTACCAATATTATTGATTGGCGCATCTACCCTATTAGGCAATTTAATTGTCCTTGAATAGTAAGATGTGATGTGTGAAAGGATTAAGGGAGGATTGAAAAAATGATCAGTAGCTCCAAAATCAATAGTCCAAGTAGTGGAATGTGGTAAATGAACAACATTGAGGGCAATACTTGTCCAATTGCTTTGTGGAACATTGTTATTCACTAGATTTAATCTTGGCTGATTGTTGATTAATGCCAAGATCTATGGATATTGTTCTGGCATGAAAGAAGAGGTTTGCAATGCTGGAGGATTGATAGAATTTTTGTTGGCAACAGCCTGATTTGGGTGATTTTGACCCTTATACAACGTATGGGCAAGAGGATACCCATGCAACTTGTAGCATTTTCGTTCACATGTCCCACTTTTCCATAAAAATCACAGGTTGGTTTATTATAATTGGATGTATTCTACCTTGGAAATCTACTTGAAGTATTATTTCTTTTGGTAGCCAAACAAGTGGATTCATGTGTTTGTGCAAGTTTCATACTAATGATGCAGTGCTATTGCTCGTCTTGAAGAACCAAGAAGAAGACTTTTCTACCAGATGGAATTGGATTCATCAATAAAATTTGGCCTCTCACGACTATGTATTCATTTTAGCCGATAAGAATCTGCATGGTACGATCTCTATCTCTATATGCCTCAAAGGTTTTGTTAGAATCACACGAACAAGTGGGAATATGAGAATATACATTTTAATTCATCCCATAAACCTTTCAACTTAGAATAATAGGCTATAAGGGAGTCCAAACCTTGGGGTATAAAATTGATTCTTTGTTGTGGTTTGAAAACACCCGGCCCTTTAATTTAAGAAAACCTTTCTTGAAGATCAACCCATAAATCATGAGCTGTCTCGACATAAATAATATCTCTTGCAAGTTATGAAGTAATAGCATTAAAAATCCAAGAGGCTACCATGTCGTCACATTGTTTCCACAATTCAAAGTTTGAATCTAAAGTGGAAGGCTTTTTTATTACACCATTGATAAAAATAGATTTGTTTTTGGCACTTACTGCTTTGATCATGACTTTACTCCACATGGTGTAATTTTCTTCATTTAATGGAAAGGAAACCAAAATGGTTCCAAGATTATTTAAATGATGTAAATTAAAAGCATCATTTTTGCTGTCCTTTGTGGTATCTAATTTGTCAGTCATGATGACTGGTAACCAAAGTTTGAAAAGAAGGGGGGTGAATAGCAATATAAGTTGTTGCTCTGATACCATGATAAAATTGAAAGCACTAGAAAATACTTTCATATACTGTTCACATTACATCATAAAATACAAAGAATTATATACAAAATTGCAATTCACTTCTAAAGACTAATAAAGGAAAGTAACTAAATGCGAAGCTATAAAATCCCTAAATTAAAGAAATAAAAGTAGGATAGTACATAAAATTGTAGACTAGAGGGGAAAATCTGCAGTGCATAAAGGTAATTAATTATATTCTCCAATATACATTCCTAAATATTTGTGGTTCATGTTTCACATACTTAATTAGATATTATTAAATATTTTTACCAATTCGTTCATACATTATTTCTTGTTAGAATTAATATTCAACTAACTTTGTGCTTAGGTCTATAAAGTTTATATGATTATCTTTGATTCAATGTCTATCATTAAATTATTTACATGAGTGCTTAAGAAAACTTTAACTTTTTGTTGTTTAATATTGTTTACATGGGATGTTTAGCTATCACACTATTAAGCAAAAAATGAACCTACATAAAATTACCTTCAATTGGGCATAATTGTTTTATTCGACATTAATTGATTTTGAGTCGTCACTTAGAAATGAGAATTGATTGGTAATTGGATAATCATTAAGTTTAATATTAGTAGATTCTGAAACCTTGGTAGCTTTTATCTTTTAAATTCTAATGTCAATTTTCTCGCTTTTATTTTACTTGAACCTGTGGTTTAAATTTTTGTAAACAAATACTTTCTTTATAACTATGATGGAGTTATAATTAGCTTAGATTAGTTTTGCCTCTCCTAACATTGAGAATCCATTTAGGTTCAGCTTCGTTATTCCTAGTGTACACCTAAAGAGAATCATTTGTTTGCAAGTACATTAAATTACACAACAATTTACACTTTTCAAGCTAATACCGATATTTAGGTAAAAACTTATAGTGCAATAAGGCCCTAACCACAGTGGGATTGTATGGCTAGTAATCAAGGTAGGCCTATAACACCTATGGATTATAGGATTATTGATTTTCTATTAGTTTGTATCATAATGCATTCCCATTTGAGCTAATGTCCTCCAATGGGTTTAGTTAAAAATACTACTTCAATACAATTTAAGTCTTACTCTGTTGAATCAATGCCTTTGCATACCATGACACATACTACTTGACCTTAATAGTGGCTTGGCTCCACTAACCAAATACGTCCTTTAGTATGAGACCTTAGTCAATGGGCTTATTTTTAATTTTTAGGCAACAACTTGATTCCACCTTATATTGAAGATGGCCAACGAGTTGGGCCGACCATCAAAGGAAGCTTTATGCATGCTTATACTTGTGCTTGTGTTTGTGCTTGTACTTGTGCTATGCCATGCCCACCATGTGTGTTGTGCCGTACAGTGACATGCCTAATTATTTTTTTTTTGCCTTGGCCCAATTGTGCCATACCCACAAGTGTCGTGCTGTCGGCCGTGCCGTGCCTAAGAAAAAAAAAGCATAATAAGCTTTTTTTTTTAATTTCTTTTAAGAGGGCATGCTAAGTGATTCGCGTACTTTTCAAGCGTATATACTTTTAGTTCCATTTGCCTTAAGTCAAATTCAATAGAATCAAAAATTCAAAATTTAAGTAAGTTAGATCTTACAGTATTAGAATTTTTTTTTAATACTTAACAACAACAACAACAATAATAATAAAATTTTTCTTGAGGGTTAGCTTAATTCTTAATTTCGACTTAAATAGAGTCATAGATCATAGTCCATAATAACATTAATGCATATTTATAAAATCATGATATTTATAGTTTTATTTATTAAAATCATGATATCAATTATTCATTTAATAAACTATAAACATAAATCAATTAGATTATTTTTTTAAAAAACTAAGAATTAAATGAATTTAAAAAACTTGTGCTAATAAAAAAAATTAAAATATTCAATTTCAAATTATTTGTAAAATAATAAAATTTTAAGTTTACTTTCATGAGAAAGTGAAACGTACTTATTACGGGCATTTTTATGTGCCGTGCTTAAGCCCATATTTAATTATGTTGTGCCTTTCAAGCCCTTGTGTCTAAAATTCTACGCCCGGCCTAGCCCGCTTGCATGTCATATCATGCCACATGCCTCACAAAAAAGTACTCATGTCATGCCATGTTGTACAAACACATGTCGTGCCAGTGTTGTGCCACATGCCGCCTGCCCATTGGCATCTCTACCTTATATGCATAAATGAACATAGCGGATTGTGAATGTATTAAGATAAAAATATGTTGATTTAGTATGCTTCTTATTATTACACTCTATCCTTACAACATTGGCAATTACATCTTTTTATAATTGTAATTATTTATTTAGGAAAAATAAAATTTTACAGCATGAATTTTGCTGAGTAGATGTCGAATTTTTCAGATGAGCACAATTGAGGCTCCTGCATGTGACAAAATAAAAGGCTAGTGACTTTTCTGCTTGAAAATAAAAATTACAAATATACAATGAGCAAAAATTACACTAAAGTTTTTAGATTCCAAGTTGATTAACTGTATTTTAATTATGAATGAATTCTCATTTAATCCATATACTTTAATTTAAGAATCCGTTTAGTTGTTATATTTTGAAAAATATCTCAAGATACCTCAACTTTTAAATGTATTTTCTTTGCTTTTACAATAATATCTTTACAATAATATTTTTTGACATCAATATTTTGATCTATAAAAATGTTAATTAGCAAATTAAGAAATAAATGTCAATATGAAACAATTGGTATTTTTCATACCTTTTCAACAATGTTGCAAATTATTATTTGTAAATAAATTAATACTAGATCATTTAAAACAATCCTTAAATATCCTTTCAAAAATCTTATTAATAATCTTAAAAGTAAAAAAAAAAAAGAAATCTTATTAATAATCTTAAAAGTAAAAGAAAAATTAATCCTAACAAATAAAATAATAACAACAAATTTATTTTACTTTTAAGGCTAATTTGATAAATTCAATTTATTTTTATTTTTATTAATATCACTAGGAATAGTGTTCCAAGGTATAATACCCTTTGTATAGTAACTAAAAAAATTGAATTTAAAATTTTTAATAAAAAAAATGTAATTTGAATAAAACATTTGTCTAATGTACTAATATTATTAGAATATTTTTTAATATATAAAATAATTTTTAAAATGTAAATTATTATATTTATTTTGATAATAAATTTTATGTTTGTCTTAAAAAGTCTAAATATATCATTGGATTAAATAATTTTACAATTGATAAAATATATCTTATGGATTAATAATATTAAAATTTTTATTTACTATTGAAAATAATTTAAATTTTTATATACTTATTTTAATATCATGTTTTTGTTTATTATAAAATTTATTTTAATATAATATAAGATTTTAAAGTATTAAAATATTAAAATTATAGATTGTTACATTTGTTTTAATATTTTATTTCAACTTATTATAAAGTATTGAAGTCAATTTTTTTGAGTTAATAGAACCCAGTTTATTATAATAAAAAAGGGTCTTGTTATCCCTTACAATTTTGGAGTCAACATGATCATTTACTCAAATCTTAAAGGTGTAGGTGTCCTTTTCTCGTTACTTAATTAAACATTCGCTCTAAGGTCAACAGTATTAGGAAAATAGTATAAAGTAGCTATTTTGATGCTAATTTTGAGGATGATAAATATTGGAAATATTTACTTTCATAAATAATTGAGAATCTCCTCCGTGAGCTATTTGCAACGAATCATAGAATACTAAAATTGGTGCTCGAGTGAATGAGAAATTCGAGATCAAAGAGCACCATTGGTTTGAAAATATGAAAAAAAAAATCCCACATGGGATTTTAACTACATAATACCCTTGAAACCTATAAATTGGCTTCCAAGTTCATTTGCAAAACACACCAAAATCTAAGTGATTTTCTATTTTTCTCTCTAAAGTAAACATTTATTTCATATTCGCTAGAATAGTGAGGTTATGCTACCGACAATATTCAAATCTGTTGTATAATGGGAGACAGATGCCAATATAACTCAAGTACTATTGTGAAGGTGGCAAATTTATTTTAAGGACATTGTATCTTTACAAGCCTCGAATTAGTGGATTTTGTCTTATTACCTATTGTTGAAAGGCATGTAATATCTTTGTTGTTTCAATTTATTTATTTATCTTTATTATTATTATTATATAATTGTGATAAGTATATAAAAAGCTTATTAGTAAGCTTAAGTAGTGCACTAGAAAAGGTATGTCACAAAGGCTATATACACTGCCTAAGAGTCCAGCTATTATGTGGGATTATTGTGATCCTTCCAATTTTTTTTAGGAACTTAACTGATACATTTTTTCACACAAAATGGGCATTCTTATATCACTTGCTAATTTATAACAACATACCAACAGGGAGATAAAAGGAAATAGAGATAAACTGTTAAACAGGAAATAATTAATTAAGGATATAAATACCTGTAATTTATCTGTTTCATCAGAAGGAACTAAAGATGGAATAATATAGTACATGGCATTAAGCAAGCGGCCATAAGTCGAGCCTGGTTCATTTTGCACAGCTTGTATGAAGCTCGAAGTCATGACACCCATCACTTTGCCTGTAAGAGCCTACGTACACAGTAATTCCAGCCACCCCGTTAAATTACTAATGATATCTCATTTATTTTACTTTCTACCAAGAGTTTTGGTTCGCTCACGTGGCATACAATGTGAACTGGCTTGAAACAATTAAAAAAAAAAGCACGGATTCTTAATTTTTTTTAACAATTATCATTAGTTATGATATTCGAAATTGAAATATAAGATTTCCAGTACTAATATCAATCATCTTCAAAGTGATAAAATTAGAAAAGAAACATAGTTGTTTTTATTTCGTTGCATTGTTTTGCCATATTTATTGATTTCATTTTTTTTTCAAATCGAAGGAAAATTTTGTCAAAACTGAATAACTGTCAAAGTTACACCAGAGTCCGATAAAATGGACTCCCGTTAGACCTAAAATGGGAGGTAGGACGTAATAAACCCGCCATATACTTTGGAGATTAGGTAGAAAAGAGAGATGGTCTAATATGAACCTTTTTAGAATACGATACACACCGGTGATTAGTTGATAGAGAATATAATAACGACTAATGAATCTCTAGAACACAATGACACTACTGAAGTGTTGCATAAGAACTTTAAGGACTTAATTAGGAGACCTCAAATTACAAGGATCCTAATTCGGCAAATGACAATTTGCATACGAAAATGACCATCAGCAAACAACACCTAATTTGTCAAATGCAATCGTTGATTAAAACAAAAAAAAAGAATGAGCCATTTATTTCAATTAATGAAACGGATAGAAATACAAACTCATAAACAAATTAATGCGTCATCAAATTATTTTTGGATTGATTTTCACATGAATTTACTTTATTAACTATATATATTAAATTTTAAATTTTAACTACTATATATATTAAATTTTAAATTTTAACTAACTATTAGTATATTGACACATCCATTTGTATAAGTAATTTATACAAAAATTGTATCCTTATGATTGCTCAATGAAATATTTAAGGGAAAAGAAGGGTGTAAAATTCATGGCGCTCACCGAAGTACTTGCTGAGGTTTGATGATCATCACAGGCACTAAAAGATATGGCTATCCCGCCGCTTGTTCCTTTTCTATGAACAGCTGCTGGAGATCTCTGATAATCCCATAGGTAGTGTCCTTCCCTACTCCCATATATTTAAATATTTACTTGAATTATAAGAAAAATTATAAATTAATAAAATATTAATCATAAAGTGAAGCATAATTAACCTGCTAATTATCCTGCACATAAAGGGTAGGTCAAGTATAGTTCCACTAAAACAAGTATCAATGACCGCATGAAGTTTCACTCCACGGGGTAGCGGCCTCACAATTGTGGCGCTAATTTCATCATCAATTATAGGGCCCTCGGTTTCAAAATCAATAGGACAAATCGCTTCATCAAACCCATCAATCTCATCGTGGTTATAGTCCTTTTGCCTTAATCCATGTCCCGAGTAATGAAAAAATAATGAGTCTCCTGGTTGGCAATCCTGGACTAGCCATTTCATTGCTGATCGCATGTTCTGTTTTGTGGGGATCCTTGTGGGGCTTCTCTCTTGTTCTGCATAAGCATATAAACAAGATCATGATTCAAAAGCTGGCGTTTGTTTTTTCATTTAAACTCTAAATGTATGTGAACGTATGAATCAAAAATATGTTTAATTTTATATAAACTTTTTACATATGAATGTAACATTGGAGAAAAGTTGTTTTTCACATATTTATTCTTAAAAATAAATTTAGGAGGGAAGGATAAAGGTTTATAAAGTAGATGTTATGGTTTTTTAAGAAAATAATATTCAATGCATTCAGATTAAAGGTTAGTTTAAGATTGCAATAACCGATAAAATAAGATGTTTTTATTGTATGGATGAAATAAGCTGCTGAATAAAAAAACAAATTGGTGTATGGCTTCAAGCTTGAAAAGCAGAGTGCATAGGGGGCCTAAATATTGTCAATACTTATGAAATAGACTAATAGTATTTCTACCACAATCCTAAATAGAACCTTAATATTAAGTAAAAAAAAATTGACTGTATTAAGATATTTTTGGTAAAATTTCACTTTAAGCCAAAAAACAAGCATACATAAAATAACTTACACCAAGTTCAATAATGAGGAGCTATATATGTCTTTTGAGACACAACTGGTGTGTGGTAAATATGACTTTTAAATTATAATTTTGATAAAAAAGTAATAACTTTATTAATAAATTTTTCCTTACACAAGTATAGAAAGAAATAAAATTAGCTTTCAAACCATAACAAGTATTTATCAAACATTTTAATGTTACAATTCAAAAGTCGCTAGTGCCCAACCATAATATGAAATAGGACCTTAATGACTGAAGCTAATCATATTGGGTGTTCACTCAAACGACAACATGACTTTTAGTAAATTTACTTTGGATCCAATGCTATTCCAAAATTCTAATCATTTATAAATCTTTGGGCCACCTTTGTATTTTTAACGGCTTACAATTTTATTGATGTGTAGATAAGATTCAATTTCATAGCATATCAGGCAATTACCAATCCCAAGTTATAAAAAGATGGAGAATGAAAAGCTAAGATCGCAACTTCAAAATAAAAAATGTTTGAATAATAATAAACGTACCTGTGAGTATAAGTACGGAGTCACTTGGAAACCCTAAAGTATCAACCAAAAGAAACCGCATGCGCTTAACATCATTTACACATCCAGAAAGCTTGTAAGATGTTCCATTGTAGTTCACTCCACACAGCAGAGCTTTTTTCCTCCAGTGAGCCGGAGAAGGTGGCAACACCGGCCATGGTCGGGGTTGATCCACAAAATTATTAAAGCCATTATTAAGTAAAACCATATTGGGGTATATGTCTGCTGACACCCTATTGAACCGGCGTGGACCTGCTGCATGGACCCGAGGTTCAAATAGCTGCAAACCATTAAAGCTATTATTATGTAAACCGTCGGCAGCAAGCATATTAGGGATTATATTGTTTGACGCTCTACTGAACCGGTGTGGCCGGGCTGCTGATGGACCATGGACTTGCTGCTCAAATGGCTGAAACCTGGTAACAGCTTGGCAATCAGGACAGTGGCCGGTTAGTGCCTGATGACCACATCTGTTGCACCTTTCTCTTCTACTTGCCATTGGTATGATTGACGAGTTATGCTTGAGTTTGCGAATTGTGATTGGATACCTGTTCTATCATTTATAGTTAATAGTTGAAAAATAAAATTTAGTAGAAGCGAATCAGATTCACTTGCTTTTTGGTTTGGTCCGGTGAAGTTTCTTTGAATCTAATTCTGCTCAATTTTCTAATGAATTCGGTCCTGACAAGAGGAACATAATATTTTTTGGGAATGAAATAATTAATGCCCATCTTCAAAAAGATATATCGCAGGGAATTCGACTTGTCTAGTTGGAGATATTTTTTTAATCCAAATAGGCTTGGCACAAGTTGGGCGTTGCAAATACAAAGTACTTTCTCAAACTCAATTAATCATTTAATGAATTCTTTTTCATTACTTTTGTGGCGCGTTTACTAATCAATAATCGAACTGATGAGATAAAATCAGAATAGGTTGAAATCAAAATAACAAAATAGGAATCATAATTGAAATAAGAAATGGAAATCAAATCAAATTATTTACTTTAACAGTAGGTATTGAAATCGGAATGAGCTGCACAATATTCCTATTGATCTGCGTACTTTATAATAGAATCAAAATGAATTGTTCAAAAGTTACTAATATACTCTTTATGAATTATAGTACTTAGTATTATTTGTAATAAGAATAAAAATTATAATAAAACTGAAAGTAATAATAATAATGACAATAATATTTACTAAAACAATAAAATTAATATATTTTAATCATGATAATATTAATAAAAATAATGTTAACATTAATTAATAATAATTAAAATAATAAAGTTAATGTATTTTTTATGATGAAGATGATAATAATCATAAATTTTCATAATGATAAATGACACGACTCAAAATTGTTGATTACTCCTAAATATAAGATTATCTAGTTATAATATAAACTAGCAAGTTCGTGGTCTAATCACAAGAAATCTGAAAATCTAGTGGTCAATTATTAAATAAAATTAATTGTAGAAAAAGAAACTATTTGTTTGAAAAGTACTAAACATTATGGGATCTACTCTTGCTATTTAAATTATGGTCATAATACTTACTCATATTATATTTTATATTTGTTTAATTATAATATGACTTAAATATTAATTAACCGCTTATGGATAAATATGGAGATAAAGTATATAATGTGCTACAACAATATGGCATGTCGACTTTATGTCTAAGTACCATATGGATTCAAAGTGGATCTAGATTTATAAATTAAAACAAAATAAAAATAATAAAAAAATAACATATAAATAATAAAATATAAACTTACTTGAGAAAATAAATAATTCTATAATTTAAATCTTTTACTTGAGAATATTAGTTATTCATATTTATAAACAAGACACTCATTTTCTTTTCACAAGAAACGAGAAGAAATTGTTTTCTAAGCTTTTGCCTTCCTTTTCTTCTCTCTAATTCTCCTTTTTTCTACCCTTCTCCTCCTTTTATACGTAGCCAGTGCCTCTTCTCATTTTTATTTCATTAATTTTTAATTTGTTTTATTATTATAAGAAAAGAAAGAAAGAAAAAAGTAATAGTCAAAGTGGTGGTAGCCACTTGACTATCACTTTATCAACTGGCTTCACTTTCGTTCCCCCTCTTTTAATCCATACAATCCATATTCTTTGTTTTTCCACTTTTGGCTCTAATTTCCTCTTTATTTCTAAAATATATCTATAATATAAAATTCAGATAAAATTAACATAGTACAAATTAATTTAACATAAAATTATATTAGGGTAGCATTAACATAATTTATAGATTATGAGTGCATAAATAAAAAGTATAAGTGAAAAATAAATAATTTTGACCATTATTAAAAATATACTTTTTGTGTTAATTACACCCCCAACCAACTTATTGCTAACCCCTAGCAAATTAAGTAATAATATGTGGCGAAATTCAAACCCAAATTGAATTTTTTTTTTTTTAGGGAAATTGTGTTTACTTCTTTAATTACATTAATGAAAATAATCAAATAAAAATATAAGCATTATCGCCACGCTAAAAAAAATCACTCTCCAATCAATCATTCAGACAAATAAGTTAAGTAAACTCATATAAAATGATTAGTTGTGAAAACTATATTAATCAATGCCACTACCAAGAATAACATGTTGAACTCCAAAATCTCTCAGGTTAGAATGACACTCTTAAAAGAAAATAAATCCAATAAGAACAGTCACTCCAAGAAAAAATAGATTGACAAATAATAGAAAAACAATATCACAAACTTTTACTAAGATGAAAGAATAATGTCTATACCTTATAAAAGAATAAGATCTCAAGTCAAAAGAATTACTAGTCAAACTAATAATATTCTTTCTATTCATTTTTATGCATCGTCACATTTTTTAATCCATAATACTACCTTTTACTTTAGGCCATAGTTCTTTAAAATCAAGGACTTTTAATAGGAGGTAATATAGCTAGGGACATGACTAACAAAGAATGAATAATAAGAAAAACAAAATATATATTTGAGAAAAAATAGAGATCATTTGGTAATTGCAAGGTGCTTTTTACTTTCTCTCATTTATTTTATTTTTTATTTTCTTATTATTATTATCATAACTCCTTTTTTGGTGATGTATCACTTTTCTAAAAAAAACCATATATATTTTCCTAAATCATGAATAAATGATGGAAAATATAAAATATAAGGTATTACTCTAAATTAGTGTGGGATAGGATGATGATAAGTTAACAAAGAAGACGCTTATACATATGTACATACACACACACATATATATAAGCTCAAAAGGAGTAACTATAGATATTTCAAAATAAGGATGGCTAGCAAAAGCTCAAGTGGATCATTGATGACCTTTTTGTCATTTTTTAGAGATCTAAATAGTCATTCTCATCTACTAATTCAATTAACTTTCAGATATAGCAACAAAACATGAACTCTTTTTAATTTTTTTTATTGGTTAACTCAAAAGAAGAAAATAGAGATCATATATAAAATAATAAACCGCTAAGCTATAAAAAATATTAAAAAGAAAGGTTGCTCTTCAAGAAAAATAATAGACTTAAAAACTCATTCGGAACTTGTTATGAGATCCACATTCCTTCAAATAACTCAATCAATGTCACTCTTCAATTCTCTTAATTCACACTTGTGACCAACATGAACATGCAAATTGTCAAACATGGCATAAAATAATTCAAAGCCAAAGATAATATAAATACAAAAATTTAACAGTTATCATGTCATCCAATGTAAAAAAATTACACAAATTGCGTTAACTTTTCTTTTCTTTTAAACACCTCACTCGCAAATCTATTGTAAATATTGTTCTCAATGTTTCATAATCTAAAGATGTACATGCAAAAAGGTGAAAAGATAAAGAAGACATAAATAATAGAAGAAGAATTTAGAGATATCACACCTCAATTGGTTGTAGAAACATAAAAGAAAATGACAAAGAAGAAGAAAACATTATAAAATAACTTTTTCTTTTTTTCTTTTTTCTTTTTTGTAACAAACAAAACATTATTGATACTAAGAAGATCCATTTCCAGCCATCTTCAAATTTATCTAAAGCTAGTAGAAACATTACTAGGATTAAGAATTTAATAAAAATACAATAGACACAACTATCAATTATTCTATATTTGTTAACTATTCCTTCCCTAGCCCTCAATATCTTAAAGAATATCTTAAAAGAAAGAAATAGAGTTCAAAAGATATCACCTGAACATTATGATAGAAGATATCTACAAATAGATAGTTAAATTTAATTTGTGCTTCTTATTAGGACTTCTACCATCATCAATCGACTAATCCAACGCCAAGGTCTTGAGATCTATCTCTCATATGTAAACTTGTAAAAGATCTAGTAATTGATTAGTAATAAAAGTACAAATAAAGGGTTCTTTTTAGTATTACTAAAATTAAATGATTTGTAATTACATGGTTAACAAATGATATCAAACCATCATAAAAGTTATTTTTTTATGAATGTTCAAATAGGGTCAAGATATAAATATAACTAGTGCCTCTAAAGTTATAAGATCTCCTGGAAAGAAAATGAAAGCATCAACATGATTTAATGTTTCAGATATTCTCTTTTTATACTTGAGATGACTAACTCCTCTCCAGTTCATGAGTCAACCAAACATCCCAGAGGTTTCAAGGCTATTGGGATGATACCTAAGCAGCTTTTGAGACAAGCTTTGATAACCCTTGGTCACTTCCTCCATATGTTAGGTATATTTTTCTTTCTGCTAAAACTCGACTAAGATCTATTGTTGCCTCAACAAATTCTTTGTATTTGCCATTATGAAATCTAGAAAGCATACAAAAAGTTCTTGAATTTTTTGCTCGAACTTGCTGACATGGAGACAATTCTCAAAAAAAATTTGTGAGTATTAAAAAATCAAGCTCGTATTTAAAGACCTTAGTAACTAACACAATAATGCACATATATAAAGGGGATGGTGTGTTTGCAAAATCATATGTCAAGCTAGCAGCTCAAGATTAAAAAACAAACAGTAAAAGAGAATAAACATTACTAGATATAAAATCACACCATTAAAAGTAATAATGTAAAGGGAAATTATCCACTAACCACCTATTTTTTTAGGCTTTTTTAAAAATACACAATTCTTTTTTTTTTGGCTGAATTCTATGTAAAGTTACATTTCTTTGCACTTTTCCACTTTTGTCTGGAGACTATTTTAATATTATTGATGTCTAGGGGCAAATTGGTTATTTCACTAGTGCAATTGAAAATGACACTGTTTGCTAATTGTACTTGTCCACATTTCATCATTGATTATTTTTGGCATTTACTTACAATGAAATTGTCATTTTGTTAAGATTCCGTTAGTACTCTTAACACTCTTCAGAAAAAAGTGAAAAAGTGCAAAGAAATATTACTTTAAATGGAATTCAGCCAAAAAAAAAATTGTGTATTTTTTAAAAAGCCCAAAAAAGCAGGTAGTCGGTGGCTAATATCTCTAATGTAAAAGATAAAAGAACAAAAAAGTAAAAGGATATTTACTACTGGTTGTGATTGTGGCTCATATTTTCTTCTAGTTTTACGTTTAAAAAAAACGGCTAGAAAGCCCTATATGGGTCAAGGATAGGTTTTTCACCCAATTTTCTTATAAAATGGTAAACATGATCACTTATAATTAGATTCTGAGACTATATCATGCACATTCTTTTCGAAATAATGGTCATAACTAGTAAATTACATGTTGTATGTATCCCTTGGGATGTGATTAAAGAGTCAAATGGAAGTCATGCTGACACAACCCGCCTGAAACCCTAGGGCGAATCTGCCTAATTCTATTTAATCGTTCTGATGTTATCTGATTAATTAGGATTCTACCAAAAAATTTGAAAGAGTCTCCCCTATATTTATCATATAACCAAATCTGCAAAATTATGAATCAAGCACTCCCAAAAGAATTTCAAATACAACTATCTCTGAACAACCAATCTCCTCAACAAAATGCCAAATTATTCAATATCCAATATCAATAAATACATATATTATCCGCAATCTCTAAAATGTAACAAATTATACAATCTCAAAATATCTCAATAAATCAATTGATAACTCCTAACATCATAACATGGCCATAATGAGGAAAATAACTATTGCTGCTGGGTTGACTGTTGTACCTGCGAATCTCCTGTTAGGGGGGGGGAATATAATAAAACGGGATGAGTATAAAACTCAGTGAGCTTAGTGAGTGGATAATAGTTTTTGAAAATTGGAATGATTTTCAAACCTTTGATCTGTCTTTCTATTCTAAACTACCTTCAAAGAACTTAAGATCTTTCTATTAATAGCATCCTCTTCATCATCAAATCCTACTACTACTGCCGTTCAACTTACTTCCTCTTTATCTTTACCTAAAAATGTTACTAAGCATATGTCTAATAAGATTGAAAGCCTTGTTGAATATTCTTATATTCCTGATTCTGCCCAAGTTACTAAATTTGTTTTCCCTTTTGTCAATCCTTATCAGTTGTATAAACACCCTTATTCTTTTATTAGATCTATCAGTACTCTTATTCGTACAAATAGTCCTTCTCCAAAGGAATTTATCCAGTCTTTTTCTCTTGATTCCTGTTCCCTTCAGTCAACCAATGCAGAACAATATGTAACCTTTGAAATTCCTCCTGGACTCATTTCCTCTTGGAAACAAGCCAGATATACTCACTTTCATCTTGGTGGAGTTCGTCTTATCCTTACCCTTCATGGCCGAAAAGGTGTAGCTGCAACCGCCCGAGTAGCTCTACTTGATACTCGCCTCAAAGCCTATCAACAGGCTACCATTGGCACTGTTCTTACCACATTACATTCTGAAAGTGTTGTTCTTACCGTTTATCCCAATTTTAACCTTTCCTTAGATGATCCAAATCTTTCCACTTTCCTAAAAGTTCAAGTCCAAATCCAAGGTGCTGATCAAGTTGCTTCTGCCAGAATAGCAACTTTACACCATCAACTGGTATATCGTCTTCAAAACCATTCCCTTGACCTACCTACTACATATAAAACCAATTCTGAAACCTTGATGATCTTTACTAAAACTCCAGATATCCCCACTATTATCCAAATTCCTCGTCAGATCCCTAGAGAAGATCTACTCAAGCTTATTCCGCTTGAATGGATAACCAATTATGAACAATTTAACCAAAACATTACACTAGTCCAAACCTCTAAAGCCATGTGTGAACAACGTAGTGATGGCACTGTTTGTGCTGATTTCAAACCTCCTCCTACTTCCTCTTTAGAACTACCCAGACTTTTTTTTACCTGTTCAATGATTCAGCCAGTTCCAAACCCTCTAGAACGCTTTCCTAATGGCAAACTTCTTCCAATTTAATCATTTTCCTCTAAGGGTCATCCCATTTATCCTTCTCATCTTCACGGTCATTTTCTTGGGGATATTCCCAGATCAAGTCTTTGTGATCCCACTTGTCCTTGTATAGATGACCATGAAAATGAAGACCCATTCTTTACTTAGAAGAAAAAGAAAAAGATCATCTATCCTGAATCCAAACTCCTTGATGAGTTTAATAAACCTGATTCAGATTATCCTCCTCCTCTACCTTTGTATATCAAAGGTCTCAAATGGATAAAGAAGCATGAACCCTATACTTGCAGACAAAAAGTCCCTCATATTATCTCATCTACTCCTCTTCCTTCTACTTGTATGATGTTTTATCATCTCTCTTCCCAAGAATACCAACAATAGTTTTCTCCTCTGGAAAAACAAACAGATCCCCAACATAATGTCATTTCTAAACCCTTTGTCAATTCTCCTATCACTTCCACCGGTTATCTAGAAGAACCCAAACCTTTTGAAGCAATTCTTAATTGGCAAACACAAAATACCAGGGCACAGAATCAGTCTCTTTCCTCTCTCCATTCTAAAATGGACCAAATGCATCAACATTGTAATGTACTTGAGAAAAAAGTTGATACCATCTCTGATAGGCTTACAGATCTTTATCATGGGTTTTATGCCAGAGTTGTCGAACTTGATTTTGAACTTCGAGCTATGATTCAACAAGGAGTTTTTACTCCTAAGTTTAACCAAAAAGAAAAAGAAATTCGTCGTTTGAAAGCTGAAATATCTCGAATTGAGGCTGATAAGCAAAAACAATCCCTGTTTACCATTTCCCCTTTTTTGCCAGTACTTTCTCCTGAACCCTTTCATCCTTTTGGAACCATGTTACAACCACCTCGCCCTTATGATCCTTCTAAGTTGTTTCCCATGACCTATACTTTGTTTCCAAAACCACCTAAACCAAAATCCTCAGCCCGACCACCTCCTCCACCAACACCACAAATTTATCCTAAACCTAGACAATCTCCCATTTATATTCATGAACCAGTTGTATCTTCTCAATCTATTCCCTCTACTTCCTCTTCTCAACCATCTAAAACTGACCAGAAAAGGCCCATGATTAGCATGATTCATCCATAGCCTGACCCACTACCTTCAGATAATGATTCTGATTCTTCTACTGAGTCTGTTTCTCCCTTAGAATATACTTCTGACTTAGAAACATACTTAGTAGATATTTCTAATCTACTCATGGTTGGTCCTGATGATATTGAACAACCAACTCAATCTGGTACTTCTACTCAGAGACCGTCTACATCTCGTCCCCGAGATACTTCAACTTATGTTGATATTCCTTCTGATATTGAAGAAGAAGGTGAAAGTTCTCATCCTCCACTTCGTACGAGAGCAAAGCCCAGTTCCACTGAAAATGGTCCATCGTTTACTTTTGATGATTTACCACCATCCATATGGCATGAACGTCTCCAGGAATTATTTGCCTATTTAGACCTTCAGATGGTTCGCCCAAGTGCTAAACTTTTGACTGTACTGAAAGAATTCGTCTCTCAATTCACCAGTTCTTTAAGAGATTGGTTTGATAGCCTCGGTGAATAAAGACAGTTAACCTACATTCATCTTCCTAATGTCTCTTTAGCTCTTGCTTATATCCATGATCAATTTCTTTAAGAACCTGCTGCTCTCTTTACTGTTGCCAAAAGAGATTTCCTGCAAATGAAATGTTACTCCCTCAGACCACCTGATCTGCAATACCATTTTAAAATAATGAACATCCTGTTTCATAAATTGGGTGGATATAATGATCTTACCCTTAAACATGTCTTTCTTTCGTCCCTTCCTGTTGAATTGCAACAAGAGATTCAAAGACAAATTACAACCACCAAAATCAATATTGATGAAACTTCTCTTGGCAAACTTTTTCAGTTAACCATGGCCTGTCTTGATCATCTCTGTGATAAAAAAAAATTCTTCAGAGAAATTATCAAACACAAAGAACCTTTCAAATCTGCTTGTAAAAAACCTTATTTGGAAATCAAGTTCAAAGATAAGAAGTCTTGTGACTGTCATCCAAAGAAAAGGCATCATTGGTTTAAAACTAGAATTAAACCACCTGACACCAGACCATATAGACAACGTCCAAAAAGACATCTGCGGTATTATAAACGCCATAGTTCTGCAGATATCCTTGCAAAACAGAAAAAAAACAGCCGATGTTTTATTTGCAAAAGGAAAGGTCATTTTGCTAAGGATTGTCCCAAAAATCCTAAAAGGGCAGTTCGCTTTGTCCAACATCTGTAATCTGTTGCAGAATTTTCTCGTACTGAGGATCAAATAGAATATCTCTATTCTGAGCAAGAATCTCCTAATGAAAACACTGTATTTGCTCTAGAATATTCTGATGTCTCTGAACAATACTCTTCTTCAGATTCCTCTGATTCTGAAGTTGATGATTGTGTCCATCTTATTTATCATTTTGATACCTCTCAGTAAAAATCTTCCTTATCTATCCATCCTGAAATTCTAGTTTCTTCAGTAAAAATTCAAATCTTTCCCTCTAAATATGCCCGTCCTATCCCTCTTATTGGATTCATTGATACTGCCGCCCAGCGTAGTATTCTCAATCCAGCTCTTTTACCTCCTAATGTTTGGGAAAAGTCTCAAGAACATTTCAAAGCTACTAATGGAAAGATTTTCTCTATTCAGCTTCGAACTCGAAAACCCGTTGGAGTTCAATTGTTTCCCAAATATACTATTTGGCTCAAAGTCATTGGTTCAAATTTGCCCAATAAAGATCTGCTTATTGGGTTTGATCTTCTTTGCCAAGCTGAATGTATCCAGATTCTTCCCATTGGAATACGGTTTAAATCTTTTTTTCAGCCATATACAAACATGCTCAAGATGTATTTTTTAGCCAACTCTCCAACTAATTGCCAATCCATTACGGCCCAACTCTTTAGATTTTGTCCAGAAAATCATCTTGTGTTTGACCATCCTAGCCTATTATGGAAAATTTCAGCCTATTTTATTAAGTTTCCCTTTAAGCTTAATGAAGACATAAACCCTACCAAAGCTACCCATCCAGGAATGAGTCCATCTAATCTTTTTTTGGCCTAAACTGAATGTGCACAGTTAATGGCCCAAGGTCTCATTGAGCCCACATCTTCACAATGGGCTTGTCAAGTATTTTATGTAGAAAAACGAATTGAAGCCCTTCGAGGAAAAAAATGGTTGGTTATTGATTACCAACCTTTAAATCAATTCCTACAGGATGATAAGTTTCCTTTACCTAGACGTAACAATCTTTTCACTTATCTCCAAAATGCCAAAATATTTTCTAAATTTGATCTAAAATCAGGATTTTGGCAACTAGGAATTCTTCCCTCTGAACGACACAAAATAGCTTTCTGCATTCCAATGCCCATTACCAATGGACCATGTTACCTTTTGGACTCAAAACAGCTCCTTCCATATTCCAGAAAGCCATGACCCAAATTTTCCAACCCATTCTTCATCATACCTTTGTTTATATTGACGATCTGTTACTATTTGCAGGTACTTATGAAGAACAGCACAACCTGCTTCAACAGTTCTATGATATTGTCCAGAGATATGCCATCATGTTATCTGACAGAAAAAGCACCATTGCCACAGACACTATTGAGTATCTTGGTATGAATATACACAATGGCCAATATCAGCTTGGTCCCCATATTGCACAAGAACTTCAACATTTTCCTGACCGCAACCTTACCAAAAAGCAGATACAATAGTTCCTTGGTATTGTCAATTATATCAGGGATTTCCTTCCACATGTTAATCGCCACACTATTGTTTTATTCTCTCTCTTAAAAAAGACACCTACCTCATGGAATAATGACCACACCTTTGCTGTTCAACAGCCAAAGCAAATCTCTCAAAATCCTACTGCTTTACGTATCATTACTGATGGCCATCGCATCCTTTAGACAGATGCTTCTGACACATCATGGGGTGCAGTTCTATTAGAACAATGTGATGATAAAGAACATTTTATTGGATATGTTAGTGGACATTTCACACCTGCTCAATAGCATTATCACATGATCTTTAAAGAAATCTTCGCTGTAAAGCATGGCATCCAGAAATTTGAATATCATCTCATAGGCCACCATTTCACAGTCAGACTTGACAACTCAGCCTTCCCCAACGTCCTGAACTTTAAAGGAAAAATAGTTCTTGACAAGCAGTTGCTTCGTTTTAAAGAATGGTTTTCTAAATATGATTTTCAGGTAAAACATACAAAAGGAAACCATAATCTTATTCCTGACTTCTTGTCTCGAATTCAATAACCAAAACTTATCTGCATACTCTCTTCTGTTTCTTTCCCCATAATTTTCATGGCTTCCAGATCAACTGCATCATCTCTTCCTCAGCAAGCCCTAACCAAGAAATATACTCCCATGAACAAAACCTTTGACAGTGTTTTCCATCTTCAACAATTCGCCAAATAGTTTCTGCTTTGATAGTACATGCGAGCCTACCTTCTTGAAGATAACCCTACTGTCTTCACCACCTTTCACCCAGAAAATATGTTTCTTATAGGATTATATCTTCCCATTTTCAAAGATCTCACCACTGATGAACTCTGGTATTTCTGATGTCTCACTGTTCTCCATGCTACAAAACTCATCCTGCCATTAAAATCGACCATCAAAACTCTCATGACCACCTCCAAATCAACTTCTCTGATTTGGACTTTACCAGAATGGTTCTCTCCTCTCCCCTAGTGGCATCGTACACTTCAACAACTCTCTCATGACAGACATCTTGGTTCTATCCCTCCCAACGAAGGAGATATGTTCACTTATGTGTTCATAGTCCATCGTCCTTACTTTAAACATCTAGAAACCAATTTGTTCTTTACACAAGATCGGGCATACCATTACCACACTACTCCTCATCCAACCACTCTTGAACATGACTCTATGTTTAAGAAAACCCTGACAAATTTTCTTCTTAGTCTTAACCATGTTTCACCACCATCTCAAGATATCATTTCCTCTTCCATTGGTCCTTAACATGAAATCATAATGGTTTCTAATCCATCTTAGTCCAACAAAGGTATTATTATCAAAGAAGAACGTCCAGAAACTCCTCCCTAGATTCTCTATCAAGACGCTCAGGATCCATATGATGATTTCATCCCTTTTAGTCAACATCTCCGACAACTGGAAGCACCTTTGCATGATCCACAATTTAACCCTCTGATTTTTTAACAAGGCCAATCCTCTCATCCTCCAAGTGACCCCATCATCAAGCCACATCAGTGTGTGAGCAACTGTATTCCCAATGTGGTCCATGCTCGTGGCTATCCACAATATTATGGTCCTACTTATCTTGATCGTTGCACAATGTTCTGCGGACCAGCTGGCACTTTCTGTATGAAAAGCTGCCTTAATTATGATCCTGACCGACATGAAGCAACAGATTCCAGCTTCTCTGATGATCCAGAAGTAATGAATCTATATTCTCCATAGCTATCGCTTTTGTAAAAGTTACTTTATTAAAGTTGCTTTGTAAAAAGCTAAAGTCAGGATAATAATAAACCTGCTTTATGCTTTATGCTTTTATTATTACGCGTGCTTTCTCTTTAATCATGTTGATCTCTAGAAAAAGTTAAGGGTCCTGTCTCAACCTTTTCTTTGTCTTGTCCTGTAACCTCCTCTATATAAGAGGAACTTTGGTATTGGAAATAATAAGAAGTTTTAAGAAATCTTACGAGTGTTTTTAGAAAAAAAAGAATGATCTCATCTTTTATGTCTAACTAACTCTCTTCCCTTCTTAAGTTCAATGGAGGTTTAAGATAGAAAAGAAAGGCAGAAAGAAGTTTAAATCTGTTCAATTTCTAAAACCAAGTCTTATGCGCTACACTTGCCTTTTATAAGGATCCTGTGTATAAAAAAACTTGAGGCTTCTTAGCTGTTTTCTTATCAGGCTTGGTACCAGTTAAGTGCTAGAAAGTGTATATTTATAATGGAGAAAATCATCATTTTACACTCGAAGTCTCACTAACATCCCTACTTTTATATCTTAAAGTCCCTTGTGATTTAATTATGTATGTTTTATTTTAATTAAGTATTTCATATATTTTAGGGGACATCAAGGTCATTTCATAATGAACGAGAGATCAGATAGAAAAACGGACAGCAATTTTGAACTTAGGACAGTCGAAAGCCTTAGGAAGAGCATAAAAAGATAAATGATACATCGCTTCACATATACTGATCGCTTCACACATACTGATGACGGTTGATATATACTGATCGCATACCGACAATCGCTTTATGGCACTGCTTCACCTTGCATCGTATGATGACGTGGCACGATATAATGATGTGGCGGTATTTGATTGGACGAATGATGTGGCATTGACTGATGATGTGGCATTGACTGATGACGTGTCACGATCCTATTGGACAAAAAATGTTGACCGATGACATGGCAGAATGTTAGTGGACTAAAAAAAAACGTGCGTACGGTACATGTATATACACGGAATGACAGCCCTGATGATGTGTTCCATCCAATAGGAACTTTCCACGGGGCACAATCTTGAGCATCCAAATTGTTTTAATTCGATTGCCATGATTTACTCAGTGTATCTATAAAAAGGGCGCTCCCCCCCTAATTTGACACCCATGAATCCATTTTTGAGCTTTATTTTCTGTAATTCCATCTCCATCTTGTATTTTCTACGTATTTTAATAAAATTTTCATTTTACCACTAGTTCAAATATGAGTGGCTAATTTCCTTTCAAGCTTAGGTTGAAGGTGAAGTCTCAACATGCTCCGTGGGCTTAATTTGGTAAATTTATTTTTCCTTCCCCTTTAATTTATATGGATGTTTTGACTTTTCGTAGATAGATAGTAATAATCTTGCCTGGATATCGGCTGGAATAACCGCCTCCCTAGGCATGGTTATTACTATTTGGCACGGGAAACCCTTAGCACCATATCTATTAGAGTGTGGTTCATGAGGAGTGGAAAATCCCCCTTAATGATTTAATTGGTACTAATAATGAATGTTAAGCCGATGGTGCATGTTGAGTACAGATCCGGAGATCCAAGCATTTCATTTTAATAGTTTATTCTTGACACTTTAATTTAAATTAATAGATAGCTTACATCATTGTTATTATAAATCCAACCACCAACTCAGAAAATTAATTCTACAAGCAATTAAAATCCACCTCCTCGTGGGATCGACACTCGTCACCGTTGATCTATTTTACAATAGATTCGTGCGCTTGCGAGTTCAATAAAATTTGCACAACAAGTTTTTGGTGCCGTTGCCGGGGAGGTAAGTTATTTTAATTCGTAGAATTTTTTTTAATTTCTTTATTTTTTGTAGTTGTTTCCTTGTAATTTTTATTATTATTATTATTAAAAAAAAAGAAAAAGAAAAAAGTGAAGTAGGTATTATTTTCTTTTCTTTTATTCTTTAAATTTCTATAATTTAATTTTCATGTTTTTTTTTTATTTTGTTAAATCGGCAAGTTCAACCGCCTATTAATTTATTTTAATTTGTTTCACGTATTTTCTTTTCTATATATAGCGCTTGAGTTGTTTTCATAGCAAAATTATAACAGCGTGATAAGGTTAGTATTATAATTTCTCTTTCTTCTTTATTTTTATTAATTTTGTTACCATTTTTTTTTCTTTGCATGCATGGTTGTAGGTCACAATTACCTAATCTTGAGCCTATAGATTTTGAATTGGAAAAAACACTTCGCACACATAAACACATTGAAATTAAAAATAAAATTGGGATGGATTTGCAACTAGCACCACAAGAGAGGCCATTTAAGGACTACTTCAGTCCCTTAGTTAATTTGAGCACATCATGCATACGATATCCAAATGTAGCTGCTAGAAGTTTTGAATTAAAACCTAGTGTGCTAAATTACCTCCCAACATTCTATGGCCTAGAAAATGAAGATCCATATAATCATCTGAATGATTTCCATGCTATTTGTCAAACTTTTAAATATGAGAAATTTTCAGATGATGATGTTAAGCTTAGATTATTCCCATTTTCTTTAAAGGATAGAGCTCGTTCATAGTTCAATGCATTGCCCGTTAATAGAATTAAATCATGGGAACAAATGGTAACAAAATTTTTGAATAAATATTTCCCAGTACATAAAACCAATGCTATTCGTAGGAAAATTTCAGAGTTTACCCAAAGAGAAGACGAGTAATTTTTCGAAGCAATAGAGCGATTCAATGGGCTACTCCTAAAGTGTCCACATCATGGGTACGAAAAATGGCACCAATGCCAATACTTTTTGGAGGGATTATTGCCGAATGTGCAAGAATGGCTAATGGCAACAAGTGGAGGAGAGCTAATGTCAAAAAGTGCATCAGAGATTTGGGATTTCTTCCAGCGACAAGCGGATAATTCCAAACAACAGAGTCGTTCACTCAGGAGTACTAGAAGAGTTAAGGGAGTGAATGAGGTTCACAATGGCGGATCAAGTTCAGAAATTAAAGAAGTTAAAGACATAGTTGAAGGTCTTTCCCGACAAATAGCATCGTTAACAGCTGCTAAATTAACGGAACCACATGACTAGGACTCATACTCAGATCAAGCCAATGCCATAGATGTAATGAGAAAGCCATCAAACTACAACCCTTACTCCAACACGTACAATCCCGGATGGAGAGACCACCCCAATTTTTCATGGTCTCAAGGATTCCAACAGAATGGACCAGCAGCTCCAGCTCCAACTCCACCAATGCAACCAATTCCTCAAAATCCTCAAGCCTCTCAACCACCATTTAGACCATATAATCAGAACCCAAACTATTCTCAACCTAGACCATGGGAAGATACATTCCAAAATTTCAAGAATCTTATTCACTCTAAAATCGAGCAATAAAACCGTACCATTGATGAACTGCGAAATGAGATGAGAGTGGGTTTCAACTCATAAACCCAATCAGTTTCAAACCTTAAAAAAATGGTGGGACAACTTGTTTCTTCAGTTCAAACCTTGCCGATGACTGTTGAGAAAGGTAAATTCCCAAGTCAACTAGTGCCTAATCCTAAAGGCATGTATGAAGCAAGTACCAGTTCACCTCAGCAGCATGGAGAGGTCAAAGCCGTCATGACCTTGCGAAAAGGAAAAGAAGTCGACAACAAAGTGGAGATGCCGGTAACAAAAACAACTCAAATTGTACCGGTAAATGAATAAGACTCATCATCAGAGGAGAAAGAAGAAACCAACCCACGAGAATACGTTCCAAAAGCTCCATTTCCCCAGAGGTTAGTTAAAGCAAAGAAAGGAAAATCTACAAGTGAGATTTTTGAAATCTTTAAACAGGTAAGTGTTAACATCCCTTTGCTTGATGCTATAAAACAAGTGCCATCTTATGCCAAGTTTCTTAAAGACCTTTGTACTAAAAAGAGAAACATTCATGTTCAAAAGAAGGCCTTTGTAACAGAAAATGTGAGCTCTATACTCCAACACAAACTTCCTCTAAAATACAAAGACCCAAGCTCCCCCACTATCTCATGTAGTATAGGGAACCACACAATTGATAATGCTTTGTTGGACTTAGCAGCTAGTTTAAATCTGTTGCCTTACTCAGTATTTGTGAAACTTGGACTAGGAGAATTACACCTAACTCCAGTGGTGTTACAGCTTGCAGATCGGTCCATGAAAAAACCTCGTGGTATTGTGGAGGACGTGCTTCTACAGGTAGATAAGTTTTATTTTCCTGTTGATTTCATTGTAATTGACACTCAACCCGTCCAGGATTCAAGGAAGCAGATCCCCATTATCTTAGGACGACCTTTCTTGGCAACTGCCGATGCTCACATTCAATGCAGGACTGGAAATATGCAGTTGTCCTTTGTCAATATGACGATGGAGCTAAATATCTTCAACATTGCCAAACAACCTCCCAATACAGATGATGAAATTGTTGATGTGGATTTAATCGAAGAATTAGTTGATAATGTTTTTCTTTCAAACCTTAGTGATGATCCTTTACAAACATGTTTAACTCACTTTAGTTTGAATTTTGATATTGACAGATCAATAGATGAGGTTAACGCCCCACTTGATTCAGCACCATGCATGGACATTAACAAATGGAAGTCAAGAGTAGAACAACTAGTATCATCAGAGAAGAAACTGAGTCCATCATCAGAATCACCACCAGAACTTGAGCATTGTGCATACTGGGCCATCAAGAAATTCAACTGTGACATGCAGCAAGCTAACTCAGAAAGAAAATTACAACTGGCAGAACTTAAAGAAAGTCGTAATGATGCATAAAAAAATGCCAAGATTTACAAACAGTGAATGAAAGTCTTTCATGACAAGCAAATTATGAGAAAATCTTTCACACTAGGTCAGAAAGTACTTTTATTCAATTCTCGCTTGCGCCTCTTCCCAGGTAAGTTACGCTCTCGATGGACTGGTCCCTTTATAGTCCACACAGTTTTTCCATATGGAGCAATTAAAATTAAGGATCCAAAGAACGGTGTAATTTTTAAAGTTAATGGTCAAAGATTGAAGCCATATCTAGAGTACCAACCACATGAAAAAAGGCACCGAAATAAATTTGAGTGACCCACAAAATTTTGATTAAGTTTTTTTTTATTTTTTATTTTTTTAAAAATAATTTTTTTTTATTTTTATTTTTTTAAAAATAATTTAACTTTTTGCTTTCACTTTATCGATTGAATTGTTTGACTTTTATTTACGCGTTATTATGCTTCAGTGTTGAATGATTGTATTTTCTTTTCATTGTACACCATGACAACCTCGATGAGAAAATATCTTTTAAAACGTCTTGGAGAATTTTTACGAGTGAAATTTTACTTGAGACGAATGATACAAAGTTGTATATCACATCCGATTTGGGATCAACGACCACTAACATTTGTGTCTTATGTTGAGGATTTGGAAAATCAACTCAGAGGAATAGAAGATGGGATATATAACTTCCAATTAAAGCTTGAGGTTAACTTAATAAGAGGACGAATGTAAGTTCATTTTTCTTTTTATTGTGTGTTTTCTTATTTTGTTCACTTTCAGGTTTGATTCGATTTTGCAGATTTGATTTTCTTTATTTAGTGTGTTTTGATTTATTTTCCCGTATAAGTGGCGGATAACGGTACTCCGTGATAATCAAAGTCGGTTACTTCAGTTTCCCATAATAACTGATATTCTGAGAAGAAGGTATGGACATAAATGCGATTCTAGCGAAGCTTCACAAGCGATTTCCTTCACTTCCTCAGAATGCCCTTCTTACGATCTATAAAGCTCGGTCTGAACGCATGCGATTGCTTATGAGAAATAACATCCCTGCTGACATCCGTTGGTTAATCGAGGCCATAGTACGTTTGGCAGGTGTGTTGCCTCCTAAATTTATTGCATACATGCCTGGTTCTGGTAAAGGAAATTACTCAAGAAAACGAAGAGCTGAAAAACTTCATGTTGATTGTCATAAGTGTGCCAGGATGAAATGCGATAAAAATCCTTGTTCTTTCGGAATGATGTCTGATAACAGGGAAGATAAGATTCAATTCATTAGGGATGGCTTGAATAAAGAGTCATTGGATGACATCCTTTTGTCTCTTGAAACGCATCCCAGTGGATACGTACAAAGAGCAATTCTCCAGTTATGGCCATTATTTCAGAAAGAAAGTGTCCGATATAGTCTCGGGAATCTGACTATAAACGACCTTGTTTGCCAGTTTATAAGAAAACTGGATGGGAAGCCTATCCTCGACCCATAGAGGGTGTTCAAGCCGTTTCTGGACGTAAAACCAGAGAAAGATGTGAGCCACAATCACAACTACCTGTAAATATCCTTTTACTATTGTTTTATTTTACTGTTGTTTTATTTCACTGTTGTTTTATCAATTGCATTATTGTCTTTAATAATTGAGTGCTTTTTCTTTTACTATTTCCTTTTTGACTCTCGAGCCATGTGCTTTACGCGTTAATTGACATAGACATGCTATCTCCTATACAGCTGTAAACAATTGTCACCAAAATCCTTGATATATGATCTTTTCTTTTTAGACTCACAAATTGTTTTTGAGAAGCATCCCAATGGCAGCTACTGCCAATAAACAATTCAAGAACATTTGTGTGCTCTCTGGATTTAACTATGGCAAACATAAAGAGTTCGTTGAGGCAGCCATCGATCTTGATCAATGCATAGCAGAAAGAAATTTGCATCTGGTTTATGGAGGAGGTGACCGAGGGTTATCAAAACTAGTCTCAGAAGCTGTTTATCTCAGAGGGAGCCAAGTGTTAGGCATCATCCCAAGAAGCCTCAAACAGTTCGCTGTGTGTCTAACTCACCAACTGGAGAAGAGTTAGTTGTCTTAAGTATGCAAGAAAGAATAATTGAAATGCTAAATCATGTTGATGCTTTTATTTTCCTACCAGGAGATCTTGCAACTCTAGAGGCACTAATCACATTAGCATCTTAGGCCCATCTGAACATTCATCAGAAACCTATCAGTTTGTTAAATGTCAATAATTTTTATGATGGCTTCATCGCATTTCTTAACCATGCAATAAAAAACCATTTCATCCTTTTCACAGTAAAAAAATTTTTTATTTGTGCTCATACTGCTAACGAGTTACTTGATCTATTACAAGCTTATAGACCAGAGCCAGATCCCAAGGCCCTTATGTTGGAATGGCCAACTAATGATGGTAACAATAGCCGTAGTAAGAAGTGAAAATTAGATTTAACTCTCCGCTTGTAAATATTTTCTTCTGTGATACGGCACTCAGGTGATGTCTTCTAAACCTTATTTTCTTTCAAACATTGAGGACAATGTTCCGTTCAGGTTGGAGAGAGGGAATAGTTGACAATTGTGGAATATCTCAATCTTGGTGTAGTTTTTACTGATGTTTGTTGTAGAAACTAACTGTGGCTAAATTTTTGCGTCGAAGATGGCTGAATATGGAGTGTAGTAACTCTAGAAACGCATCTTCTTATTATAAAAAAAAAATCAAACATTTCTTGCTTTGACAGTCATTTTAAGTGTGATTTTTCTAGCTTCTTTTACCAATTAGTTTTTCTATGTCATTTTCACCATTCTGCATGCATAATTTTCATGACTAAGAATAGGTTTGGGGGTAGAATTTTTTTAAAAAAAAAGCATTTTGTGTGATCTTTTCATAATTAGATGACATGATAACTTTCAAATTTTAGTATTTGTATTATCTTTTGTCTTTAGTTATGTTACACCATGTTTGTTACTCTACATGTTGATGTTGGAGACAAATATAAGTTGCTTGAAAGAATGAACATGTCATAATAATTTCCAAGTGAGTTTTTGAGCCTGTTATTTTTCTTGGAGAGTAACCCTTTTTGCTCATTCTTCATTCAGCTTAGCAGTTTATTGCTTTATACATTATCTTCAAAAAAAAAAAAACTAAAGTGTGTGTTGCCACATCTGAAGGTCCATCTAACTAGTAGATATAGAAGATTATTTAGAACCCTAAAAGATGACAGAAAGGCCATCTTTGGTCCGTTTAAGCCTTTCTAGCCAACCTTATTAATATGTATCCATAGTTAACCCCTTTGAGCCTTAAAAAAGAAATAATAATAATAATAAAATAAAAATAAAGACTTTTTCTTTGGCAACCTATTATCTTGTCCCACTCCAATATGGAGTATCACCTTATATTTTGTATTTCTCACCACACATTTATGTTTGAAAATAAAGATAATTTTGCATTCACAAAAAAGGTGCTATAAAAAAAAAGAGAGAGAAAAAGAAACAAAAGAAAAAAAATATGTATATAAATAAATAAATAAATAAAAAAAAGAAAAAAAAGATTTTTCAAGAGAAAAGCACCTAACAATCTCCAAAGTTCTCTATTTTTCA
The DNA here is from genome assembly GCA_030449905.1 of Luvunga scandens. NCBI lineage: Eukaryota > Viridiplantae > Streptophyta > Magnoliopsida > Sapindales > Rutaceae > Luvunga > Luvunga scandens. The sequence goes on along the minus strand of JASUUG010001017.1, from coordinate 3,724,669 downwards.
AACATATATTTTGATTTTCCTATTATCCTTTCTTTGTTAGCCACGTCCCTAGCTTACGTTACGTCCTAATAAAAGTCCTTCTTCATTTTAGGGAACTATAATCTGAAATAGAAACTAGTTATATGGGTTGAAAAGATGTGGTAGAGCATATTAAAAAAACAAAAGGATGATGAATATATTGGTTTGATTAGCATTTTTGAATTAAAATCGTACTATTTCTAAACTGAGGGCATATTTCTATCACCTTGGTGAGAGTGTGTGATATTACTTCTTTATTATTTTTACTCAATTTACCATTCACTGGAGTGACTATTTTTGGGTTTAATTTCTTTGTGAGAGTATCACTACTACCGGTGAGATTTTGGGGTTTGATATGTCATTCTTGAAAGTGACTCAATTACTGAAGTTGTGACAAAGTTTTCTAAACTGATTCATGTGGAGAGTTGATGTGGGAATGATATTTCTTTAGACTGTAGATAATGCTTATACTTTTGTTGGATAGTTATCATTAGTCTGATTGAATAAATAAAACTGTTTAAAAAAACATTTCATTTTTTGTTTGAGTTTTGTTTTCGCTTAATTTGCTAGGGACTAGCAATAAGCTGGTTGGGGGGTGTGTTGAGTACTAGAAAGTGTGTATTTATAATGGAGAAAATCATCATTTTACACTCCAAGTCTCACTAATATCCTTACTTTTATGTCTTTAAGTCCCTTTTAATTTAATTATGTATGTTTTATTTTAATTAAGTATTTTATGTATTTTATGGTATATCATGGTCATTTTACAAATAACCAGAGTTCAAATGGAAAAACGGACAGTAATTTTAAACTCAGCACAGTTGAAAACCTTAGGAGGAGCATAAAAAGATAAATGGGGTACTGTTCACATATACGGTACTGTTTACATATACGGTACTGTACACAATACTGTACTGTACACAATACTATTCACGACATTGTTCACTTGTACAGTACGCTGACGTGGCGGCATTTGATTGGACGAATGATGTGACATTGACTAATGACGTGTCACGATCCTATTGGACAAAAAATGTTGACCAATGACGTGGCAGAATGTTAGTGGACCGAAAAAACGTGTGTGCGGTACATGCATATACACAGAATAACAGCCCTGATGATGTGTTTCATCCAATAAGAACTTGCCACGTGGCGCAATCCTGAGTGCAATCCTGAGCGTCCAAATTGTTTTAATCCGATGGCCACGATTTAGTCAATGTATTTATAAAAAGGAGCCTCCCCCCCTAATTTGACACCCCTGAATCCATTTTTGAGCTCAATTTTCTGTAATTCCATCTCCATCTTGTATTTTCTATGTATTTTAATAAAATTCTCATTTTACCCCTAGTTCAATTATAAGTGGCTAATTTCCTTTCAAGCTTGGGTTGAAGGTGAAGTCTCAACATGCTCCATGGGCTTAATTTGGTAAATTTACTTTTCTTTCCCCTTTAATTTATATGGATGTTTTGACTTTTCGTGGATAGATAGTAATAATCTTGTCTTGATATCGGCTGGAATAACCGCCTCCATAGGCAAGGTTATTACCATTTGGCACGGGAAGCCCTTAGCACCATATCTATTAGAGTGTGGTTCATGAGGAGTGGAAAATCCTCCTTCATAATTTAATTGGTACTAATAATGAATGTTAAGCCAATGGTGCATGTTGAGTGCAGATCCGGAGATCCAAGCACTTCATTTTAATAGTTTATTCCCACAGCTTTAGTTTAAATTAAAACATTGCCTACATAATTGTCATTATAAATCCAATCACTCACTTAGAAAATTAATTGTACAAGCAATTAAAATCTACCTCCTCATGGGATCGACACTCGTCACTGTTGATCTATTCTACAGTAGATTCGTGGGCTTGCGAGTTCAATAAAATTTGCACAACAGTACCCGTTTTTAAGCTAAGGAAAAGTTATTTTAGGGTTTTATAACCTTCAAGAAAATATCAGAGTGGTTTCTTGTTTGATCAAAACACCATCTCATCAAAATATCACTAAAACTTAAATAACTTATTAAATTCAAATCATATACTCAATTAACGATATCGCAAATATACTGCATAAATTAATGAAAATTCATAATACTTATAACATCAATACTGAAATATCAAAAAATATCACCAAGCAAGTACCCAGGGGAAATAATCTCATCATATTCGGACCTCGACGAACGGGTAATGACGTACTATCTGGGTACAATCACGCCCCGGAGCTACACGGATAGACAAGGAAAAGGCATATCATATCACATCATATCCGGACCTCAACGGACAGGCAATGACATAATGTTTGAATACAATCATGCCCCGGCACTACATGGATAGATTAGAAAATATCATCACATATCCCATCATATCTATGCATGCATAATCTGGCCGCAAAAAGATAAAGTCGCCCGAGTACACGGGCCAAAGCCTCTTTGTGTACTCAGACAGGCCCCAAAAGCCTGTATCTCATCTGTATCACTCTATTTGGAAGGGAAGGATACTGTCTAATGATTTTAAAAATGATCATTATGCTCATATTCATATACCTTGTACACATATACATAAACATATAATCTCATCCAAAATCTCATTTCCTTTTTCATTAACATATCTTAAATCTACTTTTCTTTTCTTTAAAAATATTATAATGCATATTCAAAATCGGTAACCAAAATCATTAATCAAACACATTTCTCATAATAGATACCAAAATATAGATAAAATCCATTTTTATAAAATCATTAAATCAAAGCCTTTAAAAAATCAATCTCGTAAACAAGCTTTACCATATTTTAAAATTATAATAAACTACAATGAAAATAGATTTTGTATAGTCCACTCATGTGAGGTGTCTGAACTTGGTATCGACAACATCCGCGGGTTGATTCTCGTTCGTGGATTCTCCTAATTTAAGGAAATAACATAATTACTAACTATAATTACAAATTATAACTAATATGTTTGAAACGACATTTATGCAATAACATATTCTCGAATTCATAAAAGTACCAAAATGCCCTCCACATCAAAATTCATCAAATTATTCTCAGAATTACATATTATCAAACTATCCTCAATTTTAATTACAAAGATATCCACAAGTTTTGAATTTGTAAAATTATTCTAAAAAAAGGTAAAATTACCAAAATACCCTTAACGACGTAAATTACTGAATTAACCCCAAAATCTCAAATTACCTAACTGCCCTGATCTGAAATTACCAAAATGTCCACCAATTTTAAAATTACAGAATTACCTAAAAAGTTTATAAAATTATCGAATTGCCCCTAACAATCAACGGTGATCGAAACTTAGTCAACGGTGACGGGAAGGTCAAGTCTGCTGATTCTGACCTCGGTGAGTCCAATGGTGCTGGCAATGACCTCCTACAAGCGACGGCGACGACGGATTGAGCTCCGTAAAATCGTGAGCTTTCTAGTGGTCGATTGGTTGCAATCCAACCGTTTCAGGTGACGTGGTTGGTGGGGAAATGATGAGGGGAAGTTGAGGAACAAGATCCAAGTAGTGGATCAACCTAATTCTAGCTAGATCGGTGGTGGGGAGAAACGGGTTTGGCTGTGACTTTTCAAGCTCGATCGCCGGCGTTCTGGTCTATTTCCAATGACGAGGACGGAAGGAATACAACCAGTGGCTCACAAGCTTCAGATCGATACCAAGATCGGCCGGTATGGTGGCTAGAATCACGAGTTCCGACTGGATCAGGCGTGGGGATTCGGGTCGCTGATATGGGTCTGTAACAACTTCTTTTCTCTCTCTCTCTCTCTTTCTTTCTATTTTAAGAAAGAAAAAAAATGCTTCTCTCTCTACTCTTTCCTTAAATAGAAACCCTTTTTTTTTAAAATCCGTGTCCATATGTTACAAATGCAATGACTCTTTATTCAATCTATATCTAATGAATTTATTGAAGAGTCGAAAGGATGTCATATAATGACTTTTTATTCAATCAATGTCCAATGAATTTAATCTTTCTTTTCATTACTTTGAGACCCTATGCTCAAAGATGTATAAAGACTTCTGTTGCAGTTTGTTCGGGCCAATTTATGATAAGAAAATCAAAGTCATTTTAACTTTTTGTTTTCTTGAATAGTTTCCTTTTCCACAACTAGGCATGCAGACAACAAATTTGAGAAGTAATTCACTTGCTAACTGTACTTTTGCTTGGATTAACTAACAGATGTCAACAAGAATGTTATTTCTCATAAATAGACAACCCTTTTGATTGAGTTTTATATATTTGAGGAGGGCATTCTAACAAAATGAGGGAAACTAGTTATAAAGCTTTGCAAGAATTGCATTTCTATCCATACCTTGGCTTAAGAATGTCAATTCTTGTTTAAAACTAAAGGAACTAACTTTAATAGTCATATGGTATCGTTATCTGCCACTTAAACGAGGTAAAAAATTACATCACACTAAATTAATTCTACAAGATCAAGTCAAATGTGAAAGCGAACAAAATGAAAAAGTGAAAATAGACAATGTCATAAAAATAAATATAATTAAACATATCGTCCTTTTATTGGGTTAACCTCAAGTTTCAATTGGATGTCACATATACCACCTTCTATTTTCCTAATTTGTCTTTCTAGTTCCTTAACATGGGAAACTAGCATTGGAGGTCGTGAATTCCAAATAGGTTATAATTTATAAAATTGTACTGGGTCTCTTAAGTGAAATTTCACATATAAAAGTTCTTCAAAATGGTTGAAGAGTTTTTGTCTTATATAGTTACTTATTGCATACTAAAAGCGATGAAATTATGAAACATAATTGTCAACCAACACATTTAAATGAGGAACAACATCATGCTCAAACGATTTGCATGTGTGTCATTCAAGACATAGAAAGAAATGATTAAACAATTTAAATGATAAAGAAACAGTAAAATGAAACGAGAAAAAAGTTAACCACCCATTAAATATGCAAAAGATTTAATCAAGATGTGGTAAGTCACTCAAAATTATTTCTGTGTGTTCTTCATATAGTTGGTATTCCATATATGGTTTTAATCTTTGACCATTAGTTTTAAACCTGACTCTTTTCTTTGGATCCTTAATTTCAAAAGCCCTATGTTGAAAAATAGTGTGAATAATAAATGGACTAGTCCATTGAAAGTCTAATTTACTCGGGAATAGATGCAGGTAAGAATTGAATAAAAACACTTTCTATCATATTGTAAAAGATCTTCTTATGATATGTTTATCATAAAAGACTTTCATTCAATACTTTTAATTCTTGTCATTTTCATATGCATCATTATGAATCTCCTCAAGTTCTTTCAATTGTAATTTAGACACATTACCAGTATCATCAAGATTTAAATTAAAAGCTTTAATAGCAAGACATGATTTATGCTCTAGCTCAACCAATAAGTTGCAAGTTTACCATAGACCAGCCAATAGAGAGACATTTCTAAAGACATTTTAAATCCAGTACAATAGGCCAAAGTGTGTCAGTAAGTCCAAGAGACTAATCTTTGTGATTTGGGTGAACCACCTTTTCCAAAATTTATTTTATCTTCTTATTTGCTAACTGAGCTTAGCCACTTGTTTGAGGGTGATAAAGGGGAGCATCTTTACTTGTAATTCTATATTTCTTCATTAAAGACTCAAATAACTTGTTACAAAAATGCTTACCTTTGTCACTAATAATGCCTCAAGGGGTTCCAAATATACTCAAAACATTTTCTTTTAAAAAATGGATTGTAGTTTTATGATCATTGTGTCAATAAGGAAACAATTCAATCCATTTTGAAACATAATCAATAACTATCAAAATATATACAAATCCAAATGATGAGGAGAAGGGACCCATAAAATCAATTCCTCAATAATCAAATATTTCAATGACAAGGATAGGTTTAAAGACATCATAATTTTTTTTAAATGGATCCTAACATTTTACAATTTTCGAACATTTTGCAAAATGCATATGAATCTTTAAATAATGTAGGCAAATAAAAAAATCCACACTATAAGACTTTAGCAACTGTTTTACATAATGAAAAATGGCCATCACATCCTTTAGAATGACAAAGTTGAATGACATTACTTACCTCATTGTCCAATATGCATCGCTAAAAAACTTGAACAAAACAATACTTGAATAGGTATGAATCATCCCAATAAAAACTTTTCACCTCTGTTAAGAATTTTTTTCTTGTCTTGAAAGTTTCAATCATATGGCATTTCACCTATTGCAAGATAATTAACAATGTTAGCATACCAAGACATATTGTATGTACTAAATAAAAATTCATCAATTAAAGAACCATTGATGGGTGTTGTATCAATTGAAGACTTATTTGTAAGCCTTGATATATGATTTGCAATAGTATTTTCGACACCTTTTTCATCTTTGATTGTGAGGCTGAATTCTTAGAGCAACGAAGTCCATCATATTAGTCTTGGTTTTGCATCTTGTTTAAACATTAAATATCTAACAGCAACATGATAAAAATAAATAGTAATAGATGAACAAATTAAATACAATTGAAATTTTTCCAATGCAAATATTGCAGCACGTATTATTTTTCAGTTGTGGTGTAATTCATCTGTGTAGTGTTCAGAATTCTACTTGCGTAATAAATAAGTAAGGGCTTTGTCACAAGAAAGCTCTAATGACATAATCACTAGCATTATAAATTAGCTCAAAAGGTAAAGACTAATCAAGGGTTACATTATAGAGGCTGATATTAAAAAAGTAATTATCTTTTCAAAGACTGTCTAAGAATATTTAGTTTGCTTGAATTTTGTGTCTTTTAACAGAAGGTCATAAAATGGTTTGGAAATGGAAACTAAGACTTTTATAAACCTCTTATAAAACTAAAAAAAGAATGAACTTCCCTACTTGTCTTTGATGAAGGTAATTTTGAAATGACTTCAACTTTAACTATATCAACTTGAATTCCATTAGAAGATAGGACATTAAGCAACACAAGTAGAAAAGGAAAGTAAAAGCACCAAATAGGGAAACAGAAAGCAAAATCTAAATGATGGTAAGGTATCCCTGCAATATGCCCTGGTCATATATGAATCACCAACAAAACTAGACAAAAAATTGTTATCAATCAGACTGGCTTTCTTCAATTTCTCCATAGCCAATACATTATTTTCCCTATGCAAAACCCAAATTCTCCCTTCAAAACCATTTATTTTCTTTCCCTATTTCTTGAACAAGGCACTTCTCTTTGGCTTATGTGACATCTGCAAGGTCATAAGGAGTTTCGGATTAGAAAAGAAAACTATAAATGAAAAAGTGAGACATATATAAAAAGAAAAGAAGGGCACATTGAAATTCTCGCTAATGAACCAAAAAGGGGGTGAGTTGGTTTTTTTTTTGTTTAATTAAGCAAATAAAAGTATATAAAAATTTAAACTATTGCCTTACAAGTTTGAATAATAGTAAATATAACAATAAATAAATTAAAAAGATAAAGGAGAAGAGAGCAAACATGATATTTTTATGTGGTTTGGCAAACTATACCTATGCCCACGCCTTCAAGGTAACCGAGCTTGAGAATTTCACTATCCAAGCCTTTTCAACCCAAGGCTTTAAGATGCTTACAATTGACTTCTAAAGTGTCAATAAAACCTTTACAATCTAACCTAATCTCTCACCCCTTTCCCAAAGTTTTTCCCATACATCCAATTATTCAATTTTGATATTGGAATAAAGATTCCACAAATTTCCCCTCATGCAATACATGCGTTTACAAATGAAAGCTCAAAGTGTGATTTGATACTCAATATAGTTTGAGCATTCAAAATCAAGCTTAATGATAATTGTTGAATCTTTACCTAAATTTGAATTTGATTGAGCCTTTATAGTTGGATAAGAAAACCATTCATTGTTAACTTTCTGGGCATAATTGGATTGCCATTAACACAAGTCAAGTTACTATTTTGACTTTGTGAAAATTACTGTTTTGTAGAATTTTAAATTATTAGATCATTGATAGAAGATGTGGGTTAGTCGTTTAACTCTAGAGAGTTTAGTGATCACAGTCGGCTTGCCGTTTGCACATAATGATTTGCAGTTTGAATTTAAAAGCTCAATTGTTCAAAGTCGGCTTGCAATTTATGAATAATGGTTTGCATTTTTATATAAATTCCTTTCTAAAATCTATTAGCTAACCATTTCCAAAAAATAATTTTTCGTTTGCAGAGAGATTCTTCTCTAGAAGTTATCGGTGAGTCGTTTTCCTATAAAAAGTTAACTGTTATTTTCCAAAACCTATCAATAACTCAACCGCATAATATCAATTTGTCATGTCAAGACTAAAGGTTATCCATTTGTTTCAAGAAACTTAAACTTGTCCAAAACATCATATGGCCTAAAAAACTATACAAATTTAAAGACTCCAACATTCTTAACCTATGACACATATGGTTTGTTATCATAAAAATCAATGTTATAAGAATATTTATGTCAACAATCTCTCCCTTCTTGAAGATAACACACCTTACATGTATTGTGAGAATCGTTGAAAAATATTAGCTCCCTATAAATAAAAGCTCCCCCTAAGTAGTTTACATGTTCTAAAAGTTGCCAGCTAGTTTTACCAATTTTAACCAATTCAAAGATATTCACTTTCGTGTGTGTGTGTAAACATCAATTTTATCAACGCAACTCCCTTTAAGTAAAAAGCTAATTTTAACAAGTTCAAAGTTTAAATATATATAATCCTTTCCCCTTTCATCATGAAAAAGAAAATTTAGTGTTAAAGGGAAAGAAATGCAATGAAAGCCAAATTCTTACCCATTTTGTCCAAGTTAAAATTATGCCAGAACCGTCCTCTATCATGCATCACCTTAAAATCACTTTTAGCAAAATTGCACCCAAATCATTAAAGTACAGAAACTAACATCTCAGGATATCAAAATCACTATAGTTCTATCAAATATCAAATCATCAATCATGTAATTAGAGATCAAATATCATCATAAAAACCAACATTCAATCTCATAAATTAAAATAAAATATAATATAAAGTTAACATAACATGAGATGATAAATGTTTATGTGAAAGATAAATTGACAAAAAGTAAAGAAAACTATCGTGGTGGGTGAAGTGGATAGTTGGGAAGTGGAACATAGATGGCAAAAAGAATGTGCTGCTAGCCATCGAAAAGCTATTGCTGCTGTTGAGAATGCATTACTGCTATAGTTGGAAAGCAACAATCTGAGATTGGAGCTATAGCTAGTTAGAAAGTGTTTGAACTTTACCAAGCAATTGCTACATAAGATCCATATGAACAGAAAGGCCTTTAGAAACTAGAGGCTCATTGGTGTCCATGTCATGTCCTTTCAGTTCCTCTAGTTCCTTAGCTTGTGTTGTTGCCACTAGACGAAGTATTTGACATCCAGCTACCAATCTAAAATCTAGTAACTTATCAGTTCAGTAGACATCGTTAAGGACTCTGTCATGCTCAAGGGCTACTTAGAGGTGGTTTTAACCCTCATAAACTCGTTCACGAAGAGGTACTCTGAAATGTAGTAGGATCTTAGTAAAAATACTACTATAGGAAAACAATCTATTATTAACCCCAGATGCACTAAACATAGGTCTCATAATCATCTCCCTATGGTTAACTAGTCGACGACAGAGGATAAAATCTAATAACCTAACATCGAAACAACTAACCACATTAGCAAATATCATCAGAAAGGTCTCTACGTCTAAAAATGTTCCTAACTGAATTAACATAAAGAAAATGGTTGAACATAAGTTTTTTACTTGAAGTATAGCTCTAAACCCTCATTCTCAGTTCCTAAAATCAAGTTTAAATCCCTTGTATCAAATTCTATCGATAGTCCACCTACATTAGTAATAGTTCTATCTTGTCTAGAGGCGGAGATCTCCACGATCAAATTAAATACTCTATCAAGATTAGGATATATATTCTCCTGAATGCTTAAAGTATTCTCCCAACCTACAATTTCTAACAATTTCCTTACACTTCTACCACATATAAAAAGTTCATCGAAACTATCTATATCAACATAGCAGAAGGAAATTATCCATCAAGATATAAACCTAGAATGGAATCACCTGGCCAAGGCAAGGGTAGGAACATGAGTTCCATTAAACTCAAGAACAATTATAGGACGTACTAGACTCCTGTTTGCCATTTGCTATTTCCTCTTTCCCTTTGTTGATGACTCAACAACATCAACAATTTATACTAAATTTGAGAATTGTAGGAAAATTTGTGTTTTGGGAGAAATTGATCCGATTAAAGTGAAGATAATGGGTATAGGCATTAATAATGTGAGTGCCTAATTTGGCCAAAAATTGGTGAAAATCCACCCAATTTTGAAAATGACCATTTAGCTCATAGTTAGCGTTTCAAATTGGGGATTTTTTATTTTGGCTTTTAAATATTGTTTTGATGATGAAGAAATGAAGTTTAAGAAGTTTACATGATTGTGGAGGTATAATTTTACAAGATACACTCAAGAAAAAAATGAATTTAGCGAGAGAAAGAACAATAACTACTATCTAGAGAGAAAATGGTGAAGGGTTATTGCAAATGAAGAAGAAAACCCAAGAATAATTCTATAATCGTACAAAAACAACAAACTTTTTTGTAAATTGGTTAACCATTAACATCTAGAAACATAATAAACCTTTGAACGTGCAAACGTTTCACCATTTATAGAACACATCCCTTAAGTCTCTGTCTCAAATCGGTTATTTGTTTATTGAGTTAATGGTTATCTACTATCTCTTAACTATGATTTTGCACATCTATTTTGATCTTTTGCCAATAATTGTTCCATTTCAAGGTTATTTAATAAACCCAAAATGTCTCAAAGGCCATTTTTAATACTTGAAAAATGAATGCATGCATGAACAAACACGTTTCAATTTTAAGCAAATTAATCGACAATAACATATATACAACCTAATATCTATACGAAAGAATGTATAATAGCTCCAATATAATGCAAAAGTATGCTAATGTGAAAATTTTATCATCATAAGTTCATGTCAAATTTCAATAAAATGATCCTCATTAAGGGGTTTTATGAAGATATTTACAAGTTTTATTTTAGTTGAAATGAATTCTAATACTACGTCCTCCATTTTTAACATGATTTCTCAAGAGAAAATGTCTAATCTCTATATTCTTGGTCTTAGAATGTTGAAAATATTCTTTGGAAAATTTGTAGCACTAGTATTGTCACACATAATAGGTATATGAGCACGATTAATCCTGCAGTCTCTAAAGGTTTGTTTCATCAATATGGCTTTGATAGTAATATATTTAGCCTTAGTGTTTGAAAGAGAAACCAAATTTTTTTCTATGTGAGTGACTTAAAAAGTGATAAGTTTCACTAATACTCTTCCTATCGAGTTTGTATCTGGCAAAGTCAGCATCCAAGTAACATGTTAAATCTACTTGAATAACGAAAAATTCTTTTAACAGAAAGTAAATGAGTTTCTTTGGACATGATATGATATCAGGCCTACTACTAGTCAAGTAAAGTAAAGATCTAATCATACCTTGATAAGTTTTGAGATCAACTTTTTTACCTTTTTCATCCTTGTTAAGCTTAATTATTGAGCTCATTGGAGTGCTCTTAGCCTTTCCATTTTCAAATCTGAATCTTTTGAGTAAATCTCTCATATGTTATTGATAAAGACTCCTTCTTTGTTTTGTTTTATTCGTAGTTAAAGGAAATACTTTAGCTCTCTCATCATGCTTTTCTAAAATTCTTTGTTCATACAATATGCAAAATTTCTTGTACAAAGATAATTTCATCAACATAAACTTGAACTATAGGTATATCTACATTCTTATGCTTAATAAAAAGGGTAGTATCTGCTTTTTCCATTGAAAAACCAATTTCTAAAAGAAATCTACTAAGCCTTTCATACCTTACACTAAGGGCTTGCTTTAAACCATATAAAGCTTTAGAAAACTTGAAAACTTATAGACATGGTTTGAAAAATTTTCATTTTCAAATCTAAGGGTTTGTTGAACATAAACTTCTTTTGTAATAAAACCATTCAAAAAAGCACTCTTATCATCTATTTGATATAAAATAAAATCTTTATGACATGCAAATGCTAAGAGTATTCAAATGGATTCTAATCTGGCCATAGGAGTGAATGTTTTATCAAATCAATTCATTTTTCCTGATTTTATCATTGTACTACACTAAATTCATCCATTTTATTCCTAAATACTCATTTAGTGTCTATTATAGATTAATGTTCAGGTTTAGGAATTAATTTCCCACATATTGCTTCTCTTAAATTGATTTAACTCTTTCTACATCGCCGTAATTAAATATTCATCATTCTCTGCATCAGAAAATGATTTTGGTTCAATTTGAGATATGAATACAATATGTCTACATGTATTTCTAAGTGACAATCTAATAATTACACCTCATTAAGGATCTCCTAAGATTAGTTCTTTATGGTGAGAAGAAACATACCTTTACCCCTTAGGGTGTGTTTGAGAATCACCTACAGTTTACTCCATATTAGTTTGTTATTCTTGTTGCTCCTCTTGATTCTCATTAGTTCTCATGTGATATGCATAGATTCTTGAACACCCAAGGTCCTTTTGTTATACACTTTATAAGCTTTGCTTATGCTTGAATACCCAAGAAAAATGCCAATATCAGATTTGAGATCAAACTTACCAAGATTATATCTTATATATTCAATATAAAACATTTGCATCCAAAAACTTTGAAATAACCAATGTTGGGTTTTCCATCATTCCAAAGCTCATAAGAAGCTTTATTGAGGTAAGGTTTAATCAATCTGCGATTTAAAACATAACAAGTGGTGTTGATGGCTTCGGCCTAAAAATATTTTGGTAAAAGCATTTTCATTTAACATGGTCATAGTCATTTCTTGAATAGATCTAATTTTTCTTCCAATGACTCTATTTTGTTGTGGAGTCCTTGGTGTTGAAAATTAGTGTTCAATGCCAAAATTATTGCAAAAAAATTCAAAATCAAGATTTTCGTATTCTCCACCTTGATCATTGCTAATGCAAGAAATAACATAACCATTTTCAATTTGAATCTTTTTACAAAGATTTAACAGCAGCAAAGGAATCATCCTCATTAACTAAGAACGATACCTAAATGTATCCAGAAAAATCATCAACAATCACAAATACATAATACCTATAACTTAGACACGCATATTTAGAGGGTCCAAATAAATCTATGTGAAGAAGTTAAAGCAGTTTTGAAGTAGAGACATGATTTTTGTTTTCAAATGACGTTTTGATTTGCTTTCTAAATCGACAAGCTTTATAAACCTAGTCTTTTTAAAACACTCTGTGGTAGTCTTTTAAATAAAATCCATGATTGCATGACCTAGTCCTCTATGCCATAACCAACTATCATCATATAATGTTGAAAAACATTATTCATGTGATGAAATCTACATCAGTGACATATACATTAACACATCGTTTTTCAACAAATAAAACGTTTCCATTACATTTATTTTCAATGACACATTTTATTTTATAAAAAATAACTCTATAGCCTTTATCGTACAATTGAATAATACTAAGTAAGTTGTGTTTCAATACAAATAAGCTTCCTTATTGAATTATCTCTAAAGGATACTCTCTGGCATTTTCAATCTTACCAACTTGAAAACTAAGAGTTATTGCCTGTCATATATCTTGAGCATTTGCTATCTAAGTATCATTTGTTCTTTCTCTTCTTTGATCCATGCAAACGAAATCTCAAGTTCTAGATACCTAAAGTTTTTTAAGTCCTTGAATTTTAACAATGGCTCGTTTTGGAACTCAAATTCATTTGATTTTATAACATGCATTTCTTTTAACTGGATATTTATAACTCATGTGACCATTTCTATTGTAATAATGGCATTCAATGTGATCATTAATAGAGGTAACCTCAACAAAGTAATTCTTGTAATACGTTTGTTTCAAATTCGGCTTATAGCTAATATCTCATTTATCAAAAACACGTTTTTAAGAGTCAAGCATATTATCTAAAGTCTTTTGCCCATTTGTAAATTTTAAGAAAATATCATTAAGCTCATCATTCTTTTTACTAAGCATTTCATCTTTCTTTTTCAAATCATTTACAGGTAAACCTTCATTACTAGATGAAACATCTTGTTTTTCTTTGAAGAATTCAATTTGTTCATGCAAGTTTTTGTTTTCTACTTCTAGGTACTTAGGTGACGTTTAGTTTGAAAAAAATAGAGGAAAGAAGAGGAGAGGAGTGAAATAGAGAGGAAGGGAGAAGAAAGGGGAGGGAAGAATGATGAAATTAAATTTTATTGTTTGGTTTAACATAAAATTTCATGGGAAAAGGAATTACAACTTTTTTTAGTTGGACATATTTATCTTTGACTTAATACTAAACTATCAATATTGGAAATAAAATATAATGTCAACTTTTGTCCAAAAAGAAAAAAGAATTGTCGATTCATTAGAAAAAAGAAAAAAATTTCTGTAAACATGTGTGTATGTGTGTGTATACATATATAATTAAAAGAAAGGATCAAGTAGCAAGGATCAAGTGTGGGTTCTGTAGAACATAAGCTTATAAAATTTAAACAGTTCTAAGTTTTGACTAGAAAAAATCAAAATGACAACAAGAAAAAAATGAAAAAAATTAGAAATTAATTGCAAATCTAAAGACTATTTAACATAAGATAAAATCATAAGTAATAACTATGCAAGTATAAGAAGCAAAACATGCACACAAGAAGATAATTTGTTTGCTCTTTTTAATTGAGGAGACTAATAAAGATTTGAACTTTGCTAACTAGAAAATAAAAACACTTGGTCTCATAAACTGATTACACAAACATCGCCACTATCTCCAATTTAAAGACTAAAGTAGTTGTAATAATTTTTTACTCGCAAAACCAAACCATCAAAACTGGAAGCTTTAAGTATCAAGTAATTAAAACTAAACAACACTAATAATCTTGCTGTAATGCACATTATATAACCCCCAAAAATTAATAGTAAAGAACACTAAATATGAATTAAAGGAAACCAAAAATAGAGCTGTGGACAAAGTGATAAAATAAAATAAAACATCCATATCACATTATCACATATAACCATGAAAAGAGACGTCCTAGAATATAAAATCCTTAAAGTTAGAAACAAATCTTACATCTACAATTTAGAAAATGGAATAACAAAAAGATAACAACTATTTTTTAAGGAGTTTCCATGCGTTTTATCTACTTTCTCTCCATTGATTATACATCTCTTATACTAAATTTTTCCTCCATGTATTCTACACTTTTGAGGTTTCTATGCTAGTTATCGTGCTACCTCGAAGCGATTCCACCTCATTCATAGCATTAAATGCTTCCTCAAAAGGATCATATGGCATATTCTTCTTAATGAAGAAAAACTGAAAATGGAAAGCCCAAAGAGACAAGTATATATAATTTAAGAAATCCAAATGCTTAGGTCACAGACAAACAGTAATTACCAATAAAGGAGATCCACACTAAACATTATAAATTTTAAAGTCAAAAGTAAGTATTATTAAGTTATAGAGATAATTGGCACATCAAACATAATAATGATGCATTAGAAGAAAAACTAAAGATGGGAAATTGAGGGACAAGTTTATATAATTTTAAAAATACAAAATGATAGAATTTGAAAGAATGTGGCAGAAGAAACCTGGAACTTTATGAAGCATGTTGGTGAATCAAACTTTGGAGTTTAAAATAGCAGCATTTTTGTGTGGATGTTATAAACTGGAGCACGTGGAGAAGCACATGTTTCACTCAAAACTGCCATTTTAATATGTTGTTTCAAGCATCACTTAAGTGATACATGTGAGGGTCATGTGAGCTAAAATTCCGTTATCCACATGTCAACTAGCTGTGCATTATGGGTTTAAGATTTCCTATTACTGATGCAGTTATAAAGTTAAGTGACGAAGCATCTAATGTGTGTGTTAGTTAGCAAGTGGGTGAGAGAAAAAAGCGAGGGCTGGTTATACAGAGTTCTCTGTAATCTATTATATCACTTTGTAAACAAATTCTCTATTGTTGATTAATAAAAGGCCAATTAAAAAGCTTCTTCCATGGATGTAGGTTGTGCCTTTCTTGGACAACCGAACCACATAAATCTTGTTCTATAGCTCTTGATTGATTCTGAAATATTTCTTGATAAGTTTGATCATTGAATCTTAATTGTTATTCTTGAAGTTCAAGTTGAGTTTTCTTCTTTTTAATCTTGTGAATTTACATCTTATGTTAATTTTGTTCAAGTTCCTGGGCAGTGATTGATCTCGTGAGGGAGAGAAATAGATCAATTCACTACAATTGGTATCAAAGCTTTAAAGGTTCTTGATCAAAATATGAGTATGGCTACACCAAAGATTAGTCTGGAAAATTTTAATGAGAAGAATGACTTTAATACATGGAAAATCAAGATAAAGGCCTTGCCCATTACTTAAGGACTTGGAGATGCAATTGAACAAGTATTAATAGTGGAAGGAAAAAAGGCTTTATTATCCAAGACTCTAAAAGAATTAGCAAAAATTAATAAGAAGGCCAAGAGTACGATAATCTTCGAGCCTTAGGGATTTAATCATTAGAAAGGCAGCTAGAGAGAAAACTGTGGCAGGGTTATGGGAAAAACATGAAAGTATCTATATGACTAATCCTTTACAAACAGACTCTACATAAAAAAAGAAAATGTTTGCACTCAGAATACTGAAGGCTCATATTTGGAGCAGCATATAGATGAATTCAATAAGGTGTGTGATAAAGGTAAAGCTTTTTTACTAATTAGTTCCTTACCAAAGTTCTATGAACATTTTGTTGATGCCTTGATGTTTAGGGAGCAAACCTTAACTCTTGATGAGGTTAGTCACTTAATATAAGTGAATTATAAGGGAAACAAGATGTGATGAAGAATGATACTGGTGAAAGGCTAATAGTAAGGGTTAAATTTCATAAAAGAGAGGACAAGAAAAAAAAGTAGGGAAAACAAAAAATAAAAACAAGACTTCGAAGTGCTTTCAATGTCATAAGGAAACTCACCGGAAAAGGGACTACCCTAGGAGAAAAGAATAGGCCTAAAGACTCTAAAAGCAAGAATAAAGATGTAGCTATTGTTGAAGAGGAGGCTATGAGTCAGTTAGAGTCTGTATGGCTACAAATAGTAACCAAAAAGGTAAATGGATACTAGATTTAGGGTGCATATTTTATATGAGTCCTTTTATTGATTGCTTTACTAAGTATCAAAAGTTTGATGGGGGCAGAGTAATGATGGGTAATAATACCATGTGTATACTCATTGGCTCAGGAAATGTAAAACTCAGATTATATGATGGAATAGTTGTGGAGATTAAACAAGTCAGGCATGACTGATTATAAGTCAATTAGAGTTTGTGTGGCTCTAAATAGTAACCAAAAAGGTAAATGGATATTAGATTTAGGGTACATATTTCACATGAGTGCTTTTGTTGATTACTTTAAGAATGTTTGATCAGATGGATTATATTATTAAGCTTGAATCAAGTAATATGAGGGTTATGAATGGCTTTACTATTTTTAAAAAAGGTACTAAAAGAAATGGTGTTTATATAATAGATGGTGAAGTCATAGCTGGGGAATCTGGAGCCTCTATAGATGATAGATGACAATATAGATAAAATTAAGCTATAAAATCTTATGATGGGTCATATAAATGAAAGTGCCTGAAAGAGCTAGAAACGAAAGTTGTACCAAAGGGAGATAAAATACGGAGTATAATTTTTTATGAACACTGTGTGTTGGGAAAATCCACAAGATGCAACTTAAGAGATCAATTCAAAAGTCAAATGCTATCTTAGAGTATATACATTCTAATCTTTAAGGGCCAACTCAAGACCTATCTACGGGTGGAAATAAATACTTTGTTACCTTCAATGATGACTTTGCAAGGAAGGTTTGGACTTATGCTTTAAGGCATAAAGGCCAAGTGTTTGAAAATTTTAAAGAGTGGAAAGTTTGGTTGAAAATAAAACTGGTAAGAAGGTTAAGAAGCTAAGGGTAGTTGAAGGCACCTTTTTAAATTTGGGGAGGCAAACCAGGTAGCTATGATAACCTTAAAGAATTGCATAATTCCATAAGATTGAATAATCTTAAAGAATTGCTCAAGAAGATCATGATGCTAATCATGTGTTTATGAAAAGAAAAGTAAATCATCAATATAGATCAGGGTATAATGGAGAATGGTTTGGAAAATGGTGGTCATGGCTTTTTGAAAAATAAATGGGGCTGTTTTAAGCCCAAAGGACAATACGGTTCATTGAAAGTAGGCATTTGGGATACAAAATGTAGTCTTGGGTCGATCATTTAAGTAAATACCCAATTGCCAAAAACCAGATTTAAGATCAAATTTTGAAGAGATCTTGTCATTTTGTAGCTGGACAAACAAAAATTGTCTATAAGGAAGTGGAAACTTATTGTCTTGAAGAAAGATATTAAGAGGCTAATAGTCAATAACCAGTCTCTTTTTTTCTCAGACTTTTTCAAAATGTTTTTCCACATAGAATGCTTGACAAGCCCATTGAGATGTTGTGGGCTTAATAAGACCTTGGGCCAATAACTGTTGACATTTAGTTTGGGCCAAAATAAGGTCTTCTGGTGTTATTCCTGGATGGGTGACCTTTGTAGAATTATGGTCTTCATTTAGCTTGAAAGGCAATTTAACAAAGAATTTTGGGTTTTTCCACAATGGATTGAGATGAACAAACTGGGTATGAGACTCAAGACAATATTGAAGAAGACTGTTTGTGATACTCTCATATGATTAAAGGACATTGGAAAGAGAGTATAGTTTGAGGCCATCAATATAGGTTTTAAACATTTTTGTAAACCTAACACCAGTGGGAGTAATCTGGCTGTTCTTTGCTTGGCTGAATAAATCGAAGCCAAAAAGAAGATCTTTGTCAGAGAGATGAGATCTAATCTTTTTTGTCCAAAGAACACAATTGGGAAAAAGCTGAATACTAATGGCAGTTTTGGTAATCCGTTTTGTGGAAAATAATTCTCCATTTGCAGCTTTGAAGAATTCTTCATGTTTTTTCCAACAATCAGGAGGGAGTATATTGGGATTTATTATACTTTTCTGCGCACCAATATCTATGAAACCTATAACAGAGATAGGTCGGTGGTATTTGGATGGTAAGATTTGGACTTTGATAGATGAGATCTTGATTTTCAAGTCATGGACAAGATTGGAATTTTGTATCTGATGGATGGTATAAACAGATGGGTCAGACTGATCAGAATCAGAAAAGGATGATTCATCAGTGTTATCCAGAGCAAAGATGGTTGAGTCATCTGCTTTTTCCTGTTCAGAGATCAGATACTCAATTTGATCTATATTAGGACAAAAATTAGTATTTTACTGAAGATGTTGGAGTAATCTAACAGCTTTGGCCGGCTTGTTGGGACAGTCTTTAGAAAAATGACCTTTTTTATGGCAAATGAAACAACGAGATTTCTTTTTCCTGTACTAATCTTTGGATGAGGACAACCTACGTCGAAAGAATCGTAGATGTATGGATTTTCTTTTCTTTTTTCTGTAAAAGGGATCTAGGTTTTGGTCTTACTTTCGAAAATGAGATTTCTTTTTTGTAGAACAGTGACATTGAGCTTTATCGGGACACTTGATTTTGAGATAGGGTTTTTTACAAGCTGATCTAGAAGGCTCTTTGTTTTTGATAAGTTCTTTGAAGAACTTCTTTTGTTCACACAATTTATCAAGGCAACCCATTACCAATTCAAAGATTTTTCCCAAGGTCAAATTATCAATCACAAGATTGTGAGCTGTAATCTGTCTATGTAACTCTAGCTGGAGTTCCTCGGGTAAAGAAGCCATAAAAACATGCCGAAGAGTGGCATCATTGAACCCATTGAGTTTGTACTACAGGACAGTCAATCTCTTGTAATGAAAGTGAAAGTCTTTTGGGTTTAAAGAATAACATTTCATATTTAGAAATTATTTTCTAGCAACTTCATAGGTAATAAAAGGTTCTGCTATGAATTGTTCATGGATAATTGCTAGAACAGTGGAAACGTCTGGGATTTGAATGAACTGTAACTATCTGTATGTTCCCAAACTATCAAACCAATCTCTTAAGGAACCCGAAAAACGAGTTGAAAATTCCTTAAGGACTGTCAAGTTGTCACTCCTGGTTTAATCATCTGTAAATCTATCCAGGCAGAGAACTCCTAGAGTCTCTCTCTCCATTTATGGGGAGGAAGATCATCAAAGGTAAACCAAGGACCATTGAATGGCTTTGAGTGATGAGACTCTTGTTGTGGATTGGAAGTATAACCAGTAGGTTGGTCAACAGGTGGGTCATCATTATCATCTACTTATTTTGTAACAATAGGTTCACTTGGTTGAGGATCAACCATTAAGAGTCTAGAAATATCAGCCAACTCAGATTCAGAATCTATAGTTTCAATAGACTCAGCACAATCATCAGAAGATTCTAATGAGGAATCTTGAGTTTCATCAAGGCTGGCTAAAAATTCTGATTTTATAGAAATTTCATACTGGAACATAGGATCTTTGCCAGTAGAGGAAGTGGATGGAATATCTGTTGGTGGTTTTGATTTTTCTAGTTGAACGAGTTTTTCTAGTTGAACAAGTGGTTGAGCATGGAGACTTAGTTTTGGTTTTGGTTGTGGTGAGACAGGTTCTAGTTTTGTGAAAAGAGTGTGGGCCATACCAAATAATTTGGCTAGATCATAAGGTCTTGTCTAAGATAAAAGTGAGCCAAAAGGATGGTATGCTTGAGATAAGGTTGGAATTGACTGGGATTTGCCAAAAAATTAGGGTTTCTATTTTTCTGAATCAATCCGGTCTAATTCAGCTTTTAGCCATCTGATCTCAACTTCTTTTTGGTTAAATTCTAGACCCCAGTACCTGTTGCTAATCATATCTCGAAGATCTTTATCCAATTAGACAATTCGAACTTTGAGATCTTAGTACATCTGTTGAAATATGAGAGTAATGTCATCAACTTTTTTCTCAACTTGAACAGTCATGGTAGAAATGGTATCTACCTTTTGTTGAAGAGTATTCAGGGCTTGATTTTGTGCCCTGGCATTCTGTGTTTGCTAGTTTAAGACTGCTTCGAATGATTTGGGTTCTTCCATATGTCCGAGTGGAGTAATCGGGGATTGGACAAATGGTTTTGAGACAACTTTCTGTTGGACATCAGTTTATTTTTCAAGAGGAGGGAACTGGGAAAGATAATCTTGAGTAGGAGATGAGGAAGAGGTAAACATCATACATAGAGAAACCAAAGGTTATGAGGATAACAGACTTTCCTAGACTTGTTTTTGACAAGACAACAATCCAGGTTCATTTTTCTGAATCCATTTTAAACCTTTTTGATACATGGGTAAAGGTAAGAAACTGACTGATGGATCTGGATCATCAGGCTTGAAGAGTGGATGGTAATGACAATGAGAGTGGAGACGTTGTTTATTTTTCTTTTTCTTGGGAATATCAATTTCTTCCACATCTTCCCAACATGGGCAATCTGGATCACACAGTCCAGAGCTTGGGACATCCTACATGAAATGACCATTTTGTTTAGCTGGGTATACAAGGTAGCCATTAGAGTTAAAGGACAAGATGGGTAAGTCTTTTTGGTTAGTTTGAACTGGTTGAATCATAGCTGAATGGGTATAGGATAATCTGTGGGGAGCTTTAGTTAGAGGTGGTGTAGAAAGTAGAATGGGAGTTGGTGAGGTAATTATTATTTCAGGCAGTGGAGGAACGGATGTTGTAGTAGGGATAAGTAGAGATTTGAAAGTCAATTTTACAGTTCCATCAGACCTTTATTCAAATAGACTTTCTGAGGTTTGTATAGGTTCAGAATTTTGATGAAATTTCTCATAGTTTGACAACCATTCTAAAGCCATCAACTTGAGAAGTTCAGATCGGGAAATTTGTTTGGGGATTTGGATGATGGTTTGGATTTTCTCTGATTCTGCCAAAATCATAAGGGCATCTAATGAAGTTTGTGGAGTAGGAAGATCTAAGGCATGATTTTGGAGACGATAGACCAGCTGATGGTGCAAGGTAGCCATTTTGGCAGAGGCTATTTGATCTACGCTTTAGAGATGGATCTGGACTTTTAAGGTTGTGGGTAGGTTAAGATCATCAAGGAATAGATTGAAGCTGGGGTAGAAAGGAAGCAAAACACTTCCAGCATGCAAAGTGGTGACAACAGTACCAATAATGGTATGTTCATATTGTTTAAATCGGGTGTCAAGCAAAGCAAGTCTAGCAGTGACAGGCAAGCCTTTACGGCCATGGAGAGTAAGAACAAGATAAACACCTCTAAGATGAAGATGTGCATAGCCTTTTCTTTCCCATGAGGCTATGAGTTCAGGAGAAATCTTTAGGGTGATATACTGTTCAAAAGTAGTAGACTAGAGAGTACATTGATCAAACCTAGATGATTGAACATACTTTTTAGGAAGATGACACTTTTTACTAATAAGAGTATGAATAATTCTAGTTAGAGAATTATTTCGTTTATATAGCTGATAAGGATTGACTAAGGGCATATAGGATTCATCTATTTTTACAGACTC
This sequence comes from Luvunga scandens, assembly GCA_030449905.1. Classification (NCBI taxonomy): domain Eukaryota; kingdom Viridiplantae; phylum Streptophyta; class Magnoliopsida; order Sapindales; family Rutaceae; genus Luvunga; species Luvunga scandens. The sequence continues at coordinate 3,702,017 of JASUUG010001017.1, read as the reverse complement.
AGGGACATAGGAAAACTCAACAAGACTTTTTATTTTATTTGTGGTTCTTTTGGAACAGGAAGGAAGAAGATTAAAAGAAGAGGTAATAGAAATTAGAGTAGAAGTTAAAGATGATGAAGATGACATATTGTTTAAAACTCTCTTAGTTCTTGGAATTAATGAATTAACTGTCAATTATCCATGGCTTTAGAGTTTAAAGAAACCTTTTTATTTTCCGCCTCACTCTATTCACTTGAAGGTTTTGAATTTCTTCCCTTCTTCATTTTTACTAGTTGGCATGAATGAAATATCACTAACAATTTTCCATATTTCATAATCTAAAGCATGTAAGTAAATTCTCATCGTAGTTTTCCAATATGGGTAATCATTTCCATAAAAAAATGGTGGTTGCCACGGATCTTATACTCTAGATAATTAAGTACTAACAACAGAACCTTATTTTGATACCAAATGAAATCATAGCTATGCAACTCAAGAAAGGTAAATTATTATTTTTTTAATTAAACAAATAAAAGTATACACAACTTAAACTATTGCCTTAACAGTTTCAACAAAAGTAAATTTAATAATAAATACATTTAAAGAGATAAGGGAGAGGAGAACAAACATGATATTTTTACATGGTTCAGCAAACTCCGCACACGTCGATACCTCCAAGCTAACTAAGCTTAAGGATTCCATTATCCAAGCCTTTACAATCTAAGGCTTTAAAATGCTTATAATTGACTTCCAAGGTGTCAATGAAACCTTTGCAATTTAAGATGATCTCTCACTCCTTTCCTAAAGTGTTTCCCACACTTGCAATCACTCAAGTTTGATATTGAAATAAAGATTACACATTTTTTCCATCTCATAATGTGTGCGTTTACAAATAAAAGCTCAAAGTGTGATTTGATGAAAGAATAAACAAGTTTGAACTCAAAATAGTTTGAATATGCAAAAGCAAGCTTAATGACAATTGTTGAATCTTTACTTAAATTTAAATTTGATTGAGCCTTTGTAGTTAGAAAAGAAAATTAGTCATTGTTGACTTTCTGGGCATGATTGGTTCATTGTTCACACAAGTCGAATTGTTGTTCTGACTTTGTGTAAGTTACCGTTATGCAAACTTTTGCATTGTTGGATCACCATTAGAAGATGTTGGTTAGCTGATTAATTTCAGAGAGTTCACTGACTGTTTGGATATAATAGTTTGCCATTTAATTCTAAAAGTTTGCTTGTTCAAAGTCGGCTTACCGTTTGCGAATAACAATTTGCCGTTTTCATATCAATTCCTTTCTAGAATTTATGAGTTAGTTGTTCTAATAAATGATTTTTCATTTGAACACATATTTTTCTCTGAAAGTTATTATTGAGTAGTTTTCTTAACCTATCAACAACTCAAACATACAATACTGGTTTACTATTTAAAGATTAAAGATTATTTGTTTGTTTCCAAAAACTTAAACTTGTCTAAAACATCTTATGGGCTAAAAAATTATCCAAATTTAAAGACTCTAACATTCTTAACGTATGACACATATGGTTTGTTATTATCAAAATCAATGAAATAAGAATATTTATGTCAACATACATACTATCTCACATACATTTATCATCAACAAGGATATCCTATTCCCAATCACCATCAACCACAAACCAACCATGTTTATACATTTTTCTCATAGAGGGAAAGTAAGACCCTTCAAGTCTCAACGGGAAAGATCCTTCCTCAACACCTCCATCCACAATACCTAGAGGCCAATGAGTATTCTCCACTTAGAAAGGGATAATTAACTAGAAACAATGCCTAGAAGACTAAACAAGTTCCTAAAAAAAGGTTGCAACGGCAAGCGAAGGCCCAAGTCAAAGGAATAAATACAAAGAACTATCCCATGAGATTTAAGATGTTTTCACCTTTTAGGGTACCATTAAATCAAAGGGTAGCCTTTTTACTCCCTAAGGAATGCAGTTTGTTATATTTGAAAGTAGGCGGGGAAAGGGATTTCATAGTTGGAAAAAAGGTTCAAGTTTTGCCTTTTCTACTCGGTTTATGAATAAGTGAGTTATCTTTAAGCTGCGTTCTTGAAGCCTTGGGAACAACATAGGAAAACTTAGGCTTATGTTAGCTAAAAAACATAAGGGGAAAACTCCAAGTCCTATTTGGAAGAGGACCATTTACCTTCTCTGATTGAGTCAGGAGAGATAAGTTCAATAGAGGAGCTATCCTCACTCGAATTTGCTGCAATATTACATTCTTTGTCCCTAAATCGTTTTTCACCCATCTCCTCTAAAACACAACATAAGAAATTTGTAACATATGCACCACAATTTATTTAATTGAGCGTGATGTTATTTTTATCTTCGTCGTAAATTTTTAAAATCGTCGGATTGTTACGAATCATTACGAGTAATCAGACGCAATTATTAAAATTAATCACGCTCGAAATAATTTAAATTTGTCGTGATACAAAATCGAGACATTTCAGACACGATTCAATGGTTGTGTAATAGGATTTTATTTTGACACACGAGTCCGTAATTAACTTAAAAAAAATGAGAAAATGCCGATTACTATAAATGAAAAGTGATGAGAGAGAAAGGCATTTTGCTTTCTTAAAATAGAAAGAAGAGGGGGAGAGAGAGAGAAAGAGGAAGACCCGTTGACCCGGTTTGACCAACCCGACCCGTGTGACCCGCGACCAAGACTCATCTATTTCTCCCATGTCTAGCCACACTTGGTATTGTTATGAAGCTTGACTGTCGGCTGACGCATTTCTGCCATCACCAACGCTAGAAAAGGGCCAAAACGTCTTCGATCTAGCTTTAAAACCCGCAGCTCAACCTGTGTTTTCTCGCCGTTGATTTCATCAGTTTTAGGCCAATCCACCACTGGGATCTTGTTCCTCAGCTTCCCCTCATCATATTCTGACCAACCGCGTCACCTGAAACGGCCTGATTGCCGCCGATCGACTGCCAGAAAGCTCACAGTTTCAGGGAGCTTGATCCGCCGTCGCCGCCGTGTGTGGGTGGTCACCACCGCCACCATTGGACTCACTGAGGTAAGATCTAGAAGACCTAAGCCTCTCATCATCGTTGATTGAGTTTCGGTCACCATTGACCGTTATGGGCAATTCAATAATTTCATAAACTTTAGGGGTAATTATGTAATTTTAAATTGGTGGACATTTTGGTAATTTTAGATCAGGGAAGTTAGGTAATTTGAGATTTCGGGAGTAATTCAGTAATTTACGTCATTAGGGGCATTTTGGTAATTTTATATTTTAACGCGGGTAATTTTAAAAATTCAAAACTTGTGGATATCTTTGTAATCGAAATTGAGGATAGTTTGACAATATGTGATTATGAGGATAATTTGATGAATTTTGTTATCGAGTGCATTTTGATAATTTTACAAATTCGAGAATACTTTATTACGGATAAATTTCGTTTTGAACATATTAGTTATAATTCGTGATTATAGTAATTATGTTATTTTCTCAAATTAAAAGGATCCGCGATGAGAATCAACCCGCGGATGTTGTCGATACTAAGTTCGGACACCGTCACTGTGAGTGGAATATACAAAACCTATTTTCATTGTATTTTATTATGATTTTAAAAAAATATGGTAAAACATGCTTACGAGATTAATTTTAAAGGCTTCGATTTAATGATTTTATATAAATGGATTTTATCTGTGTTTTGGTATTTATTACGAGAAATGTGTTTGATTAATGATTTTGGTTACTGATTTTGAATATGCATGATAATATTTTAATGAAAAAAAAAGCAGATTTAAGAGATGTTAAATGAAAAAGGAAATAAGGTTTCGAATGAGATTTTGGATGAGATTTCAAATGTGATTTTGGCTGAGATTTCGGATGAGATTATATGTTTATGTATATGTGTACAAAGGTATATGAATATGAGCATAATGATCGTTTTTAAAATCATTAGACAGTACCCTTCTCCTTCAGATACAGTGATATAGATGAGATGAGATATGTATGTGGTATGATGAATACAAAGATATTGATAATAACATACCGATAATACAGATGAGATACAGGCTTTTGGAGCCTGTCTGAGTACACACAGAGGCTTTGGGCCGTGTACTTGGGCGACTTTGTCTTTTAGAGACCAAATTATGCTTGCACAGATATGATGAGATATGAGATGATATTTTTTTATCTATCCGTGTAGCTCCGGGGCGTGATTGTACTCAGATGTGCATCATTGCCTGTCCGTTGAGGTCCGGATATGATGAGATATGAGATGGTACTTCCCTATCTATCCGTGTAGCTCCGGGGCGTGATTGTACCCAGATAGTACGTCATTGCCCGTTCGTCGAGGTCCAGATATGATGAGATTATTTCCCCTGGGTACTTGTTTGGTGATAGTTTTTGATATTTCAGTATTGATGCAGTATATTTGCGATATCGTTATTTGAGTACATAAATTGAATTTAATAAGTTATTTAAGTTTTTGTGATATTTTGATGAGTTTGTATTTTGATATGATTAATTATTTTAAAGTTATGTTGAAAAACTACTATCCACTCACTAAGCTCACTGAGTTTTATACTCATTTCGTTTTATTATATTTTCCCCCCCATAGGAAATTCCCAGCAACAATAGTTATTTTCAGAATTATGACCACATTATGATGTTAGGAGTTATCGATTGATTTATTGAGATATTTTGAGATTGTATAATATGTTACATTTCGGGAAATGCGGATAACATATGTATTTTATTTGGTATTAAATAATTGAGTGATTTGGTATTTTGGTTGAGATAATTGATTGACGAAGTTGGTTGTATTCAGAATTATTTGGGAGTGCTTGATTTATTATTTTGCAGATCTGGTTTATTAATAAATATAAGAAAGAATTTGCAAAATTTTTTTTTCGGCAGAATCCTAATTAATCAGATTACGTCAGAAAGATTATATAAAATTATGCCGATTTGCCTTGAGAATTCGGGGCGGGTCATGTCAAAAATAGAAACCACTATAGCCAGATGAAAATGCATAGGCCATAAGCCTCTAAATCCAAATCTCCAAATAAAAATATAAAAGAAAAAACGACAATCCAAAACCAACCAAAAACTCAAAGCCAAAGATTTCCTCACACTATTTGAAGGAGAAATAAACTTTTCTCTTCTGTATGTGTGATGACATAGGTGTAAGAGTGTCTTGTTATAATATAACTCAATGATTCTAAGGTCAATCTTCAAAGAAAATATTTAATTTGTTAATTTTCTTTTAATTTATGTAAAAGAACAAAATTTAGATACAAGTTTAATTTAAGCAAAACTATGGAAATATTTAATTAGGATTATTGATCCACTTTTAGTGGCAAATATAATTTAATAATTCTTTTTCTTTTTTTTTTTGTTGTACAAAAGATTAATTATATAAATCTTCATTATTTTCCCATTAAATTTTTTATGGATTAAGTATGTAGTGTGCAAAAATTCAATTTTTCTACAATAAGTAAAAAAATCATTTTACCATACTTTATACTAAATTATTAAAAATTTATATATTGTGGCAAACTTCCATATTTGTTTATAATAAATTAAAATTTAAAAATATAAAATATGGATAAAATTGAATAGAAAATAATTTAATTTATATAATTAAAAATTAAAATTAATTAAATAATATTTTTCTACTGAGAGTTTCACCGTATGTTAACTGTTATTATTTATCTTAGAATAATCGAAACAAAATAGTTATCAAAATTAAATTATATATAATTAAAAGAAATAAAAACAACTAAAAATTAGAGATAAAACAAAATTTATTTATTGAAAATATATTACAAAATATTAAAACATAATTAGGATAGAGAGATGAAGAGAAGAAATTGCAGAGAAAAAAGTGAAAAAAAAGGTGTAGAAAAGTGTGTGAAGGGGTGTTCCTCCCCCTCTTCATTTACATTAGTTCTTGATCAATCCACGACATATATATAAACAAAGCTAATTATTTCATGGCCATTCATTTGTTCTACTAACCAAACATAAACCTAACTCAATCTACTCTGGCACACCCAACTTATTTTACTAACAATCACCACACCAAATATGGTAAAAACTTATTCCACTAACAATTATCAAATCTAACATGGTAAAAACTTATAATTTCAAAACAAAAGTCATGGATTCTTCAAACAATGACCTAACTTTTTCGGACCTATAGAATTTAAATTTGACATCCATTTATTTAGTTGGAGCCTCGAATTGTGTGAAATTGTTATTTTACCTAATAAACGCACAAAAATAGAGAAAATCAAATATTTAAAAACATAATAAGAAGTTCATAATATGTTACATAACTATAAATGTAAATTATAATATAAGCATCAAATAACATTTTTACTCTTTAATAAATATACAATTTTTAACATTGTTCAGACACACCAGCTTATTGCTAACCTTTAGCAATTAGAGCACTATATTAAATTAACATAATGAAATTCGCATGTGAGTTAGAAATTGTTCATCTACACCTTAAACTACCAAAAAAATAAACTCTCCCAAATTTCATTAGTTTAGCTTTTGTGGTTCACTCATTATCCAGGATATCACCAAATCTTTTTTTGTACTCAACATATTAACATAATACTTATAGGGCTTCATTTAAAAAAATTTCTTTTTAAAATTCATTAGAAATTCAATTTTTAGGTGTTGAAACACACCTATAGAGTTAATTACTTAGATTTTTTCTCAATAAGCAAACAATATATCAACGTGTAGAAACATTTCTACAAATTTAATCCCTTGGGTTATAGATATAACAAAATTAAACATGTTAATTTTTTTTTCTTTTCTTGTTTTTGCAAATATAAATTTTCTATTACCTTAGAAAAAGCTGCAAAAAGTTTAACTTACAAACTACTAGCATGTGTCATAGTGCGTGTGTAAGAAGCATGAGTTAATAATAACTGTTAAATGAATAATTAACAAAATGACCCAATTAGTGATAATCAGATGGAGAATTCATAAATTTTAGTAATTTAAAGAAAAGAGAACAAGAGCAAATTTACTATGAATTTCAAAATCAAAATATAGTAAAATTGGACTATTAGGATGCGTCTCAAAAGTAATGACTTTTTACATAGCCTTTCTATACAACAAAAATTAGAAAAAACATCACCAGGATTGAGACATTTCAAAATTATCAACTATTCCCTCCCCTCAACTAGAACTAGACATTGTCCTCAATGTCTTAAAGGAAAGAATTAGAGTTTAAAAGACTTTACCTAACCGCGATAAGAAAATATTTATCTAATTTGCACTTCTTTCTAGGGCTGCTGTTGCAATTATTAGTTAACTAATCCAATTACCGCATCTTGGGATAGGCCTTTGGTTCATAAGCTTGTAAAAGATCAAGTGACTCATAAGCAGTAGAAGCACAAATAAAGAGTTTTTTTTGCTAAGAATTGAATGAAATGATTTTTAATTGCATGGTTAAGAACTATTATCAAGCCATCATAAAAGTTATTAACATTTAACAAATCAATGCTTTTTTATGGATGTTCAAATAGGACTAAGATACAAATGTTATCAGTGCCTCTCAAGTTACAAGATCTTCTGACAAGAAAATGAAATTGTCAACATGAATCAACATTTTGGGTATTCTATCTTGCATGCTTATAAAGAGTAACTCTTCTTCAATTGGTGGGTCGGGTAGGCATTCTAGAGGTTTTAAAGCTTCTTAAATGATGCCTAGCATTTAGCTTCCTCAAATAAACACAGCTTCCAACGTAAACTTTGATAACAGTCAATCATTTCCTCCACATACCAGGTGTAGTGTTTTATCTGCTATAACACGATCAATGTCTACAGTGGCTTGAAAGAACTCCTGATACTTTCTATAATGAAACTGAAAAAGCACATAAACATTTTTAGTTGTCTATTCAAAGTTGCTGCCATTGGAATAATCTTAAAAAACAAGTTATGAGTGTTTAAAAAAAAAAAGCTCATATTTAAAGATCTTGGTCATAGTCATAATCATACATAACTATAAATAGGTTGATGTATTTATCAAATTACACTTAAAGTTTATGGCTTAATAATTCAAAGATAAAAAAAGCAAACAATATGAATAAAACAAATAGTGATTAGATACGAAATCACACCATTAAAAATAATAATGAAAACAATAAAAGAACAATAAAATAAAAAGATATTTACTGATAGTTATGACTGTAGCTCATATCTTTTTCTGGTTTTATGTCTAATAACAAGTTGAACACCTTTATAGGTCGAGGATAGGCATCTAATTCAATTTTATCATAAGCTAGCAAGCAAGATCTTTTAAGGTCAGATTCTTAAGACTAAATTGTGCACTTTTTTTTGGAATAATATCCATAAATTATGAATCTCGCATTGCACATATCCACTTGGATACGTCTCAAGAGATTGTAAGATACTATCTAACAATTTTTTATTCAAGCAATCATTAACAAATTAAATTTTATCTCATCATTTTTAGAAACCATTCTTAAAGTGTTACAATGCAGCTGATTACAATCAAATCTTACAAATTTAGGACATTTAGAACCAAATTGATTATCTCTCATTTTTTGTGTAAATGTGCTTTTACCAAAACTAGGCATATAAGAAACAAATGAATTAGCAAACTCACTTTCAATCAGACATTTACTTCAATTAACCAATAAATATTAATAGGAATCCAATTGATTATTAACAAATACAATCATTCATAACGAGCTTTGTAAATTTTCTTGAGAGCATTTTTAAGGAGAGAAGGAAAATGCTTATGCAATTTACATTGTATTTCTTCAATGTTTGATTTTAGGGTTTCAATTATTATGGTAAACTGAAGATATCGGCTTAAGAAGTCACAAAGTACCGTTATACACCATTTATATAAGAAAGTAAATCAAAACATATCATTCAAAAGAATCAATTCTACAAACATAAAGGCAAAGAAAATAACAAATGAAAACACACAATATAAAAAAATGGGTATCATTAAAGATTCAACTCACCTTTGTCCTTTTATTGAGTTAACTTAAGTTCCAATTGGAAGTCATATATACGATCTTTTATTTCCCTAAATTGTCTTTGTAGATCCTCAACACGAGACACTAAAGTTGCTGGTAGTAGATCTCAAATAGGATGTGATTTGCAAATTTGTATCAGGCTTGTTAAGTGAAGTTTCACTTGTAAACGTTCTCCAAGATGCCTAAAAAAGATCTTTGTTATTGAAGTTCTCATGATATATATTAAAACTACTGAAAGAAAACATAATCATCAAACACACTTAAGTAAGAAAAATATCATGATGCTCAAAAGATGTGCGGTGCATATCTTTCAAGATATAGAAAAAGAAACAATATAACAAAATAATTTTAAATCGACAAAGTAACAATATAACAATATGGAAAAAGGTAAAGTCAGTCAATAAATAAAGAGAAGAGAAAAAAAAAACTTAATCAAAATTTTGGGGGACACTTAAACTTATTTAAGTTCATTCTTCTTGTGATTAGTATTCCAGATATAGTTTTAACCTGTGAACACTAACTTTAAATGCAACATTGTTCTTTGTATTCTCAATTTCACTACCCCACATGGATATAAATGTTTTATAACAAATGGCCAATCCATTTTAATTTAACTTCTCTATAGACAAATGAAGACGAGAATTATAAGGCAACACTTTTTGACCAATCTCTAATGTTTTCTAAAAAATTCTTTTATCATAAAAAGCTTTAGTTCTTGCCTTAATAATTCTTGTATTTTCATATGCATCATTCCTTAATTCCTCATGTTCATTCAGTTGGAACTTATGTACATTATTACCATGTTATTATTAAGATTTGAATTAAAAACTTTAATAGCCTAAATGATTTATACTCAAGTTCAATCAGTATGTGGCAAGGCTTATCATAAACTAGTCAATAAGGTGACATTCTTAAGCCCATGGTGCAGCAGCCAGTCGAAGGGACCAATTTTGATGGATTGGGTTGACCATCTTTTCTAAAATTTATTTATTTCCCAATTTGCTAATTCAACTTGACTATTCGTTTGAGGATGATAAGGGGTAGCAAATTTATGTGTAATTCTATATTTCTTAATAAGGGCTTGAATGACTTGTTACAAAAATACTTACCAGCATCACTAATAATGGCTATAAGGATTTCAAATTAACTTAAAAAATTTTCCCTTAAAAGTTTAATCACGTTTTGCTATCATTATTTTGGTAAGAAATTGTTTTAATCAATTTTGAGACATATTTAACTGCAATTGATAAATCTAAAACATGGTGGAAAACGGACCCATGAAATCGATTACCTAACCATCAAATATTTCTATCTAAAATAGGAGATTTAAGGGCATCATGTTTCATTTAGAAATTGATCCTAATTTTTGGCAATTTTTGCAGGTTTTAAAAAATTCATGTGTCGTTGAATATAGCAGCCAATAAAGTTCACATTGCAATGTTTTAGCAGTAACTTTTCTTAAAGAAAAATGTCAACCAATGCTTTAGAATTACAAAAGTTAATGACACCACTTACCTCATTATCAAGATTACATTATCGAGAAATTTGAGCAGGGCAATATCTAAATAAGTAAGAACCATTCCAATAAATTTTCTTTACTTTAACACAAAAAATTTCTCTTATCTTGATTGTTTCATTGCAAAGGCATTTTACCTGTAACAAGAAAATTAACAATGTTAGCACATCATGGCATTAAAGTAATAGAAAATAAAAATTCATCCAAAAAGGAATCATTGATGCAAAATTCTTAAATGAGTCTTGATAAATGATCAACAATGACATTTTCAGCACCATTTTTATTTTTAATGCGAGGTCAAATTGTTGAAGTAACAAAATCCAATGAATTATTCTTATTTGGTATCTTGTTTACTCATCAAATACCTTACAGCAGCATGGTCAATAAAAAAAATAAATTAAAAACCAAGCAAATACGAATGAAATTTGCTTAACACAAATACCACAACAAGTATTTTTTTTTTAGTTGTAAGTATTATAGAGTCTCACTCATATAATAAATCACAAAGGGTTTATGATCCATTCTTTGTCCTTAAACAACACCAACAGTAAAATTACTTACATCATATATTAATTCAAAAGGTAAAGACCAATCAAGAGATTGCAAAATAGGTGCAGATGTTAAAAGACAAATTATTTCCTCAAAAGATATTAGGCAATCATCAGTCCATATAAACAGTGCATCTTTTAATAGGAGGTTACAAAGTGGTTCAGATATGGCACTAAAGTTTTTTATAAACCTCCTATAAAATCATACATGTCCTAAAAAGGATCACATATCTCTAACCGTTTAAGGTTATGGCAATTTAGGTATTACTTCTATTTTTAAGTCAACTTTATTTCCTTTAACAGACACAATATGTCCCAAAACAATTCCAGAAATAACCATTTAATGACATTTTTCCTAGTTCCAAAAAAGTTCTTTTTTAAATTGTCCATAAAAGACCTTTAAACAATGTTTAACCACATCACTAAAAATACCTAGCATGCTTCTTTAAAGTGTTGCAAGCACATTATAGAGTCTAAAAGGCATTCTTTTAAAAGCAAAAGTTCTAAAGGAACATGGAAATATGATCTTTTCTTGATCCTTAATTGCTATAGGAATTTGATAATGGGCTGAATATCCATCTAAAAACCAGTAATAGGGATGTCCAACTACTCCTTTTAGAATTTGGTCAAGAAATGGTAAAGGAAAATAATCTTTTCTAGTGGCTTCATTTAACTTTCTATAATTGATGCACATGCATTACCTAAATGTAATTCGTGTTGGAATTAATTCTTCTTTTTTTATTTTTTAAAATAATGATTCCAATTTTTTTAAGCACTACTTGTTTAAGGCCTACCTACTTACTATACGAGATAGGGTAGATAATTCCCACATCAAGCAATTTAAGGACTTTTGTTTTTATTTCTTTTTTCATTTTCATGTGTAGGTTTAATTTTCTTTAAGTTTGTTGACATGTTTTAGCATTTTCTTCCAAATTGATTCTATATGTGCAAATTAAAGGATTAATAGCTTTAATATCATTTAAGGTCCATCTAATTGCCTTTTTATGCGTTTTAGGAATAGATAGTAACTTATCTTCTTGGTCACTAGTTGGAGTAAAAGAAATCACAATAGGATAAGTTTATTCTGCCCATGTGGTATCAGAGCCACACAAAATTGTTTTCAAAAAATTATTTTATGGTATAATTTAGAAACCCTTAATCCAATTTGAAAGTTAATCCATTCTTCTCGACAACTAAGAGAATCTGCTTCAACCATGCCCTCTTCATCTAATTCTTCTACTGTTTCACTAACCTCTTCGCTTATTATTCCTTCTTCTTGTTCTAAGCGTACCACAAAAAAGATAGAAAGTTTAGTTGAATTTTCTTATGTCCCTGAATCTGTTCAAGTAAATGAATCATATATGCCTCTTGTCAACCCTTATCAGTTGTACAAAAAAACCCAGTCTCTCACTCGAAGTATCCGTACCCTAATCAGCACCAAAAGACCCCTACCTAAAGAGTATATTCAATCTTCTCGTTTTGACCGATGTACTCTTCAATCAACTTTTACTGAACAATATGTCACCCTAGAAATCTCTCCGGAGTTAATCACTTCCTAGAAACATGAAGGATACACTCATTTAGATCTTTGGGGAATCAGACTTGTTCTTACACTCCATGGCCGAAAAGGGTTACCAGTCTCAGCCAGACTTGCATTACTTGATACCCGGTTCAAACATTATGAACATGCCATCATTGGCACTGTTCTTACTACTCTCCATGCTGGAAATGTCCTTTTCACCTTCTATCCAAACTTCAACCTTTCTTTGGATGATCTAACTCTTTCTACTGCCTTAAAAGCACAGATCCAGCTTCAGGGAGCTGATCCAGTAGCTATTGCTAAGATGGCTACACTACACCATCAATTGGTGTACAAGCTTCAAAATCATGCACTGGATTTACCCACTTCTCAAGAAACCTCTGATGCTCTCATTATTCTTGCTGAATCTGAGGAAATTCCTACTATTATCCAGATTCCTAGACAAATACCTAGGAATGAACTTCTTCAACTTATGCCTCTTGAATGGTTATCCAATTATGAGAAGTTCCATCAAAATACAGAGCCTATCCAAACCTCTGAAAGTTCATTTGAAAGACGTCCAGACGAAACAGTTAAAATGACTTTAAAACCTCTACCAGTCTCTTTCTCTACCAATCTTATCTGCTCATCCCTTACCAGAAATTATCATTACCTCACCAATTCCAAGTCTCCAGTCAACACCATCTCCCTCGGAGGCCCCACATAGACTGTCCTACACTCATTCTGCAATGATTCAACCTGTACAGACAAACCAAAAGGATTTTCCAATCTTATCCTTTAACTCTGATGGTTTTCCAGTTTACCTAGCTAAACATAATGGTCATTTTTTATGGGATGTACCAGGATCTGGTCAATGTGATCCTAACTGTCCTTGTTGGGAAGATGTTGAGTTTATTGATCAGCCCAATAAAAGAAAAGGCAAAAAACATTCCAAAACTCCTTGCTCTTACCATAAGCCAACACCACCAAATGATCCTGATCCTTCAGTTAGTTTCTTACTCTTACCAGCTTATCATAAAGGTTTGAAATGGATTCAGAAAAATGAACCAGAAATGTTGTCATGTCATGTCCAGGCTCATAAGGATATTGCCATACCATCTCCCTCAGTCATTTCATCTTATGTGATGTTCACTGTTGAGTACTAGAAAGTGTGTATTTATAATAGAGAAAATCATTATTTTATACTCCAAGTCTCACTAACATCCCTACTTTTATGTCTTTAAGTCCCTTTTAATTTAATTATGTATGTTTTATTTTAATTAAGTATTTTATGTATTTTAGGAGATATCATAGTCATTTCACAATGAACGAGAGATCAGATGGAAAAACGAACAACAATTTTAAACTCAGGACAGTCGAAAACCTTATGAGAAGCATAAAAAGATAAATGGCACTGTTCACATATACGGTATTACACACGACACTGTTCACGGTACTGTTCACATATACGGTACTGTACACGAGACTGTTCATGGCACTATTCACCTATACTGTACGCTGACGTGGCACTGTATGCTAACGTGGCACTATACGATGATGTGGCGGCATTTGATTGGATGAATGATGTGGCATTGACCGCTTATGTGGCATTGACTGATGATGTGGTGTTCATTGATGACGTGTCACGATCCTATTGGACCAAAATACTGACCGACGACGTGGCAGAATGTTAGTGGACCGAAAAAACGTGTGTACGGTACATGCATATACACGAAATGATAGACTTGATGATGTATGTGTTCCATCCAATAAGAGCTTGCCACGTAGCGCAATCCTGAGCGTCCAAATTGTTTTAATCCGATGGTCATGATTTACTCAGTGTATCTATAAAAAGGGGGCACCCCCCCTAATTTGACACCCTTGAATCCATGTTTGAGCTCAATTTTCTGTAATTCCATCTCCATCTTGTATTGTCTATGTATTTTAATAAAATTCTCATTTTACCCCTAGTTCAATTATGAGTAGCTAATTTCCTTTCAAGCTTTGGTTGAAGGTGAAGTCTCAACATGCTCCATGGGCTTAATTTGGTAAATTTACTTTTCCTTTCCCTTTAATTTATGTGGATGTTTTGACTTTTCGTAAACAGATAGTAATAATCTTGTCTGAATATCGGCTGGTATAACTGCCTTTCTAGGTAAGGTTATTGCTATTTAGCCCGGGAAGAACTTAGTACCATATCTATTAGAGTGAGGTTCATGAGGAGTGGAAAATCCCCCTTCATGATTTAATTGGTACTAATAATGAATGTTAAGCCGATAGTGCATGTTGAGTACAGATTCGGAGATCCAAGAACTTCATTTTAATAGTTTATTCCCACCACTTTAATTTAAATTAATAGATAGTCTACATTATTTTCATTATAAATCAAACCACCAACTCAGAAAATTAATTCTACATACAATTAAAATTCACCTCCTCGTGGGATCGACACTCGTCATCGTTGATCTATTCTACAATAGATTTTTGCGCTTGCGAGTTCAACAAAATTTGCACAACAAGTTTTTGGCGCCGTTGCCGTGGAAGTAAGTTATTTTAATTTGTAAAATAAATTTTCAATTTCTTTATTTATTTATTTATTTTTTCCTTGTAATTTTTTTATTATTAAAAAAAATGAAAAAAAGGGAATTTACGTTTTAAGATAAGTATTTTTATTTCTTCTTTAAATTTTTGTAATTTAATTTTCATGTTATTTTTTTTTAATTTGGTAAGTTCTACTACCTATAAATTTATATTAAATTGTTTCACACATTTATTATTATTATTTTTTATAGCACTTGAGTTGTTTTCATAGCAAAATTGTAACTGCGTGATAAGATTAGTATCGTAATTTCTTCCTTATTCTTTATTTTTATTAATTTTATTATCATTTTTTTTGCATGCATTTTCGTAGGTCACAATTACCTATTCTTGAACCTATAGACTTTGAATTTGAAACAACACTTCGCACACACAAACACGTTGAAATTAAAAATAAAATTGGGATGGATTTGCAACCAGCACCACAAGAGAGGCCATTTAAGGACTACTTCAGTCCCTTAGCTAACTTGAGCACATCATGCATACGATACCTAAATGTAGCTGCTAGGAGTTTTGAGTTAAAACCTAGTGTGCTAAATTGTCTCCCAACATTCTATGGCTTAGAAAATGAAGATCCATATAATCATCTGAATGATTTCCATGCTATTTGTCAAACTTTTAAATATGAGAAGTTTTCAGATGATAATGTTAAGCTTAGATTATTCCCATTTTCTTTAAAGGATAAAGCTCGTTCATGGTTCAATGCATTGCCTGCTAATAGCATTACATCATGGGAACAAATGGTAACAAAATGTTTGAATAAATATTTCCCAGTACATAAAACCAATGCTATTCGCAGGGAAATTTTAGAGTTTACCCAAAGAGAAGACGGGCAATTTTTCGAAGCATGAGAGCAATTCAATGGGCTACTCCTAAAGTGTCCACATCATGGATACGAAAAATGACACCAATGCCAATACTTTTTGAGAGGATTATTGCCGAATGTGCAAGAATGGCTAATGGCAACAAGTGGAGGAGAGCTAATGTCAAAAAGTGCATAAGAGATTTGTGATTTCTTCCAGCGACAAGCAGATAATTCCCAACAACGGAGTCGTTCGCTCAGGAATACTAGAAGAGTTAAGGGAGTGAATGAGGTTCACATTGGCAGGTTAAGTTTAGAAATTAAAGAAGTCAAAGACATAGTTGAAGGTCTTTCCCAACAAATAACATCATTAACAGCTGCTAAATTGACGGAGCCACATGACCAGGACTCATACTCAGATCAAGCCAATGCCATAGATGTAATGAGAAAGCCATCAAACTACAATCTTTACTCCAACACATACAATCTCGGATGGAGAGACCACACGAATTTTTCATGGTCTCAAGGATACCAACAGAATGGACCAGCAACTCCAGCTCCACCAATGCAACCAATTCCTCAAAATCCTCAAGCCTCTCAACCACCATTTAGACCATACAATCAAAACCCAAACTATTCTCAGCCTAGACCATGGGAAGATGCATTCTAGAATTTCAAGAATTTTATTCACTCTAAAATCGAGCAACAAAACCGCACCATTGATGAACTGCGAAATGCGATGAGAGCGGGTTTCAACTCACAAACCCAATGAGTTTCAAACCTTGAAACAATGGTATGACAACTTGCTTCTTCAATTCAAACCTTGGCAATGACTGTTGAGAAAGGAAAATTCCAAGTCAACCAGTGTCTAATCCTAAAGGAGTGCATGAAGTAAGCACTAGTTCACCTCAGCCGCATGGGGAGGTCAAAGTCGTCGTGACCTTGCGAAAAGAAAAAGAAGTCGACAACAAAGTAGAGATGTCGATGACAAAAACAACTCAAATTGTAACGGTAAATGCAGAAGACTCATCATCAGAGGAGAAAGAAGAAACTAATCCACAAGAATACGTTCCCAAAGCTCTATTTCCTCAGAGGTTAGCTAAAGTAAAAAAAGAAAAAATCTACAAGTGAGATTTTTGAAATCTTTAAACAGGTAAGTGTTAACATCCCTTTGCTTGACGCTATAAAACAAGGGTCATCTTATGCCAAGTTTCTTAAAGACCTTTGTACTAAAAAGAGAAACATTCATGTTTAAAAGAAAGCATTTTTAACAGAAAACATGAGCTCTATACTCCAATACAAAATTCCTCTAAAATACAAAGACCTAGGCTCCCCCACTATCTCATGCAGTATAGGGAACCACATAATTGAAAATGCTTTGTTGGACTTAGGAGCTAGTGTAAATCTATTGCCTTACTCAGTATTTGTGAAACTTGGACTGAGAGAATTACACCCAACTCCGGTGGTGTTATAGCTTGTAGATCGGTCCATGAAAAAACCTCGTGGTATTGTGAGGACGTGCTTATACAGGTAGATAAGTTTTATTTTCCCGTTGATTTCATTGTAATTGACACTCAACCAGTCTAGGATTCAAGGAAGCACATCCCCATTATCCTAGGATGACCTTTCTTGGCAACTGCCGATGCTCACATTCAATGCAGGACTGAAAATATGCAGTTGTCCTTTGGCAATATGACGATGGAGCTAAATATCTTCAACATTGCCAAACAACCTCACAATGCAGATGATGAAATTGTTAATGTGGATTTAATAGAAGAATTAATTGATAATGCTTTTCTTTCAAGCCTTAGTGATAACCCTTTACAAACATGTTTAACTCACTTTGGTTTGAATTTTGATATTGACAGATCAATAGATGAGGCTAATGCCATACTTGATTCAGCACCATCCATGGATATTAACAAATAGAATTCAAGAGTGGAACAATTAGCACCATCAGAGAAGAAACTGAGTCCATCATTAGAATCACCACTAGAACTTGAGCATCGTGCATACTAGGCCATCAAGAAATTCAACTTTGACATGCAACAAGCTAGCTCAAAAAGAAAATTACAGCTGGCAAAACTTGAAGAAATTCGTAATGATGCATACGAAAATGCCAAGATTTACAAACAATGAATGAAAGTCTTTCATGATAAGAAAATTATGAGAAAATCTTTCACACCAGGTCAGAAAGTGCTTTTATTTAATTCTCGCTTGCACCTATTCCCAAGTAAGTTACACTATCGATGGACTGGTCCCTTTATAGTCCATACTATTTTTCCACATGGAGCAATTAAAATTAAAGATCCAAAGAATGATGTAACTTTTAAAGTTAATGGTCAAAGATTAAAGCCATATCTAGAGTACCAACCACATGAAAAAAGACACCGAAATCGATTTGAGTGACCCACCAAATTTGAATTGAGAATTTTTCTTATTTCTTTATTCTTTTCGGTGATCTAAATTTTTGTGAAAGTGTGTTTATTTAATCATTCAGTTTTCTTTTATCATTTCTAATCATGTGTGCCTCAACTAGACAGCTACTCTTGAACACTCTCAGACAACTTCGACATGTACAATCTCATCTGAGAAGCCAGATACGATTTTGTAAAACACATCGTATTTGGATGCTACAACCTCTAAAGTTAGTATCCCATGTTGAAGATCTAGAAAGACAACTCAAAGAAATTGAGGGAGGTATCAACGACACCCAAATAGAGCTTGAGGTAAATTCAATAAGAGGACGATTGTGAAATTATTATTTTTCTTTTCTTTTCTTTTCTTCTTTGTGTTCTTTAGTTTGTTACCCCGGTTAAGTAGCGAATAACGGTACTCCGTGACAATCAAAGTCGGTTACTTCAATTTCCCATAATAACTAATATTCTAAGAAGACAGCATGGACAGAAATGCGATTCTAGCAAAGCTTCACAAGCGATTTCCTTCACTTCCTCATAATGCCCTCCTTACAATCTATAAAGCTCGGTCCAAACGCATACGATTGCTTATGAGAAATAACATCCCTGCTGACATCCGTTGGTTAATCGAGGCCCAAGGTACGTTTGGCAGGTGAGTTACCTCTTAAATTTATTGCATACATGCCTGGTTGTGGTAAAGGAAATTACTCAAGAAAACGAAGAGCTGAAAAACTTCATGTTAATTGTCATAAGTGTGCCAGGATGAAATGCGATAAAAATCCTTGTTCTTTCAGAAAAGATAAGATTCAATTCATTAGGGATGGCTTGAATAAAGAGTCATTGGATGACATCCTTTTGTCTCTTGAAACGCATCTCAGTGGATACGTACAAAGAGCAATTCTCAAGTTATGGCCATTATTTCAGAAAGAGCGTGTTCGATATAGTCTTGGGAATCTGACTATAAACGACCTTTTTTGCCAGTTTATAAGAAACCTGGATGGGAAGCCTATCCTCGACCCATAGAGGACGTTCAAACCGTTTCTGGACGTAAAACCAGAGGAAGATGCGAGCCACAATCACAACTACCTGTAAATATCCTTGTACTGTTATTTTACTGTTGTTTTATTAATTGCATTCTTGTCTTTAATAATTATTTACTTTTTCTTTTTACTATTTCCTTTTTGACTCTCGAGCCATATCCTTTACGCGTTAATTGACACAGACATGCTATATAATTGTAAACCATTGTAACCAAGATCCTTAATATATGGTCCTTTTTTTTAAGACTTACAAATTATTTTTGAGAAGCATCCCATTGGCAGCTACTCCCAATAAACAATTCAAGAACATTTTTGTGCTCTCTAGATTTAACTATGGCAAACATAAAGAATTCGTTGAGGCAGTCATAGATTTTGGTCAACGAATAGCAGAACAAAATTTGCATTTGGTATATGGAGGAGGTGACCGAGGGTTATCAAAACTGGTCTCAGAAGCTGCTTATCTCAGAGGGAGCCAAGTGTTAGGCATCATCCCAAGAAGCCTAAAACCGTTGGGCTGTATGTCTGACTCACCAACTGGAAAAAGAGTTAGTCATCTCAGGTATGCAAGAAAGAATAACTGAAATGCTAAATCATGCTGATGCTTTTATTTTCCTACCAAGAGATCTTGCAACTCTAGAGGCACTAATCACATTAGCATCTTGGGCCTATCTGAACATTCATCAGAAACCCATCGGTTTGTTAAATGTCAATAACTTTTATGATGGCTTCATCTCATTTCTTAACCATGCAATAAAAAACCATTTCAGCCTTTTCACAGTGAAAAAATTTTTATTTGTGCTCATACTGCTAACGAGTTACTTGATTTGTTACAAGCTTATAGACCAGAGCCAGATCCCAAGACCCTTGTGTTGGAATGGCCAACTAATGATGATAACAGTAGCTGTAGTAAGAAGTGCAACTTAGATTTAAGTCTATGTTTGTAAATATTTTCTTCTGTGATGCAGTATCCAGGTGATGTCTTCTAAGCCCTATTTTCTTTCAACATTAAGGACAATGTTTCGTTCTGGTTGGGGGGAGGGAATAGTTCACAATTTTGGAATATCTCAATCTTGGTGTAGTGTTTACTAATTTTTGTTGTAGAAACTAATTGTGGCTAAATTTTTGAGTTAAAGATGGCTGAATATGGAGTGTAGTGACTCTAGAAACGCATCTTCTTATTATTAAAAAAAAAAAAGCATTTTGTGTGATCTTTTCATAATTAGATGACATGATAACTTTTAAATTTTAGTATTTGTATTATCTTTGGTCTTGAGTTATGTTACACCATGTTTGCTACTCTACATGTTGATGTTGGAGACAAATATAAGTTGCTTGAAAGAATGCACATGTCATAATAATTTCCAAGTGAGTTTTTAAGCTTGTCATTTTTCTTGGAGAGTAACCCTTTTTGCCTATTCTTCATTCAGCTTAGCAGTTTATTGTTTTATACATTATTTCTAGATTTCCTTAGCTTAAAAAAAAAAAAAACTAAAGTTTGTGTTGCCACATTTGAAGGTCCATCTAACTAGTAGTTATGTAAGATTATTTATAACCCTAAAAGATGACCGAAAAGCCATCTTTGGTTCGTTTGAGCCTTTCTAGCCAACCCTATTAATATGTATCCATAGTTAACCCCTTTGAGCCTTAAAACAAAAAAAAATAATAATAAAATAAAAATAAAGACTTTTTCTTTGGTAACCTATTATCTTGTCCCACTCCAATGTGAAGTATCACCTTATATTTTGTATTTCCCACCACCGATTTATGTTTGAAAATAGAGATAATTTTGGATTCACAAAAAAGGTGCTATAAAAAAAAAGAAAAAGAAACAAACAAAAAAAATATTTATGTATATAAATAAATAAATAAATATATAAATAAATATATAAATAAATAAAGAAAAAAATTTCAAGTGAAAAGCACATAACAATCTCCAAAGTTCTCTATTTTTCAAACATATATTTTATTTTTCCTATTATCCTTTCTTTGTTAGCCACATCCTTAGCTTACGTTATGTCCTAATAAAAGTCCTTCTTGATTTTAGAGAACTATAATCTGAAATAGAAATTAGTTATATGGGTTGAAAAGATGTGGTAGTGCATATTAAAAAAAAAAAAGGAATGATTAATATATTGGTTTGATTAGCATTTTTGAATTAAAATAGTACTATTTCTAAGCTAAGGGCATATTTCTATCACTTGGTGAGAGTGTGTGATATTACTTCTTTATTATTTTCACTCAATTTATCATTCACTAGAGTGATTATTTTTGGGTTTAATTTTTTTGTGAGAGTATCACTACTGCCGGTGAGATTTTGGGGTTTGATATGTCATTCTTGAAAGTGACTCGATTACTGAAGTTGTGACAAAGTTTGCTAAACTGATTCATGTGGAGATTTGATGTGGGGATGATATTTCTTTAGACTGTAGATAATGCTTATACTTTTGTTTGATTGTTATCATTAGTTTGATCGAATAAATAAAACTATTTTACAAAAAAAATTGTTTGAGTTTTGTTTTCACTTAATTTGCTAGGGACTAGCAACAAATGGTTGGGGGGTGTGTTGAGTACTAGAAAGTGTGTATTTATAATGGATAAAATCATCATTTTACACTCCAAGTCTCACTAACATCCATACTTTTATGTCTTTAAGTCCCTTGTAATTTAATTATGTATGTTTTATTTTAATTAAGTATTTTATGTATTTTAAGGGATATCATGGTCATTTCACAATGAATGAGAGATCAGATGGAAAAACGGACAACAATTTTAAACTTAAGACAGTCGAAAACCTTAGAAGGAGAATAAAAAGATAAATGGTACTATTCACATATACGGTACTGTCACACACTGTTCATGATATTGTTTACATATACGGTATTGTTCACCTTTACTGTACACTGACGTGTCATTATACGATGATGTGGTAGCATTTCATTGGACAAATGATGTGGCGTTGACTGATGACGTGTCACGATCCTATTGGACCAAAATGCTGACTGACGACGTGGCAGAATGTTAATGGACCAAAAAAACATGTGTACGGTACATGCATATACACGGAATGACAGCTCTAATGATGTGTTCCATCCAATAAAAGCTTACAACATGGCGCAATCTTGAGCGTCAAAATTGTTTTAATCCAATGGCCATGATTTACTCAGTGTATCTATAAAAAGAGGGCTCCCCCCTAATTTGACATCCCTGAATCCATTTTTGAGCTCAGTTTTCTGTAATTTCATCTTCATCTTGTATTTTCTACGTATTTTAATAAAATTCCTATTTTACCCATAATTCAATTATGAGTAGTTAATTTCCTTTTAAGCTTGGGTTGAAGGTGAAGTCTCAACATACTCTATGAGCTTAATTTGGCAAATTTACTTTTCCTTGCCCTTTAATTTATGTGGATGTTTTGACTTTTCGTACACAAATAGTAATAATCTTGTCTGGATATCTACTGGTATAACCGCCTCCCTAGGCAAGGTTATTACTATTTGGCACGGGAAGCACTTAGCACCATATCTATTAGAGTGAGGTTCATGAGGAGTGAAAAATCCCCCTTCATGATTTAATTGGTACTAATAATGAATGTTGAGCCGATGGTGCATGTTGAGTACAGATCCCGAGATCCAAGCACTTTATTTTAATAGTTTATTCCCACCACTTTAATTTAAATTAATAGATAGTCTACATTATTTTCATTATAAATCAAACCACCAACTCAGAAAATTAATTCTACATACAATTAAAATTCACCTCCTCGTGGGATCGACATTCGTCACCGTTGATCTATTCTAAAATAGATTTTTGCGCTTGTGAGTTCAACAAAATTTGCACAGCATTCACTTCAACAGACTTTCCTCCTCTTGAAAAACAAGCAGATGTCCAAAGACATGTTTTTTCTAAACCTTTTGTCCAGTCCCCCATTACCCCTACTGGACAGATGGAAGAACCCAAATCCTTTGAAGTAGTCTTCAACTGGCAAACTCAAAATGCCAGAGTTCAAAACCAGTCTTTAAATTCATTAAACCAAAAGGTAGATCATATTTCTACCAGGACTGTACATGTTGAAGAAAAAGCATATGCAATCACTTTGCAACTTCAGAAGATCTATCAAGATCTTAAGGATCGAATTGTCCAACTTGACATCGATCTTCGAGATATGATTGCTAAAAGATACTATGGTCTAGAATTCAATCAAAAGGAAGCTGAAATCAGGGCGCTTAAAGCAAAACTTGCCAGAATTGATGCTGACAAGCAACAGCCATCCCTTTTTAGCAAAAGCCAACCCATTCTAACTTTATCCTAGACTTATCATCCTTTTGGATCTTTTATGGCACATTCAAGGCCATGTGATCTGACAAAATTATTTGGCATGACCCATACACTTTTCAAAGATAATCCTCTACCACCAAAGTCAAAACCCACACCTAAAAGAATTGTTGTCCCACTAGAACCATCACTAGTTTCTCCATCAGACAAACCTTCCACTTCTACTAGAAAAGCACCTGTAAATCCTTTTGAAATCTCAACAATTCAAAAGGAGTCCCTATCAGATGATACCTCCAAATCTTCTTATTCTTTTCCTGACTCTTCTCCTGAAAACTCTTCAGTCTCCTTTGATTCTGAGGAATCTTTAAATTCATCCAGTAACTTAGAAGCTAAATATGCTGATATCTCTAAACTTTTGATGGCTTACACAGCTGATCCTCAGCCACGTGAACCTGTCCTCACTGAAGAAGTTAATGATAATGACAACAAAACTACTGGCCAATCACGACCTCAACAAAGGTCTTCAGAGTCAAAACCATCCAATGGCCCATGGTTTTATTTTTGCCACCTCATCGATGGCGAGAAAGACTCCAAGAACTCTCTGCTTGGATTGATTTACAAATGCTTCGACCTGGAGCAACAACCTAATCTATTTTAAAGGAATTTTCGACCCGTTTTACGGGATCACTTAGAGATTGGTTTGACAGCCTCGGCACTTACAGACAGCTGTAATTCATCCAATTGCCAAAAGTGCCTACTGCCTTAGCATTCATCCAAGAACAGATCATCAATGAGTCGACAGTTACCTATGAGGTTGCCAGAAAAGATTTTCTCAATATGAAGTGTTGTTTTTTGAATCCAAAAGATCTCCACTTTCATTACAAACGCATGTCCATCCTGTACTATAAGTTAAATGGATATAATGATGCAACACTGAGACATGTATTCATGGCATCTTTGCCTGAAGAATTGTAACTTGAGTTACAGCGTCAGATCAAAGCACATAACCTAGTCATAGACAATCTTTCCCTCGGTAAGATTTTCCAACTTGCTATGGGATGTTTAGATAAACTTTGTGAGCAAAAGAAGTTCTTTGAAGAACTTATTCGTGACAAAGAACCTTTCAGATCTGCCTATAAAAAACCTTATCTGAAAATCAAGTGTTAAGATAAAACCCAATGTCATTGTCCTCCCAAGAAAAAACATCATTTTCAGAAACACTCTTTCAATCCTGAAACACCTTTCAGAAAACGATCCAAGAAAAGGTTTAAACCTCTATGGTTCTTCCGTAGGAAAACCTCCTCCCGAGACTCAACCCGAGAAAAGAATTCCATATGTTTTATTTGTCATAAAAGAGGACATTTTGCAAAGAACTGCCCTAACAAGCCAGCAAGAGTAGTCAGATTGATGCAACATCTTCAGAATAATACAGACTTTACTCCTGATGATAAGATTGAATTCTTGTTCTCTGAGCAAGAAAGCCCTAATGAGTCTACAGTCTTTGCTTTAGAAAATTCCTCTGATGAAGATTCATTGACTGATTCTGAAGACACCATTTTCACTATAGCCTCGGCCCAAGAAAAAGCCCAAACCATACAAAAGGCCCAATCTGTCCATGACTTGACCATACCTATTCCTTCAATAAAAGTCCAAGTGCTTCCAACCAAATATCATAGGCCCATTTCAGTTATTGGGTTTATTGATACAGGAGCTCAAAGAAGCATGTTAAATCCTGCCATATTGCCATCTAAGTGTTAGAAACAACACCAAGAATATTTCAAGGTAGCCAATGGTCAAATTTTCTCAACGAAGCTAATTACCAAATACCCCATTGGTATTCAGATTTTTCCAAACTACATCATTTGGACCAAGATGATTGGATCAAACCTACCAGACAAAGACCTATTATTAGGTTTTGACATCTTACACTTGGCCAAACACTTGCATATTTTTGCAACAGGCATTCGATTAAAAAATATGTTCAAAACATATACCAATGCCCTAAAACTTTATTATTTGGCCCAAACATGTTCATCTTATGCTGAGATCAATGACAAATTTCTTAAATTGTGTGCTGATGATCATAGTAAATTCCAACATCCCCATCCTCTGTGGAAAAATAGCCAATTCTTTATTAAGCTACCCTTTAAGCTTAATTAAGACCATAATCCTACCAAAGCAACCCATCCTGGCATGACGCTAAAAGACCTCACTTTAGCCCAATTTGAGTGTCAACAGCTTTTAGCCCAAGGCCTCATTGAACCTATTTCTTCTCGATGGGCTTGTCAAGCCTTCTATGTTGAAAAACATTCAGAGAAGGTCCAAGGAAAGAAAAGGCTAGTCATTGATTACCAACCCTTAAATATCTTTTTACAAGATATTAAGTATCCATTACCCAGACGACAAGCCTTGTTTACCCAACTTAAAAATGCTAAGATTTTTTCCAAGTTTGATCTAAAATATGGTTTTTGGCAACTTGGGGTCCATCTCGATGACAGACCCAAAAGATCCTTTCTATTCCAGAAAAAGCCCAGTCTCCGCAAGTCAACAAACCAGAAGTCAAAGTTCTTAAATATAAGCCCTAAGACACCATCACAAGGTTCCCTATGATTCATTTTACATCATGTGCTCCCACACCATCACTCCCAGCAAGACCTTTTTTCTGTTCCAAGAAGGGCCCAATCTTCGCAACTTAACAAATTATAGTGAAAGTTTCAATATAGTTGGGATGTTCGCGGATTGGATTTTATAGATTAGGCATCAATTCATACACGATTTACGATTTTGTAGATTATAAATTTTTAATCCAATCCAATTCATAAATTGGTAAAACTCAATTCAAATTCAAATTTGACCAAATCCATATCTAATCCACCATTTTACACATTTTTTTACAAACTACAAATTTTTAATTTTGTCCAATCCACGAACTAATTACATAAAAAAATTTAATATAAAAATAAATTTATTACCGATCAAATTCAAAATTAAATAAGATTTAAATAAATTAATTGTTTTAAAACAACTCCGTCACTATTCCAAAAAGCCATGGCTTCTATTTTCTAACCTATTCTCTATCACACTCTGGTCTATATTGATGATTTGTTATTGTTCTCATAAACATAGGCCCAACACCAAGATTTGTTGAAACAGTTTCTCTAGATTGTTCAGAACTATGGCATAATGCTTTCAGCTACTAAAAGCACTATTGCCACAGACCACGTCACCTTCCTTGGAATGGTAATCCAAAATGAATCTTACCAGCCCAGTCCACACATAGCCCAGGAGTTACAGTACTTTCCTGGTAGTAACGTTTTCAGGAAACAATTGCAACAGTTCCTTGGGATAGTTAACTATATCCGTGACTTCATTCCACATGTCAATAATTACACTTCTCCTTTATCCTCACTTTTAAAAAAAAACCCTCCATCATGGAATGACCAGCACACCACATGTGTCTCTTATCTAAAAAGGTATGTATAGAGTCCTCCACTATTGAGAATAATTACTGATGGACAGTGCATCTTTCAGACTGACGCCTTTGACGAGGCATGATGAGCCATTCTTATTAAAAAGATTGATGACAAAGAGCAATATGTCACGCATGTTAGTGGACAGTTCTCTCCATCTCAAACGCATTATCATACTGTCTACAAAGAGATACTGGTCGTAAAAAATGGGATAAAAAAGTTCAAGCTCCACCTCATTGGATTCCAATTTCTTGTCAGAATGGACAATTAAGCTTTTCCCAATATGCTGAATTAACCCATTCAGTTCTGAAAAAGACATTACTCAGATTGAAAGATTGGTTTTCTAGATATGATTTCAAGGTCACACATATAAAAGGGGAACATAACATAATTCCAGATTATTTCTCCCGAAAGCCTTCTCCTAAAACACCAATCCAGTTTAAATTTTCTGTTATTTCAACGGCATCTTCTCTTCCAAAAAATGCTCTCACAAAAAGGTTCACACTAGGAAACCGTCCTTTTAGCACTCCTTTCCATATCTAGGAGTATGTTAAGTCTTTTCTCACGTGGTATTTCATTGCTGCATGTTCAAAATAACCTGAATCTCCCTCATTCTAGGATTATCATCTGGAATGCATGTTTCTTACAGGTCTCACTTTAGATATGTCTCGACCTCTTTCTGAAAATGAATTATGGTACATATGGTGTCTCTCATTGCTATATGCTACTAAATTGGTTTTCCCTTTTTGTGCTACCATTGACCTCCTTAATAATCCAGACCAAGTCACTTATCTCACCTGGACACTTTTTGAATGGTTCGCGCCATTACCTAATTGGCGTTATAAACTGAACCAAATCAAGGTAACTCATAATCTTGGTAAAATCCTATACCAAAAAGCACAGTTATTCACAACCGTCTTCATCATCCACCGTTCTTGTTTCCATTTGCTTTGTTACATCAGGACTATGCCACTAAAACTAATCTCAAAACCTACCTCTTCCAGATTAACCATGTCACACCTCAATCTCCAGACATCAAACACACCTCTATTGGTCCACAACATGATATTTTCATGATCCCTACTTTCTTCCCTGTTTCAAAACCATATTCACGAGGAATCATAATAAAAGAAGAACGCCCTAACTATACAGATTTCTTATTCCAAGACTCATAAGACCCTTGGGAAGAATTCCTTCCCCTTGATAGTCAAAACTTACCTCAACTAGGTCAAAGTAGTAACCATCCTTATTACCTTTCTACCTCTAGTCCCATGGTTACTCATCCTCCTAATCCTTGCCCATCCACACACCTCAGCCTTCTGGCTCAATAGCTCGACCAAGGCCAAACCTGCCCTGCATATCCATCAGATCATGCCCAAAACTGTACCTGGCCTCATCCACCTTGTGGGACCAAGCCAACAAATGAAACTGACTCATCCTCAGTAGATACTATCTCCCTGTGAAGCTTATCCACACCACAGCTGGAAAGCACTTTATTAAAGTATTTTGTCAGTTTGTAATAATGGTCATGAATAATATGTTATCATGACACTGTTTGCTTTTTCTAAAGTTGTTTGTTTGTTTGTAATCATGTGAACTTTTGTAAAAGTCATGACCCCACTACTAATAAAGTGGATGCATGATTTACTTTATTAAAAGCATGTGAGGGCCTGTCTCCACTAGGTCTCTTCTCCTCACTTATAAAAGGAGAAGCCTTTGTAATATTTCGTAAGGATGAATATATTTTCATTTCAAAACACTTTCTAAAAACCATGCCTAACTAAACCGCTCTCCTTCTCTTAGGTTAACGAAGATGAATTAAAAATAGAAAAAGGTTAAGGGATAAGAATTTGTTCATAAAACCTTGAGAAAGTATGCTCTGCACTTGCCTTCCATGAAGGATCCTGTGTACTAGAAAACTCATTAAATTTTCAAAGTTTCCTATTTTGGCCAGAGTTGCCTATGTGAAGGAATTAAAGAAAAGAATTTGAGTTTTAGGTGCTAAGTATATCGGCTGGAAACCCGAGCATGCAGGCTATTGGTCCAGAGGAAGATTAAGTTCTTTATTGCTCTGGTGTAATAAGGCCACGTACTGCGTACTCTGCCCATGTGGTATCAGAGCTTTTAAATGATTCCAAGCTCTTCAAAATTTGATTTTTCATTATCATTTTGTAAAAGTCTGAGTAGAATAAAGCAAAAATTTATATTTGAAGTATTATGATGTAAGATTTTAATTTAGGATTATAGAATATTTATTTTTTTAGGGTTTTCTATTTTAATTAGAGTCAATTGTGGTATTTAATTATTTTAGGACTTTCCATTTTCATCAGAGTCAATTAAGGTATGAGATTAAGTTAACTTAGGAAAGTGGGTTTCCTCTATTATAAATAGAGAGGTCTTGTTTTTATTTTCAAAATTTCAGATTCAATTATTCAATAAAACCTTTCTTTTATAATTTCCTCTAGGATTATCTATCAAAATCTTTTATGTAGAGTTGTTTGGTTTAGAGTGTCATCTAATCTCATTTTACGTGTTATTAAAAATCTCATTGAGTCGTTTGGGTTAGAATAAGATCTAATCATGTTTCGATTAGAGCCTAACGTAATAGTGTTGGCTTGATTCAATACTAGAACGATATTTACTGTTCTCTACCCAATCAATTTTGTTTTCACTACCCTCGCTCGATCATATCAAGTTTAAGTCGCTTATTTGTCTCAATTGAATTAACCAAACAAATATTAATATGTTTAGAAAAATTCCCTTTTTGAATATTTTCCTTTATACAAAATTTAAGTAATTTCTTTTGTTCATTAGTATAATCTTCATTCTCATTTTCTTCATTAGGTTGCCTACACATATTGAAAACATTCAATTCTATAGTCATATTTCCAAAGGACAAATTCATGATATATGAATTTATTAACTTGTACAAAAATATCTTCCACTATTCCTGTTGGCACTTTAACTAATTTTTTGGCAAGCAAAAGAGTAGTTGAAGTTACTAGCTCTAAGGTCTAGTAAAGCATGCTTAAATTGAATATAGAAAATAAATTGAATATGGAAGTAAATTAACATTAGCACCAAGGTCTAGTAAAGCATGCTTAATTCTGTGATCACCAATAATATAAAAAATAGTAAGACAACTGAATATGGAAATAAATTAACACTAGTACCAAGGTCTAGTAAGGCATGCTTAATTTTGTGATCACAAATAATATAAGAAATAATAAGACAACTAAGATCTTTATACTTCAATGTACTATTAGTAGATAAAATGGTACTTACATATTCAACCATAAAAGCTATCTTTTGTACCTTTAATTTCTTCTTGACAATGCATAAGTAAAAAATTTTGCTTATGAAAGTACCTGCTTAATTGCATCTAACTGAGAAATGTTAACTTTTCCTTGCTTGAAGATTACATATATTTTGAAAGAGTGGTTTGATTTCTTTTGTTTCTTCAATGTTTGTTTTTATTTCACTAGGTGCAAATTTATTTAGTTCTTCCTTGCCCTTTGAATTTTCATTGTCTTCATCTTCACAAGGTTTAGGAATAGATGTTTCAATAACTTTACCACTACAAAAAGTTATAACTAACTTGACTTTCTCTATGAATGGATTTTGTTGAATCTTAGGATTTGGTTGTAGTTGAGCTAAAAAATTACTTTTTTCTTAAATTGTGAGTTCAGAAGCGACTTTAACAAGGGTATCTTTCAAATTAAAAAATGTTTTTGCATCTTGATTGTTAATACCATCTTACTTTCTAATGAATGAATGCATTGTATCTTCAAAAATTTTCTATGGTGGTAGAACACATGGTACATAAGGTTGAGCATTTTGAAAATTTTGTGGAGGTAGTGCTTGTGAAAATTGTACATTATTATTATTTCTCTAACCAAAATTTGGATCATTTCTCCAACCAAGATTGTAAGTTTGTGAATAAGGGTTTAGATTATTAAAAGTGTTAATAGTAATAGCTCGATCATGAAGACACTCTTTAAATTTTACATGCAATTTTTTTAACATATTTTACTTGATCACTTATTTTATGCCCTAAAACTTCAATCTTTCAAACTAGGGGTGCAAATTTTGCTTTAAATCATGATATTTCCTAAGGTTATGGATTCCTCTATTGGATGCAGATGGTGTCATTTATTTGTCAATTGAAAAGTACCAACAGTATCCCAATGTTGCGTATTTTCAACTAGTTGGTCAAGGTAACTGTTAACTCTGTGAAATGAGAGTTATCATAGCACTTTTACACTTAAATCAAGATTACTTAGAGCGTAAATGACATGATTTTATTGCATTTTAGTTATATTTTGCATAATTACCTATTTTAGGTATTTTTAACAAATTATGCTATTTTAGAATAAATTGTGTGCTTAGATCAAAAGCTTAATTGTAGGCAATAGGAAGCACAAATTTCAAGGAAGGAATACTGTGCAATAGTCTAGAACCGTGCAAATGTTGTAACCGATGCTTAGCAGCCGTTGCTATAACAATCGTACAGCATCAAAAGAGAAAATTTTGCGCAAATCTAAAAAAAAAACATAATCTACAATTTCTAAATTAGAAAGATACGCACCCTAAACTTTTGTTCGCCCTAATTTTCAACTATAAAAAAAGCACGCACACAAGCAAAGAAAAGGGAGCCATCAAACATAAGAAATAACAAAGAAAAGAAAAAGAAAAAGAAAATAGGGAAGAAAAGGAAAATTCTAGCGATGAACAGAAAGTTGCAAGCTAAAGGAAAAAGAAATAAAGAATCTAGAAGGGTCACCTGCTTCTATCTCTATTCTACTTATTTTATTTTATTTGTGATGATGTATATGCTGGCTAAAACTAATTTTGTTTTCATTTTGTCACAAAGCAAGAACTAAATTCATTTTTGGTTGAGTGATAAACAAGCTTGATGGTTAATTGACTGATTTTATGCTATAGCACTTTGTTTTGATAATGCTTAATTTAATTCATTATTTTGGCTGACCACCCATTTAGTGACACTAGCTACAAAAAAGCCTCAACAAGTCTTGTTTTAATGGAACATATCAAAACAATACTTGGTTTTAGAATAGGTTTCTCAAGTTGGGTTAAACTCAATTTGAATAGAGCCATGCTTAATCTAAACTAGTGATAAACTAGACATAAGGACCTTGTAGGGTATTTAGGAATATTGAGCATATAATGCTATATTTTGTGTTGGCATAACAACTAGTCATTGATAGATTGCATATAGATATAAAATGTCCAACAGCTGACAGTTGATGATGTATTATAGTTCTGTCCAGTGCTGTAGTAATTACTGTAGCAACAATAATGTAACAGAAAAACAGTCAATGCCATTAAATGAGTTGATTCACTCAACTACATTATTCTTAATGGTTACATTCTTATGTGAGATATATCAATTTATTTTATTATATTTTATTTTTTGTCATTTAGATTAATTAGTTTAATTTGTTGATAAAAGAGTTTAATTTAATTAGATTGAATTTGCACCATATTAATTGCTGTAACAACTCTGATAACATCAATCGCTATAGAGACAATCTCGAATAATTATCATTATATTACTTGTTGTGTACACTTGTGCACTAACGCTCATATTATAAGAGATAAAACCTATACTGCAACAGGTTTTTGTCATCGTTGTTTGGGATTGATTATTTTTTGTGATTTGCAAAATTATTTTTTATGGTGTTTATTTAAGTATTTGTTTAATTATTTTTCTGTGCTAACAGAGTGCTCAAGCAACCATTGCATGCACAAAGACAAATAAATTCAGTTTCACTTTGATCTAGAAAATCAAAAGAACTGTAAAAAGACTAAAAAGAGAGCAAAGAAATTCAAAAATTACTGCAGCAATGGATGACTTACAAAATATAGAAAATTTGAACAACCGAGGAGAATTGCAACCATTGAATGCACAAGGAGGTCAGAATGAACAGCATGTTTGTGGGCAACCAGGAAACAATATCATTCATATGGCAGACGACAGAGATAGAGCCATTCGAGACTATGTTGTGTTAACTCTGCAAGCCATACATCTGGGCATATTAGACCTAAAGTCCAAGCAGATAATTTCAAGTTAAAGCCAGTGATGTTTCAAATGTTACAAACAGTAGGTCAGTTTTATACATTGCCATTAGAATATCCTCACCTTCATCTTAAGTTATTTTTAGAGGTGAATGATGCTTTTAAGATTGCTAGAGCATCACAAGAAACATTAAGACTCAGACTTCTTCCATTTTCATTAAGGGATCGAGCATGGGCAAGGCTGAATTCCTTATCACTAGATTCCATCACCACATGGAATGATTTGGCTTATAAGTTCTTAATGAAGTATTTCCCGCCTATTAAGAATGCAAAATTGAGAAATGAGATCATATCATTCCATTAATTGAAAGATGAGAGCTTGTATGATGCATGAGAAATATTTAAAGAACTGTTAAGACGATGTCCACATCATGCTATTCCTTGTTGTATACAACTGAAAACCTTTTACAATGGTCTTAACCCAAGTATGAGATTAATGGTGGATGCTTCAGCAAATAGAGCTTTGTTAACTAAATCCTATAATAAAGCTTATGAGATTTTAGAGAGAATAACTAATAACAATTTTCAGTGGCCATCGACTAGGCAAGTTACAGCAAGCGACGCAACTAGAGTGCTTAATGTGGATGCCTGAACAACCCTATCAGCACAAGTAACTTCATTAACAAATATGGTGAAGGCTTTGACCACTACTCTAGCAACAAATTGTAGTTACTCTAGCAACAAATTGTAGTTACTCTAGCAACAAATTGTAGTTAATCAAGTTGCAGAGGTGTCGTGGATTTATTATAGAAAAGGGCATTTGTTTGATAATTGCCCTGGGAATCCAGGGCAACCCATACTCAAACACTTACAATCTCGGACGGAGGCAACATATAAATTTCTCATGTTGCAATCAGAACCAGCAGGCTCCAACAACTAGTGGACATACCTGCTCAACCACTTGGATAGCACCAATAAAATCAAGGTCAAAGAAACACCAGTAATGATCATATCAATTCTCTTGAAGCCCTAATTAAAAAGTATATTGTGAAGTCAAAAGCCAAGTTATGTCATTAAGAAACTTGGAGAATCAAGTTGGACAACTTGCTACAGCCCTCAGCAACAGACCTCTGGGAAGTCTACCAAGCAACACAAAGCATTTAAGAAAGAAGGAACAAAACAATACAAAGCAATCAATCTGAGATCTGGAAAGAATGTGCACATTCTAGTACGCATGCCAAATAAGAAAAGTGAGCCTCTTCCAATTCAAGAAGTTCAGAATGAAGAAGAGCCTATTCCTTCTACTAATCAACACACTGATGAGAGCAACAAAATTGTAGTACCAGCAATAATAGATGATTAATCATCTATTAGGAGTGATGTGGCAACATTATATGCAGAAGAACAAAGCAGAGCAAGTGAAAAACCATTTATACAGCCCGTTACAGTACAGAAATTTAGACGTCTACCATTATTCTAGTAAAGATTTTAGAATCAAAAGCAAGACAAACAATTCAGAAAATTTCTAGAAGTGTTAAAGCATCTTTATATTAATATACCATTTGTAGAAGCTTTAGAACAAATGCCTAATTATGTGAAATTCTTGAAAGACATTTTGGCAAGAAAAAAAAGGCTAGTAGAATTTGAAATTGTTTCTCTAACAAAAGAGTGTAATTACATGCTTTAAAGCAAAATACCTCAAATTTAAAAGATCTAGGACGCTTCACAATTCCTTGTTCTATAGGAACTAAATATAGTGGAAAGGCATTTCCTGACCTGCGGGCTAGTATCAATCTTATGTCGTTATCAGTGTTTAAGCAATTGGGAGTTGGTGAATGTGGACTGATAATAGTGACTTTACAACTTACAAATAGATCTCATGCTTATCTAGAAGAGATGATTGAAGATATATTCGTGAAGGTGGATAAATTCATTTTTCCAATACATTTTATTGTGTTGGACTTTGAGGCAGATAAAGTGGTACCAATCATCTTAGGAAGACCTTTTTTAGCCATGGGAAAGACTCTCATTAATGTGCAAAAAACAAAATTGACAATGAGAGTTACTGACCAGCAAGTTATATTCAATTTGTTGATGCAATGAAGAGTTCGATGAGATTGAGGGTTGTAATTTTATTAGTGTTGTAGATCTTGCTGTAGTTGAATAGGTAGACAGTGGCTGTAGTAATATGCAATTTGATGTTGTAGAATTTGATGATGGAGATGTTAACACAGTTGACATAGCATGGTTAGGAGAGAAGTAACCATTTAGAGCAAATAGACATTTTGAATCTTTAGATCTATTAAACAGGGAAGTAAAACCTTCTGTACCTTCTATGGAGTCTCCACTAATATTGGAATTAAAACTCTTACCTTCACATTTAAAATATACTTATCTCGGTGATAATGGCACATTACTAATAATTATTTCATCTTCTTTAAATGCAGGTCAGTAGAAAAGCTTAGTGGATGTGTTAGGAAACATAAGAAGGTAATTGGCTAAACTATAGCAGACATTAAAGAAATCAACCCATCCTTTTGCATGCACAAGATTCTGTTGGAAGAATATTACAGTAACTCAGTAGAGCAACAAAGAAGGTTGAATCCAATTATGCAAGAAGTTATGAAGAAGAAGATTATCAAATGGTTGAATGCAAAAATTATATACCTCATATCATATAGCTCGTGGGTAAGCCAGTACAATGTGTATTAAAGAATGGAGGAGTGACTGTTGTAGCAAACGAAAAGAATGAACTCATACTTACAAGAACAATTACGAGTTGGAGAGTTTACATGGATTATAGAAAACTAAACAAGGCAACAAGAAATGATCACTTTCCACTATGCTTCATAGATAAAATGTTAGATAGACTTGCTAGAAAAGAGTATTATTGCTTCCTAGACGGGTATTCAGGTTACAACCAAATTGCTATAGCACTAGAGGACCAAAACAAGACAACATTTACTTGTCCTTATGGCACATTTGCATTTAGAAGGATGTCATTTAGCTTATGCAATGCTCCAGCAACATTTCAGAGGTGCATAATGGCAATTTTCTCAGACATGGTGGTGCAAACACTTGAAATCTTCATGGATGACTTTTTAGTGTATGGAAAATCATATGATGATTGTTTGCATAATTTGGAGAATGTGCTTAAAAGATGTGAGGAGGCAAATTTATTTCTCAATTGGAAAAAATGTCACTTCATAGTATAAGAAGGGATAACTTTGAGTCATAGAGTCTCTAGAAATGCCATTGAGGTGGATACGGCAAAAAATAGAGGTTAATGATAAACTTCCACCACCTACCCCGGTTAAGGGCATAAGGAGTTTTTTAGGCCATACTGGACTCTATCGGTGATTCACATTAAGGATTTCTCAAAGATAACCAAGCCTTTATACATGTTACTTGAGCATGACAAACCATTCAAATTTGATTACCATTGTCTAAAGGTCTTTCATAAATTAAAAAGAGCCCTTGTGACAGCATCTGTTGTTTTAACACCAGACTGAAGCATGCCTTTTGAGTTAATATGTGATGCTAGTGACCATTCTATTGAAGCAGTGCTAGGGTAAAGAAAGAAAAAAATCTCTCTCTAGTTGTATTATGTAGGCAAGATACTAGGTAATGCTCAGCTCAATTACACAACAACAGAGAAAGAGTTATTGGTTGTTGTATTTACTTTTGATAAATTCAAGGCAAATCTAGTTGGCTCCAAAGTGACTATTTATGCAAACCATTCAGTAATAAAATACTTGATCTCCAAGAAAGTTGCCAAACTAAGGCTAATTAGATGAATTCTACTACTATAAGAGTTTGACTTGGAGATTAAGGATAGGAAAAGGAAAACACCCTAGTTAAGCAAGATATAAAATAAGCATGCATACAAGGGAAGAGGAGGGAGCCGTTAAACGCAAGAAATAATGAAAAAAAGAAAAAGAAAATAGGAAAGAAAAGGAAAATTCAAGAGCTGAACAAAAAGTTGCAGTCGAAAGGAAGAAGAAATAAAAAATCTACAAGGACCACTCGCTTCTATCTCTATTTTACTTGTGTTTTTTTTATTTGTGATGATGTATATGATAGCTAAAACTTTTTTGTTTTCGTTTTGTCAGAAATCATGAACTAAATTCATTTGTAGTTGAGTGATAAATAAGCTTAATAGTTAATTGACTGATTTTATGTGTTGTTGCATGATTGTTATAGTATTTTATTTTGATAACGCTTAATTTAATTCCCTATTTCGACTAACCACCCATTTAGTGATACTAACTAAGAGAGAGCCTTAAAAAGGTCTATTTTAGTAGAACATATCATAACAATACTTTGTTTTGATTAGGTTACCCAAGTTGGATTAAACTCAATTTGTATAGGGTCATTCCTTAATCTAAAACTAGTGATGAGCTAGACATAGGAATTCACCTTGTAGGGTATTAGGAACATTGAATATGTTATATCTTATGTTGGCATAACAACTGGTCATTGTTAGGTTGCATATAGATATAAGATGTTCAACAGCCTACAACTGAGGATGCATTAGAATTCTTCCCAATGCTGTAATAATTGTTATAGTAACGGTAATGTAATAGAGAAACAGTCAATGCCATTAAGTGAGTTGATTCACTCAACTACATTATTTTTAATGGTTACATTCTTGTGTGAGATGTACCATTTTATTTTCTGTCATTTAGATTAATTAATTTAATTGTTGATAAAAGAGTTTAATTTAATTGGATTGAATTTGCACCTTATTAATTATTGTAGCAACTCTGAAAGCATCAATCCCTGTGGAGACAATCTAGAATAATCATCATTATATTACTTGATGTGTACACTTACGCACTGACACCCATATTATAAGAGATTAAACCTATACCACAACAGTAACCTAGTGCTTCTTTAGAATTTTTATCTCTGAGGTCACCATTACACATCATCTTAGCAACTTGTTTATTTAGGGAGTCAAAACTAT
This sequence comes from Luvunga scandens, assembly GCA_030449905.1. Taxonomy (NCBI): domain Eukaryota; kingdom Viridiplantae; phylum Streptophyta; class Magnoliopsida; order Sapindales; family Rutaceae; genus Luvunga; species Luvunga scandens. Next base: position 3,663,808 of record JASUUG010001017.1, on the reverse strand, counting down.
GGTGTGGATATATGTTAAGCAATTCTTTAAACCTATCCTAAAATTGGCATAATGTTTCTCTATTTTTTTAAACGAAACATTTGATTAGCCATTTAAATGAATTGGTTCTATAAGGTGGAAAGAATTTTTTCAAAAACTATTGTTGCATGTTATTCCAAGTTTTTATTGATGCATATATAAGGTTTTGTAACCAAGTTTTAACTTTATCCTTTACAGAAAAAGGAAAAAGCTTTAATCTAATTATATTCATACTATAATTTTGGTCTATGTATGTATTACAAACTTCCTCAAAATCTCTTAAATGCAAGTATGGATTTTCATATTCTAAACCATGAAATGTTGGTAAAGATTGGATAATACATGATTTGAAATTAAATCAAGATGCTTATAGAGGAAACACTATACACGAGGGTGCTCCAATTCTTCTTCGATTCATGTAGTCTCTCAAAGTTCTTAGTTAACAGAATCATGCGCATTAAGTTGAGAATGCTTGTCTCCTTGATCAATTTGAGGATTAAGTTGGCCCAAAAAGTTTTCTTCTTGAGTCTCTTCCATAATTGTGGTGGTGATTGAGATCTATGAATTAATCTACCGCTTAAAGTTCGGGACCAATGTCTTTTGCAATGTTGATGATATTTGTGTGAGTGAAATTATGTTGTAAAGATGATTCACAAACAAATGAGTAAAATAAGAAAAACTAAATAAAATTACACAAATTAAAAAAATAAAATCAAACTGAAAATGAAATAAACAAGGAAAATAAATGTACAAGAAAAAGATGCAAAAAAAACAAATAAATTAAAAATTAAGTAACTGAAATTAAAATAACTAAATAGATAGTTAAACCAACCATATACACAAATTAAAAAAATATTTAATAATAATTTAGGTGGTTAAAATGACCATATAAATTTTAAAAAATAGAATAGACATATATTATTAATCGTTCAAACTACCACCATTAATCTTTCGAAGCTCAATACTTAACCATTTGAAGAGCTACATCTATTGTAGTGTCGAAACCTAAAAGACATCCTAAGGGAAGTCTAAAACTCTTTGGGCAAAGTTATGGTTTCAAAAATCTAATCAGCTTCTTAATAGCTCTCTATCTTGCTCTCTATTCATATAGTTTAATTGTTTATGTGTTAATTGACTGATGTGAATAGTAAGTGTGATTGAGACTTTGTATTTGTTAGAAATTCTAGAGTTTTGTTGCTTATTAAACTGAATAATTTTGTTAATCGAGGCTAGAGGTGTTTAATAACAATCCCGTCCTTATCAAGTGAAACCTTTTTCGTAGCTTGGTGGTTTATGATTTATATAAATCACTGATCTTATGGTAATGAAATTGGTGAATTTGGAACTTTAGTTCATGCATCACCTTATCTATTAGTTATGTCTATATGGCTTTAAGTGCTTAGATTTATACCTTTGGTTATTTCAGAAGTGAAAGGAAGGTTATTGTTCGCTTTGTATGCCTAATTTTACTTAAAACATGTGGATTGATGATATCTGAGTTGTTAGAAACTTGATTTTTAAGGAGAAAAGTTGCTTAATAGTCTATAAAATTAAGCTGAAAATTTAAGGATCAATAGACTGTTATTTTAAACTTGGTTATTCCAAAACTTGATGAAATGACTTTTTATTAACTCAAAACTTTGAGAACTAAAGTCAAATCTACACACTTCTCTTATGGAGGTTTATATTTGATTTTTAATAGATTTTTCAATATTGCTGGTTACTGTCCAATTTTATTAGAAATTACTTATTTATTATGTTTGATATTACAAATGAATAGTCTAACAATGCCGGAATAAGCTGAAATTCAAAGCAACTAAACTTCTATATGCATATTTCAAATCTAAAATTTTCATTGGGATTGAACTTATATTTTATTTTTAACGATTTTTCCAACTCTTCTACATCTGCAGCAACTTCTTTTACTATAATTGTCATTAGCTTTTGATCTTATCAAACACTAGCCTAACAATATTAGAACGACCTCAAATCTAGAAAGTATCATTTTGATAAATATAATATTTTAAACTCATTAAATATTCAAATGCCTCTTATTGTTGTTACAGTTTCATAGGCAGTTTTGACTTAACAAACCACAAGAAAATTTGGATACGTTGCTAAAAGCCTTTAACAACATGTATATGCGCGCCGTGGATCAAGATGTTTGTCTTAAGGTAAGTTACTTTTAACAACATGCAAGAGACTCGTTAAAAGTCTTGTGCTTGTAGTTAAAAATGCTTTAAACATTTCAAAATTAATTTTGTCAAAACCTTCATACGTAAATTTCTTTTAACAACATGAAATATGATTGTTGTGAATTGTGTTACTTTATTTTATTTTATTTTATTTTATATGCACATTTTGCTAGCAAAATCCTTATATTTATTTTTTTCAATATTTCTTTATTATAAATATTAAAAACTTACTGCTACAAACTAAATAATAATTGAATACAAAAATTATATTTCATTAAAAAAGTAGCAATAAATTTATTTGACAATCACAAAGATATCATCATAACAGTGATCTCTTTATCACATACAATATTATCAGCATCTAGCAGCTCCATCCAAACCCTTTTCTTCAATCAAGCTCCATCATGTCATTAGCAATAAACTCAAATCTCCTGAACAAAAAAAATCAAGACTAATCAAAATAATTACAATAACACAATTACATTATAAACCAAATAAAAAAGATGAAAAAAATGAGCATTCAATTTACCTACATCTTAATTAACAAAAAAAACCCAAAAAATTAGAGTTGGTGGGGAGAAAACAAAGATAGAGCACTGAGGGATCCCCCAACATCGTTTCAACCAAAGTGGCGCTGCTTGACTTCATTTTTCATTTTTTTGACTATTTTCAAGATTCTCGCTAGACAAAATAGGAGAATTATACTAAACATAGTAATTAATTTCTAAAACCAAAAGTCCCGTGAATGTAAAATTTAATAAAATGAAAAAGAAAAGAAGAAAAAGTAGGACTTTTGAATAGACTTTTGCCATAAATTTATTATTACTATTTTTTCATTTTTGTGAGAGACGATTTTTTTAACAATGAAGAAGGCATAAGAAATAGATAACTATTGACTTATAGGTTGAAGACATGATGGTGAGATCTCCTAAGTTCCTTCGTTATTAGAGTGGCTCTTAGAGAGACGAAGGAAGCAGTATGGAAGCGACGGCAGTAAGGAGAAAGAGGGGATAAGATTAAAAGCTTGGGTTTATAAATTTATTATTTATATTACTTTGAAAACTTACTACGCGGTTTGGGTTTTAGTGCTTTTTTATTTTTTAAAATTTTCAAAATGTCTCTTTCTAAGATAAAAACTAAAATAATATTTATAAACCAAATTTACCATTAAAAGCTACATTTTAAATTATTATATAATAGTGAGTCAATCGCATTATTATAATGTGATGTGATATTTGTTGTAAAAATGGTTAGTGATTTTTTCTGTATATGGTTAGTAATTTGTTAATTAATTTAAATTAACAATTGAATTACCAAATAAAACTATCAATAAGATAAAAAAAAAAATTCAATAGCTAGTTCTGTTGGTAAAATCTCTTCTAGTGTAAACAAGAGATTTGAGATTTGAACCTCGCTCACATTAGTCGATTCTCGGGAGCGAATTGACATGTCATTTGCTAAGTTATGACTAAAAAAAACCAAATTGATCTTTAAGTACCTAAATGTGGATACATATACTTAATGGAATGAACTATCTAAGACTTTATCTTATCCTATTAATAAAATTATGAATTTTACATAAAATGAAGAGTTAATGATCAGCTAAAAAAAAAAAAGAATTATTATTTGAAATTATTTGATTTGTTACTATTATAGACAAAATAATAGTAATAATAATAATCAAAGTTATGCATTTATAGATTTTGATATGATATTTCACAACATAACAAGAAGCATGTTGTTGAATACAAATAATATCGGGCAAAAGAATGTTGTGGTACATTCTTATTAACAACGATCTAAAAACATTGCTAAATATGAAGCTTTAACAACGTGTTTGGTTTGCACATTGTCAATTGGCCTATGAAATCTACCACAATCACAAAACTGTTGCAATTATATGTTTCACAATATGCCATGAAGCGTGTTGTTAAAATTAAACTTTTAGCTACTTTTACAACACATAACATGCACGTTGCTAAATTCTTGTTGTCTTATCTTTTTTTTCTTGTAGTGTCATATGATCCAAATAACTTGGAAATTTTATATATGGTGCATTGACATGTCTAATTATATTCTTTAAGTTTTCATAACTTTTCAAATAGTATCAAATTAAAGAAAATCTTAAACTCAATGCTTCCTATTAAATTTGATTCTACTAAATTTGAATGCTTTTTAAGGAAAAAATATGTGTCCACACTATGGTTCACGGTGGTACAATAAAGTGCAAAAGGCATAAATCTTTGTTCTTTATATTTGGGACTATTCTTAAAGGTTAGTTTTTTCATTTTTCCATTTTTATTGAACTATTTAACTTAAATATAAGCCTATTTAAAGGTTAGTATTCTTGTTTGTAATTGATTTAAGTTTTACATTCTTATTTATGAGATCTCAACTTACCAACAACATCACCTATCGTGCTTGTGTGTATAGAATGGTCTATTGAACCTTTCAAGATGGCCCAGATTTGGAAAAAAAGGTTAGTCAATAACATCAGAATGGATAATTCATAATTTTTTCTTTTTGACAAACAAAACAAAATATCACCAAAATTAAAAAGATGCATTTCTAGAATCATTACACTCCATGTCCAACCATCTCCAATTCAAATATATCTAAAGTTAGTAAAAACATCACCAGGATTGATAATTAAAAAAGTAAATACAACAAACACAACTGTCAATTATTCCACAATTTACAACTGTTCTTTCCCCTCAACCAAAATGAGAACAATGGAAAGAAGTAGAGTTTAGAAAACATCACCTAAATGTTACAATAAAAAATATCTACACGTAGAAAGTTAAATCTAATTTGCACTTCTTACTAAGACTATTGCTACCATTATTAGTCGTCCAATCCAACGCAAAGGTTTTGGATTTTGACTCTAGTTTGTAGGCTTGTAAGAGATCAAGTAACTGATTAGCAGTAGGAATACAAATAAAGAGTTTTTTTTTCCATCTTAATGATATGAAATGATTCTTGATTACATGGTTAAGAAATTTTATCAGGCCATCATAAAAGTTATTAACATTTAATAAATCGATGGGTTTTTAATATATGTTCAAATGGGCCCAAAATGAAAATACAATTAGTTTCTCTAGAGTTACAAGATCTTCTAGCAAGAAAATGAAAGAGCCGCATGTCTAAGCATTGCTGATATTCTCTCTTGCATGCCTAAGATGACTAACTCCTCTTTAGTTGGTGAACTGGGTAAATAACCTAGAGATTTATGTCTTTTAGGATGAAGCTTAGTACTTGGCTTCCTCTGGTATAAATAACTTCTAACACAAGCTTTGATAACCTTTAGTCACCTTCTCCACACACCAGGTGTATTTTTCTCTTTGCTAAAACTCAACCAAGATTTGTAGTTGGCTCAACGAACTATTTGCATTTTCCATAGTGAAATTAAAAAGCGTACAAATGTTCTTGAATTTTTTCCTCGACATTGCTACCATTGCGACAATTATCAAAAACAATTTTTTAGTAATTGAAAGAAAAGCTTGTATTTAAACATCTCAGTGATAGACACAATCGATACACATTTGTAGGTGTATTTGTCGAATGATGTGTGAAGTGCATGGCTCAAGATTCAAAACTGTAAAAGAAAATGATTAAATATAAAATCACACTTGTAAAAGATAAAAGAATAGTAAAACAAAAAGATATTTATTGGTAATCAAGACTATACCTTGCATTTTTCTCTTGTTTTACATTTAAAAAAAATTGAACACCTTTTATAGGTTAAAGATAGATTTTTACCTAGTTTTCTTATAAACTGGCGAACAAGATCATTTATAGTCAGATTTTAAAGACTATACCTAACATGTTCTTTTTAGAATAATGGCCATAACTAAGAATTGCATTCTATACGTATCCACTGGGATGCATTTTCAAAGATGAAAGGACATCATTCAATGACTTTTTATTGAAGCTATTACTATTGAATTGGCTCTTGTCTGGCCTGTTATTGGACATTATTCCCAAAAATGTACAAGGACATCTGTTGTGATTTGTTTAGGTGCCCTTATGACAAGAAACATGAAGTCATTTAATTCTTCATTTTCTTGAATAGTTTCCTTTCCTACAACCAGGCATGTAGGCGGCAAATTTAGAGGGAAATTTTCTAGCCAACTATACTTTTGCTTCGATTAACCAGTTGATGTCAATAGAAATGTTACTCATCATAAGCAATCGTAAGCATTCAAATTGAGATTTATAGATTGTAAAGAATGCATTTTGACGAAGTGAGGGAAATTACGTGTGAAGCTTTGTAAGAATTACATTCTTATCCATATCTTAGCTTGAGAATGTCAGTTATTGTGAATAACTAAGGCAACTAACTTTAATAGTCATAAAGTATCATTATTTACCACTTGAACAGGGTAACAAATGACAACACATCTAAGAAAAGAATCAATCCAGCAAAAACAAGTCAAACATTCAAGCGAACCTAAAAAAAGTGAAAACACATAATGTTAAAAAAATGGATATAATCAAACACTTACCGCACCATCGTTCTTTTATTGAATAAACTTCAAGTTCTAATTAGATGTCATATATACCACTCTCTATTACCCTTAGTTATCTTTTTAAATCCTAAACATAAGATACTAGCATTGGTGGTTGTGAATCAGGTGAAATTTCACTTATAGAAATTCGCGAAGGTGGTTGAAGATGGTTTGTCCCATTAAAGTACTCACGACATATATTAATAATGGTGAAACGAAATATAATTGTCAAACAACACACTTAAGCGAGAAATAGCATGATGCTTAAAAGATACGCAAGCGCATCATTCAAGACACAGAAGGAAATGATTAAGCAATTCAAATGGTAAAGTAAAAATAAAACAAAATGGCAAAAACTTAAGCACCCATTAAATACAAAAAAGACTTGAAACAAGACTTGGTAGTCACTCAAATTTATTTCGTTGTCTTCTTCATATGGTTAGTATTTCAGGTATGGTTTTAATCTTTGGCTATTAACTTTAAACTTGACATCTTTCTTTGGATTCTCAATTTTAATGGCCCCATGTGGAAAAATGGTGTGAGTAATAAATATATTAGACCATCAAGAGCATAATTTACCTAAGAATAAATGCAAGCATGAGTTGAATAAAACCACTTTCTATCCTAGTATAAAAATATTTTCTTAGGATATAGTTGTCATGAATGACTTTCACAAGCATTATTGCAAATCTCCTCAAGTTCATTCAATGTAATTTATGCACATTACCAACATTATCAAGATTTGAATTAAAAGCTTTAATAACCTAAAATAATTTATGCTCAAGTTCAACCAATAAGTGGCAAGATTTACCATAAACTAACCGATAGGATGATGTTCCTAAAGACGTTTTAAATGCAACACGGTAAGACCAAAGTGCATTAGTAAGTTGAATAGACCAATCTTTGTAGCCTAGGTTAACCATCTTTTCTAAAATTTATTTTATCTCCCTATTTGCTAACTCAATTTAACAACTTGTTTGAGGGTATAAAAGGTAGAGACTTATATATAATTCTATATTTCTTCATTAAACCTTAAATGACTTGTTACAAAAGTACTTATCATTGATGATGGCTTGAGGGATTTAAGATGTGCTCAAAGGTTTTCTTTTACAATGCTAATAAGAAATCACTTTAACCCATTTTCAAAAATAATAAACAGCAACCAAAATATATGCAATCCAAATGATGATAGGAAGAGGCCTATAAAATCAATTCCTTAATAATAAAATATTTCATTGACAAGAATGAGTTTAAAGGCATTATATTTTTCTTTGAGATTGACGTTAATATTTTACAATTCTTACACATTTTACAAAATGCATGTAAATCTCTAAACAATGTAGGTCAATAAAATTCATACTGTAATATTTTTGTAACTATCTTCTTTGAAGAAAAGTGGCCACCACATGCTTTTAAATAACAAGATTGAATTAAACTACTTACCTCGTCATCCAGTATATTTCTTTGAAAATTTTGATAAGAACAATATCTGAACAAATATGGATCATCCTAGTAAAAACATTTCACCTCTGTTAAGAATTTCTTGTCCTGGAAGTTTTAATTAGATGGCCTTTTACTTGTTGCAAAATAATTAACAATGTTAGCATAACAAGGCATATTATGTATAGAAAACAAAAATTTAGTAGGGAAAGAATCATTTATGGTGATCTATAATAATATTTTCAACACTTTTTGTATTTGATTGTGAGGATGAATTCTCAGAGCAATAAAATCCATTGTATTACTTTTGGTTAAGTATCCTGTTTAGACATTAAATATCTAATAGCAGCATGACCAGAATAAACAATAGTAGATGAACAAATTAAATACAATTGAAATTTGTCTAACGCAAATACTATAACAAGCAATTCTTTTTAGGTTGTAGTGTAATTCATTTGGGAACTATTCAAAGTTTTACTTGCATAATAAATAAAAAAGGGCTTGCCTTCTTTTCTTTATCCTAAAACAGCTTCAATGGCACAATCACTTGCATCACACATTAGTTCAAAGGGTAAAGACTAGTGGGAGGTTGCATTATAGGAGTTGATGTTAAAAGACTAATTATCTTTTCAATGACTTTCTAACAATCTTTAGTCCACTCGAATGGTATGTCTTTTAACAAGAGGTTACAAAGTGGTTTGAAAATAGCACACTAGTCTTTTGTAAACCTTTTATAAAACCCAGCGTGTCTTAAAAAGGAACGGACTTCCTTAAATATCTTTGGTGAGGGTAACTTTAGATGACTTTGACTTTATCAACTTCAATTCCATTAGAAGACACAACGTAGCCTAGAATAATCCCAAAAATGGTCATAAAATGACATTTTTGCCAATTTAAAACAAGTCCTGTTTCTTTGCAGCTTTAAACAACTCTTTCTAAATTACCAAGACATTTATCATAAAAACTTCCAAATATAGTTAAATCATCTATAAAAACCTCTAAATAATTTACAACCATGTAGCTACTTAATACACATCTTTGATATGTTGTAGGAGCATTATAAAGTCCAGAAGGCTTTCTCCTAACTACAAATGTTCTGAATGGGCATGCAAATATGGTCTTTTAGAAAAAACACCATTTCCAGAAATACCCTTCCAACCCTAAACAACATTCTAGACGAAGATCCAGAAAACAGTTTAAACCTCTTCGGTTTTTCCGAAGAAAAACCTCTTCTCGAGACTCAACCCGAGGAAAGAAAGCCAGATGTTTTATCTGCCACAAAAGAGGACATTTTGCTAAGAACTGCCCAAACAAACTGGCAAGAGCAGTTAGGCTTATGCAACATCTTCAGAATAATACAGACTTCAATCATGATGACCAAGTTGAATTCTTGTTCTCTGAACAAGAAAATCCTAATAAGTCTACAATCTTTGCCCTGGAAAATAGCTCTGATGAGGATTCATTGACTGATTCTAAAGAAATCATCTTCACTATAGCTACAGTTCAAGCCCAAGCCATCCAAAAAGCCCAACTTGTTCATGACTTAACCATCCCAGTCCCTTCGGTGACAATCCAAGTACTTCTTTCTAAATATCATAGGCCCATTTCAGTCATTGAGTTTATTGATACGGGGGCTCAAAGAAGCATGATGAATCCTGCTATCTTACCCTCTGAGTGTTGGAAACAATAGCAGGAGTATTTCAAAACAGCCAATGGTCAGATTTTCTCAACAAAGCTAATTACCAAAAACCCTGTTGGTATTCAACTGTTCCCAAACTACATCATTTAGACTAAGATGATTGGATCGAACTTGCAAGATAAAGACCTATTATTAGGTTTTGATATCTTGCATCAAGCCAAACGTATCCACATTTCTGCTTCAGGTATTCAGTATAAAAATATGTTCAAAACATATACCAGTGCCTTGAAACTTTACTCTTTGGCCCAAACACCATCATCTTATGCTGAGATTAATTCTAAAATCCTTTAGTTCTGTCTTGATGACCATAGTAAGTTCAACCATTCTCACCCTCTGTGGAAAAATGAAAAGTTCTTTATTAAGCTACCTTTCAAGCTTAATGAAGATCATAACCCCACAAAAGCTACTTATCCTGGTATGACACCAGAAGATCTTTCTTTAGCCCAGTTAGAATGTCAATAGCTTTTAGCTTAAGGACTTATTGAACCTACTACTTCTCAGTACGCTTTCCAAGCCTTTTATGTTGAAAAACATTCTGAAAAGGTTAGAGGCAAAAAACGGTTAGTCATTGACTACCAACCCTTGAATATCTTTGTACAGGATAACAAGTTTCCACTCCTAAGAAGACAAGCTTTGTTTATCCAGCTTAAAAATGCCAAGATTTTTTCCAAATTTGATTTAAAATCAGGTTTTTGGCAACTTGGGATTCATCCAGATGATAGGCCCAAAACAGCCTTTTGTATTCTAAATGCCCATTATCAATGGACTGTTTTGCCATTTGGACTTAAGACAGCTCCATCACTGTTTCAAAAGGCCATGACTTCAATATTCCAGCCTATTCTCCATCACACTCTTGTCTACATCGATGACTTGTTACTGTTTTCTAAAACACATACCGAACATCAAGACCTACTGAACCATTTTTTCCAGATTGTTCAAAATCATGGCATAATTCTTTCAGCTACCAAAAGCACTATTGCCATCAAAACAGCAGTAGGGGAGGTGTCCTACTACTCTCTCGAGAATTTGGTCTAAAATTGAAAAGGAAAAATGGTCTTTTTTAATGGCATCATTTGATTTTTGTAGTCAATGCACATTTTTTAATGGCATCATGTTGGGACCAGCTTATCTTTTTCATTTTTCACAACAGTTATTCCAAATTTCTTTGGTACTACTTAGTTGGGCTTATCTATTTACTATTAGAGATAGGATAGGTAATGTTTACATCTAACAGCTTAAAGACCTCATCCTTTATCATTTTTTTTATATGAGGGTTTACCCTTCCTTGTGGTTAGTGAGTTGTTTAGGCATTTTCTTCTAAGTGTATTATGTGTGTGGAAATTAAAAGATTAATGCCCTTTATATCTTTCAAGATCCAATTAATTATAGTCTTATGCCTTTTTAGAATAGCCAGTAGCTTACCACTAGATATGTTTGCTAATCTTGGAGGTATGCATACTTTAATTCTTCATGTAAGGGCTTTAATTCAAGCTTTGATGCTTTGTCGTCCTTTATCTCTTCAAGTTATATCATGTCTTCCAAGTTCAATTGGGCACTATTGTTTTTAGATACCTTTGTCAAAATCAAGTATAGAACGTATGTTCGCAATATCATATTCTAATTCTTTACTTCATTCAAAAAAACCAACAAAATAAATTTTCATAGAGTTCTCAATGATTGGCTCAATGAGGTTAATATCTTTATCCTCACTATCTTTATTTTCTTTATCAGGAGGTCATTTACATATGTTGAACACATTAAGTGAGAACGGTCAAACTTGGCAAGGTTGTTGCACCCAGTATTGTGCGTACCCCCATGCTCAAGATGGTGCAATGTTAGGAATAACTTATTGTTGGTTCCTATACTTAAGATTAAAGTAATCCTTCTACTCTTCAATGTAAAAATTAAAGTAAGGATCGTACCTTTGTCTTGGCTGGCCTAAGAAACTACCAAGTGCGCTAGTATACTCATGTGAACTATCTTAGAGGATATGATACTTATCATTCATATGCCCGACCATGGAACATACGCCACACAGTTGTTCCTGTTGCCCTAGGGCCAATTATTGCACCAAGGAAGTAAGATTTGAAACTTGTTCCAGAGAAGAAGTACCAACCTCATTAACTCGTTTAGAGGGTGGTAGTGGATCATTCATAGTATTAAACTATTAAGAATTAACAACCATATTGGAAATGAGATTCTGGGTGACTTTCGATGTCTTATCCATGAGTGCTCCTCTATTATTAGCATCAATCATAATCCTTTCTATAGGCATTAGACTAATAAAAATATGGAATAAGGAGCGATCACTTATCTGACATTGGAAACTACTAGCACATAGCTTTTTGAATCATTCCCAATAGTTTTAGAGTGACTCTCCATTGTATTGCTTGATTCCACAAACTCCCTTTCAAATGCTAATGGCTTTTGATATTGTGAAGTATTTCTTTAAAAATAGCCCATGCATCTCATTCATGTGGTGACAGTATCAGAAGGAAGATACTAAATCTGTTCTTTAGCTAAATCCACCAAAGATGACAGAAAGGCTAGTAGCTTAAGTTTTTTTCACGAACTCTAGTTGTTTTCATTGCGGAGCATACCACATGGAACTCCTTTAAGCACTTATTCGGATCCTCTTCTATGAGACTATGAAAAGTAAGTAGAAGATGAATCATCCCATATTTGAGTTTGAAGTTTACTTGAGGATGTAGATTTTGAATGCATAATGGTTTTTCGTTCAAGTTAGAAGCCAATATGTTGTTGTTATTCTGAGTCTTTAGTTCCAGTTCTTGACTACTTGGCTCTATCTTTAGGAGTTTGAAATATGGATGGAAAAATCAAGTTTTGGATGTTGTTAGTTTGCTCTAAGTTGTTTGAGTCTCAATGGAATGTCCTTTATACTCATGAAAATCTAAATATCAAACAGAAAGTAAACTAATTAAAAAAATAAAATAAAGAAATAAAAAAAGTGTAAAAATAATAACTAAAATAAAATAGAGTGATAATAAACAAACTAGATGCTAATATTTGTCATCAGTGCTAGAAATTTGGTAATGTTGTTAGGGTACAGTAAATTCAAAACCATATTAATAATATATAAACAACTAGTATAAAACAAGGATCAATCCCATGAAGACTATGCTAGCTTTATTTATTATCAACTTTAAGACAAGTTTAATAAAAATTTGAATAATAATAAAACAAAAAATATAAATTAATCTAACTAAAGAAAAAGCCAACTATATAAAAAATACCGTTATGAATTTTTAACTAAATGGCGAGAAATAAAGAAATTAAAACTACGAAATAATATGTTAATAGAAACTCAAATTAAAGAAGAAAGAAATAGTTAATGAAAACTTTGATCAAAGGATCATTCGCCACCACCAAACATGCACATAATCAATATATCAATTCTATTGTCAATTTCTATTGAAACTACCAACTGTGGACAACAATAAGCTTTGTCAATCTCTGTCTTTCCTTAACATGTCGTTAGGCAAAAAATGTTCTTCACCCAATCTCTAACCATTAAATAATTTAAAACATACTTTCTAAAATTAAGATAACGAAAGCACTGGTAAAGAAAGATATTTTGTTGACCTAGGTAATAAACACATAAGCTTGGATTATTTAACATAAGTTATGACCTATGATTACAATCGCCAATTCCAATTTCTTACTAATGATTAAAATATTAAGACAACTACATATCAAGTATTTTAATCTAGCGATATAATTTATTCATGTTCTATCTAATTGGCCACTCAAATAAGCCGAGAATAAAATCATAAACATTAATTATGAAGGAACATAGACAATCTTAATTCAATAAATCAAATGTAGAAATTTAAACTTAATCATATAACATGTTTAGGGTTTTGAATTCATCCTCAACCAAACCAAAAATCTAGCCTAACATAATGAAAAAGAAAGCAAAAATAAAAACTGATGACGTTTGAAGTTCCAAAAATTTGAATGAAAATGGAAAACTATGGTGATGAAACAATTTGGGCATAGACTACACTTTTTGATTCTCCACCTACTTCTCTCTCTTTTCTCTAAGGACATTGTTATTTTTCTACTGCTGCTGCATAGCTCCCGCTCTTTGTCCTTTTCAGAAGCCAAAAGCTTCTTTTATATTGCTGGGCCGAATCCTTGTCGAATTAAGACTGCTGGTAAGCCACCTCTCATAAGCTACATATCCGCCACTTGTACCAAGCCAAATTGAGCCATCAATTGATTTCAATCCTTAAGTGCTGGCCACTTTTGGTCTTTAATTAGTTTTCCCTTTTAACTTCCTTTGTTTATTTTTGTCTCCATGTGCAAGATTAATTTGACAAAGTGACTTTGCCTGACCTGTACAACTTGTAATTGGAAAAAATTCTTTATTTCTTTAAATCTTTCCAATTCTTGATCTCTTATTTACTTTTTGTCCATAATGTCCGATTATTTTCCTGTTCAATAAAATAATTCAATTAATAAAAAATAATAAATTAAAATAACTAGGAAATATTTAATAAAGGGTAAAATATGTAGATAAATTATGCCCATCAAATAGATCTTCAATTATCTTGTTCGGTACCTTAATCGACTTATCGGGCAGTAAAAGAATAGTAGCGGTTAGTTTTAATTTACCAAGATTAAGTTTCTAGTATGCTGAATAAGGAAGCAAATTGACACAAACACCAAGATCAATAAAAATATGTTTAACTTTATGGTCTCCAATCATGCAAGAAATAGTTAAACAACCAAGATCCTTATGTTTCAAAGCATTATTAGTTGAGAGAATAGAACTTATCTGTTATGCTAGAAAAACTTTCTTCTATACCTTATGTTTTCTTTCTTATAGTGCACAAATCTTTAAAAAATTTAACATAAGACAGTGTCAGTTTAATGACTTCTAGTAAAAAAATGTTGATTTTCACCTATTTAACAACTTCATAAATCTTAAGATTGTCTTTTAATTTCTTTTGCCTGATCAGTGCTTGAGGGAATGAGGATACAAAAGGAAAGTTAGTTATTTTTTCATAGGTCAAAAGTTCATCAAATTCTTCCTTAATATCTAAAGTTGAACAATTTTGTGTAGAATAGTAAGTAGAATCACAAATATAATATGAAATATCTTGAACAGATTTTACATGATCATTCTTTCTCGACTCTAGTGCTTTGACCTTTCTAGCTAAGGATGCAAATTTGGCTTGAAGGTCATGGTCTTCCCTAAGGTTGTACATGCCTCCACTAGATACAAATGACTCATACGAACCGACTGTGTCATAGTGTTATGCATTCTCTGCTATATAGTCAAGATAATTTAATGCAACTTCAGGATTTTTATGTTTAAACTTACTATTACCTGTTATTTCAACAACCTATCTACTTTTTGATGTTAATCCCTAATAGAAATAAAATGCTAACCTCCATATTTCAAAACCATAATGTAGGCAAAAGTTAATTAACTCATTGTACCTATTCCAACACTAGTAAAAAGTCTCTTCTACTTTTGAGTGAAAGTGGTAATTTGTCTTTTAAAAGAATTTGTTATGTGGGTGATAAAGGAAAAACTTAAGTCCAATTATATTCATGCTAAAATTTTGATAAGTGGAAGTGTTGCATACTTGCTCAAATTCTCTCAAATGAAGTTATGGATTTTCAAACTCAAAACCATGAAAAGTAGGTAAAAGTTGAATGATACCAGGTTTGAAATTACAACGTGATGCATCATGAGAAAAAATGCATGTTTTTGCTTCTATTCTGGTTGGATGTATGAAATCTCTAAAGTTTATTAGGCTAGTCATGACAATTTTGTATGGCTTGGTTATCACTATGCTCTGAAAATTTATTAGCTTTGATGTCGGCCATGTTTAAAGGTGGTGAAGGTGATTTCCTAATTAATCTATCACTATTTGTATGAGATAAGCGTCACATATAATGCTAATGATGTGTGTCAAATTAAGTTAAGAAAATTATACACAAACAAATAAGTAATGGATGGAACACTAGATAAAAATTATGCAAGTTAAAAAGTAAACTAAGAACAAATTGAAAACTAAACAAATAAGTAATAAAAATGTACAATAATTAAAAAATGAAATAAAAATAACTTAATAAGTGGTTAAACCAACCATATAAATAAATTAATCAAATAAAACATAATAACATATTAATAAAATGTTAACGACCAAATAAATTAACAACATAACGATAAAGCATAAAATAAATGCGAAATAAAATACAAAAAAATGGAGCTAAACAAAAATGAAATTACAAGAAAAATAAAATAAAAAATACATACCTCGAGATGTTGAACTTCTTACTTTTTCTTTCTTAAAAAACTTTTAAGAATTACCAACTAATTAGGTAATTAGTTTAAATTTCATACCTTAATGGTAATTTTAAAAGTCTAAATCTATGTTCATTATGTCCACAAAGTTCAAAAGTAAAGGTTCATTTAGTTTTCAAATTCAAGAGTCCAAAGAATAAGTCATAATACAAAGATCCAAGTTCCAATTTAATTTAGGGACTGATTTGCAAGACCTTTTAGGTAAAATGAAGTTTTCCACAAGTTCAAAAGTCTAGGTTCATTTAGTTCTCAAATTCAAGTGTCCAAAGAATAAGTCATAATACAAAGATCCAAGTTCCAATTCGATTTAGGGATTGATTTGCAAGATCTTCTAGGTAAAATGAAGTTTTCCACAAGTTTTCAAGGTAGTAACAAAATTACAAGAGAAAGAAGGGCACTAACAAAAATTTTCTGAAATAAAAAAAAATTGTGATATCTAAACAAAGGAACGACGGAAGAAGAAATAAAAAGATAAACAAGAAAAGCAAATAATAAAATATAAAAATAAAATTGACAACAAACTTAGAAAACTCCCTAGAAATGACACCAAAAACTTGGCACCACTAAAAAATATTGATTATTTTCAAATATAAAAGTGTCCAGTTATAATATAACTTGGTGAATCTAAAGTCGAACCATAGAGAATCTAAAGATCTAGTAACAATTATTAATTAAACTAATTGTAGAGAAGAAATTATACTTTTAAAAACAGTGCTAAGGTTAGGAGATCCACTATTAATATTTAAATTATAGTTATAATTTTCTCTCATAATTATATTTTTACTAATTTAATCAGTATATGACTTAATTATCAATTAACCAGTTATGGATAGATAAGAGAATAAAGTACATAATGCATAATGGTCATATTAGTGTGTCGGTATTATGTCTAAATATCATATGAATTCAAAGTACATCTAGATCTATGAATTAAAATGAAATAAAAAATACCAAGTGATAAATGTAACTTGTAAATATATAATCAAAATAATAAACTATAAACTTACTTGACAAACTAATTATTTCCATAATTTCAATCTTTGAGCTTCACTTGTTACCTTACTTAAAAAAGTTAGCCACTCAGATTGACAAACAAAACACTCATTCTATTCAACAATATTTCAAAATAAATTACAAAAAAATTAAATACAAAAGAAAAGAGAAGAAATTATCTTTCTTAGCTTTTATCTTCTATTTTTCCTCCCTAATTCCTTTCTTCTTCCTCCTTTCTCCCTCTCGCCTCTAAACTCTCTTCCTTTTAATGGGCAACCAACAACTTCATCTTTTGTTCTTTTGTTATTATTATTTATTTTTTTACTATTTATTTATGTACATATAAAGACAAGAAAGAAAAAACTTGTGGTCAAAAGTGGCAGCTACCACTTCACAATCACTTTATTATTTTTTATTAATTATATTTTACCAATAATATATTCCAAATAGCTCAACTTCCTTTTTATTTATTAATGCAGTCTACTTCTTTGTCTCGTACTTTAGGTTTCAATTTCATATTTATTCCTTAAATATAGATATAATCTAAAATTGAGATAAAATTAACATGCTATAATTTAATTTCACATAAAATTTTATTAGGGGAAATTAAGATAATTTATAAATTACGAACGCATTAATTAATATTGTAAGTGAAAAATAATAATAATTTTAACTTTAATAAATATACACTTTCTAGTATTAATCAACCATAATTATGACACTACAAATTAGTATCAATAATTCTAATTGCTTTTGGTTTTAGGCATTAGGATTATGTGCTCTTTAAAGCATATTTATTTATTTATTTATAAATACATTGTTTGAGTAATAAAACATTTGAGATATTTTTTCAAATATCTTAATTGTATAAATATTTTAAATAAGGTCCGTTCAATTAAATTATATATATTTATATGATCATCATATAGATTGACAGAAAATATAAATAAAAGTTATCTTATGGTGAAATAAATTAATTTCATAGTTGATAAATAAAGTTGAGTGCCATGTTTATGTTTAGACTATAGGGAATTCATTGAACGATTTATCCTAATCATGAATAAATTTACTAGTGTAGTTTGACTACATTAAACTAGATAACCTATGGGATTTAATTAACCTTAAAATAAATGTCAGACTTATTAAATCTGATAGGCATTGATTTTATTGTAATTTTTATCTTGAGTCATGATTGTTATTTTATTTCAGTTAGAAATAGGTGCAACATACATTTGTAGTCAAAATTATTAGGCATCCTAGTGGGAGCAATTATGAGTAGTGAAATTATAGATTAACAATATAGAATTTGTAGAACACGTCTCTTTGTAGTTTTTTGTTATTTGATCATAGAATACTCTGGCAAGAGTGTGTCACATCTGAATAGAATTTCTATTCAATATGTTAAACTTGTCAAGGACCTTTAAAATATACCTCTTTTGATTCACAAATAGGGTTTCGGCACTCATATTCCTGATAATGTCCCACCCAAGTATTCTTTTAGCACATCCAAGATCCTTCATTTTAAATTCTACATTTAATAGATCTTTAAGCTTCTTAATTTCACATTTATCCTTGTCGGCAAGTAATATATCATCAATATACAGCAGAAGATAAATAGCTCCACCTGAACTTAAGCTTGCAAAGTAAACATAGCTATCATATTTGCATCTGAAATAGCCATTAAAGATCATGAACTCATCAAATATCCTATACCATTGCCGTAGAGATTGCTTAAGTCCATAAAAAGATTTGTTTGGAAGACAAACATGGTCTTCTTTCCCTTTGACCTGAAAACCCTCTGGTTGTGTCATCAATATTTCTTCCTCAAGCTTCCTATATAAGAAAGTAGCTTCATATCTAGTAAAGCTACTATAGGTAGTAACATTATTATGGAGTTATGTTTAATTATAGGTAAGAAAACCTCATTGAAGTACATACATTTCTTTTGTGTAAAGCCTTTAGCAACCAATCTAGCCTTTAATCTTAAGGCTTTAACACCTAGAATTCCTTTTTTCCTTTTGAAAATTCATTTACAGCTCACTAGCCTTCTATTACTTGGATTTGGAACAAGAGTCCAAGTTTTATTCTTTATTAAGGAATCCATTTCTTCAACTATAGCTTTGACCTAGTTGTTATTATCACTGCCTCTTATAGCTTTTCTGTAACTTCTTAGTTCTTTAATAACTATATCCTCTGCACTGTTGAGTGCATATGCAATCATTCCAGCATATGCATATCTAGAAGGTGGTTTAATCTCCCATATAGTTCTGTCTCTTACTAGTTGATAGTCCAGTATATCAATTGCTCAAGTTCTTGATTCATCCACTTCACACCTTTCTGGAAAGACTTCTGTAGCATCCCCAACTTGCACTTCATTATCACTGCTACTAGTTGACTTTAGCTTAACTTTAGAATCCTTCTGATGGATGTCGAGGCCAGCAAATATAAATACCTACTCTAACAAAATTGTGTATAGTGATTGAGCAGGGTCGTGTCCACAGAGATTGGTAATTATTAAATCTTTTTTAAAAATGAAAATGTAAATTGGGGGATTGTTGAAAATAATGAAAATCAATTTAAATTAATAAGAATGCAAAGTAAAGGTGTAATTCAAAATGGGAAAACTCTGGTTGAAGGAATTAATTCAGCTTTGATTCGATTACTGATCATCGATACAACTATAAATCATTACTGCTTATGAATAGACCGGTTATAGCTATTGAGACACTCTAATAGCCAATCTCTCCTTAATTAGTCGATAACCAAGGTACGACCATTGGTTATTTCCCTAATCAATAGACAATCCTAGATACGATCATAAGATTTAATCAATTGACAGCCTGAAAATTTTGAGAGACCCAAATCTTAATTAACAAACGCATACGATGGTTCATTTAAATTAGATTGTTTATTCCCATAACACAACACACTGCTATGTTATTTGCCACAAATATCAAAATCTTCATACGATGAATCTTTTAATTGACAGTAGACTAAGTTGATAATTAAATAGTGGTCAATTATCTAATTATCAAACATAATCATAACAATAATTCAGAGAATAAACAAATACCCAAAAAGCAATAGAACAATTAAAAGCACAAGAAAGATCTCACAGTATTGGTGAATCAAAGCTTCATTAACCTTCAACCAGAAAAATGAGTTTAGTTCCTCATGGAGAAAAAGAGAAAACCCTAAAAAAGATAAAAACAATTACTAATCCAATTCTAATTCTCCTCTCATCCTTCTTTATCTCCCCTTTTTAAAGTTTTCTTAAAAAGGATAAAGATAAAAATATCTAAAATCTTATCTAAACTTACAAGAGTAATAAAAAGATAAAACACGTTAAAATCAAAACGTCAAGTCCGCAGTTGATAGCACGCGCCCACGCCTTATCAACAAACTTCTTCTGAAATTAAGGATTTCTCCAGGAAGTAAATTCATCCTCAAACATCATCTTGTGGCTCAATTTAGCACCAATTAATAGAATTGCACCTACAAAAATAAAACATAAGTAAATCACAACTATTAAGTGCAAAACATTGATATTAAAAGGAGTAAACAATGCAAAATTAGTGCATAAAATGCACTATAACACCTTCACAACTGTAATTCCCTTTATTGATTTATTAGTATAAGGACTAAAGTTAAAGACAATAATCTCTTTATTTTTTAGCATTCCTTTCTTATGAAATGTAACATCTCTACTAATGATACATTTATGAGCAACCCCACACTAGACCTTATACCCTTTAACTCTTTCAGAATATCCTACAAACACCCCTTTCACAACCCTTGAATCAAGTTTCCCCTGCTTAACATGAACATATGTTAGCATTTTAAGATTCTCAAGTTTTTATAGTCTATAGGCATATAAGCCTAGACTTCTTCTAATGTCTTAAACTTGAGAGCTGCTAAAGGACTCCTACAACCATATAACAAGATGTGGAATTTGTCGGGGAATCTGGATGAGAGCAGGTATCTCTTCAGATTCAGCAAGAATCATAAGAGCATCAGAAGTGGTTTGAGAAGTTGGAAGATCTAAGGCATGGTTTTGGAGACAATATACAATTTGGTGATGTAAAGTAGCCATTTTTGCAGTGGCCACTTGATCTGCTCCCCTGGAGCTGGATTTGAACCTTAAGTGCAGTTGAGAGATTGGGATCATCTAAGGAGAGATTAAAATTTGGGTAAAAGGTTAACAACACACTGCCAGCATGCAAGCTGGTAATAACAGTACCAATAATTGCATGTTCATAGTGTTTAAACCGGGTGTCAAGCAAAGCAAGTCTTGCAGACACTAGTAAGCCTTTTCGACTATGATGGGTGAGAACAAGTCAAATTCCGCCTAAGTGGAGAAGGGTGTAGCCTTCCTGTTTTCAGGAATTGATCGATTCTTGAGCAATTTCTAAAGTGACATATTGTTCTGAAGAGGTGGATTGTAAAGCACATCTGTTAAATCATGAGGATTGAACATATTATTTGGGTAAAGCTCTTTTGGTAGAAATCAAAGTACGAATACTTCTGGTGAGGGATTGAGTTTTCTTGTAAAGTTGGTATGGGTTGACAAGGGGCATGTATGACTCATCTATTTGTACAGACTCTGGAACATAAGAAAATTCAACTAGACTCTTAATTTTCTTGGTAGTTTGTTTGGAATATGAAGTAAGGAGATCGAGTGAAGAAGTAAGAGAAGTAACACTGGAATTTGAAGAAGAAGCCATGATTTGAGATAATCTCTTAGTTGCCAGAAAACGAATTAACCATGGATCAGGATTAAAGAACTTAAAATTATACCATAAAATTATTTTAAGCAAAAATTGTTGTGGCTCTGATACCACAAGGAGTAGAGTACGCAGTACGTGATGTTATTACACTAGAGTAATGAAGAACTTAATCTTCCTTTAGACTAGTAGCCCACATGCTCGGGTTTCCAGCCGATATACTAAGTACCTAAAACGTAAATTCTTTTCGTTAATTCCTTTAAACAATCAACTCCGGCCAAAACAGGACACTAGAAATTCTAATGAGTTTTCTGGTACAAAGGATCCTTCATGGAAGGCAAGTGCAGAGCATACTTCCTCAAGATTTTATGAACAAATTCCTTTTCCTTTAATCTTTTTCTACTTTTAATTCATTTTTCTTGAACTAAGAAAAAGAGAGAGAGGTTGAGTTGGTCATGGTGCTAAGAAAGTTTTTGTGAAATGAAAATATATTCATTCCTTACTTTAGATACATAAGAGTTCTCCTTTTATAAGAGGAGGAGAGAGAGAGATGGAAATGAGTCTTCCATTCATCTCGTGACACGCTTAAAAGATGATAAGATTTTCTAAAGCCACTTTATTGTGAATGGCAGACAACTTTTGGAAAGTAAATAGTACAAATAATGACATAAAGATAATCATGACAACACACTTTCATGATCATTATTGAAGTATAAATGGAAAGCATATCTACAAGGATATGGTGTCATCATCTGACGAAGAGTCGATAGGATCATTGGGCCTGGTTCCACAAGGTGGATGAGGCCAAGTACAGTATTGGCCCTGGCTGGGCGGATGTCCAGGGCAAGCATCCTTGGACCATGGTTGTATTATGCTGAGATGGGTTGATGGATCCATATGAGGATTTGGAGGATGGGTAACCATTGGGCACGAGGTTAAGAGAAATGTAGTGGGTTTAGGAGGGTTACTGCTCTGTCCAGGTTATGGTTGGTTGAAGGTTTCAAGAGGTAGGAACTCTTCCCATGGGTCTTGGGAATCTTGAAAGAGAAAGTCCGTGTAGTCAGGTCTTTCTTCTTTAATGATTATTCCTCTGGTAGTAGGTTTAGAAATAAACGAAGGGGTTGGTACCATAAGGATATCATGGTGTGGTCTAAGAGAGGTGTGTTTAATGTCTAGTGATGGAAGGGTGACATGGTTTGTTTGCAACAGGTATTCATTGAGATTGGTTTTTGTGGCATAATCCTATTGTAGCAGGGCTGGATGAAAAATGGTAATCCATTCATACATCTGATCCTAGGTCCAGAATGATTAATGCTGAAGATGCTGGAAATAAGGATGATGTATAATGAACACAGAAGTGAATTGTTGTGCTTCAGGGAAAGGGATTTTGTCAAGGTTATGAGTGAGCTAGATTTGGTTGAGTTTGTGACGCCAAGCAGGGAGAAGGGTGAACCACTCTAAGAGAGTCCAAGTCAAAGAAGTAGCTTAGGTAGGATCATGGAGAATGTTCAGAAGTGGAACAACTGGGAAAACCAGTGTTGTGGCATATAACAGAGAAAGACACCAAATGTATCATAACTCATGTTTAGAAATAGGGCGAGAGGTGTCAAGAATCAATCCAGTAAGAAACATGCACTCTGGATGATAATTGTGGAATATAGGAGAAGTGGGATATTCAGTATAAGTAACGATAAAGAATCGCATGAGGTACTACTTCGCATATTCTTGTATATGGAAGGGAGATTTGAAGGGTCTGTGGCCTGGGGTAAATTTCTTGGTGAGGGCATGTTTTGTAAGAGAAGTTGCCATAGCAATGGTAAGATAACTGAGAAGTTTGGAAAGCTTAGGGTTTGATTTTCTTGAGAGGTAATAATGGATCACATTATGGTCTCCTTTCATATGCTGGACTTGGAAATCATATCTTGAGAACCAATCTTTTAACCTTAGCAAAGTTTTCTCCGAAACTGAATGGTTCTTAAAATTCAGCATATTGGGAAAAGCGGAGTTGTCCATTCTGACTAGGAAGTGGTGTCCTATTAGATGAAACTCAAATTTCTTGATCCCATTTCTGACAGCAAGGATTTCTTTGTAGACAGTATGATAATGCATGTCTACAGGAAAGAACTGTCCACTAGCATGCGCGACATAATATTTTGTTTTATCAACCTTTTCTATCAAAATTACTCCCCAGGCCTCGTCAGAGGCATCAGTTTGGAGTATGCGCTGGCCGTCAGTAATAATCCGTAAAGGTGGAGGATTATTAGCATAGTTTTTCAAGTATGAGACACACTGAGTGTGGTGTGGAGTCCATGGTGATGGATTTTTCTTTAAAAGTGCTGATAAAGGAGAGGTATAGGAATTTACACGTGGTATGAATTCCCGAATGTAATTAAAAATTCCAAGAAACTGTTGGATTTGTTTTCTTGTGAAGTTGTCATCAGGGAAATACATTAATTCCTATGCAATGTAGGGACTTGGTTGGTAGCAACCATCTTTAATCAACATTCTAAGAAAAGTAATGTGGTCAAAGGAAATGGTACTTTTTGTTGCCGAAAGCATGATTCTATAATCTTGAACAATCTTGAAAAACTATTTTAAAAGATTACGATGCTGTGAATGAGTTTCTGAGAAAATCAACAAATCATCGATGTACACCAGGGTGTGATGGAGGATAGGTTGGAAGATGACTGTCATGGCCTTTTCAAAGAGAGAAGGGGCAGTTTTACGGCCAAAGGGTAAAACTGTCCATTGATAATGGGCATTGGGTATAGAAAAAACAGTTTTGTATTTATCTGAAGGATGGATACCTAATTGCCAGAAGCCAGCTTTTAAATCAAACTTGGAAAAAATCTTTTCATTTTTGAACTGGATAAATAAAGACTGTCAGCGAGGTAAAGGAAATTTAATATCTTGGAGAAAGACATTAAGTGGTTGGTAATCAATGACAAGTCTTTTTTTTCCTTGAACTTTTTTTGAGTGCTTTTCAACATAAAAGGCTTGGCAAGCCCATTGAGAAGAGGTTGGTTCAATTAAGCCTTGGGTCAACAACTATTAACATTCAAGTTGGGCCAATTTTTGATCTTCTGGTGTCATACCAGGATGTGTGGCTTTTGTGGGGTTATGGTCCTCATTGAGTTTGAAAGGTAATTTAAAGAAGAATTTCTCCTTTTTCCAGAGGGGATAAGGATGTTGAAACTAGTGATGTGATTCTGGGCAAAATGAGAGAAGTTTTGTTTAGAAATCAAAATAAGAGGGAGGTGTATCAGCCAAAGAATATATCTTTAAAGCATTGGAGTAAGGCTTAAACTCTTGTTTGAAACGTATGCCTGTGGATAAGATTTGAATATTTTTGGCTTGATGTAATAGGTCAAAACCTATTAACAAATCCTTATCTGGTAAGTCAGAACCAATGACTTTTGTCAAGATAACATAGTTGGGGAAAAGACGTATACCAATGGGATTTTTGGTGATAAGCTTGGTGGAAAAGATTTGTCCATTAGCTGCCTTGAAAAATTCTTCATGGGATTTCCAACATGAGGAAAGTAAAATGGAGGGATTCATCATGCTCCTCTGAGCACCAATATCAAGAAATCCAATAATATTTATGGGTTGATGGTATTTTGAAGGGAGGATATGGAGTTTAATGGAAGGAATAGGAATGGTACGATCATAGTGGTAAACACAATGGATGGTGAAGATCTCATCATTAGAAGAGGAACTTTTTTCAGATGTATTTTGAAGGGAAAAAATGGTATTGTCATCAGGGTTTTCTTGTTCAAAAAAATAGAATTCAATTTGGTCATTGGGTGAAAAATTTGTATTTTACTGAAGATGTTGTAATAGTTTTGCTGCCCGAGTGGGTTTGTTTGGACAATTATTGGCAAAGTGTCCTTTTTTGTGGCAGATAAAACATCTTGATTTCTTTTCTCGAAGAGGTTCTAAAAAAGTTCTTTTGCAAAAAAATCGGACAGGCCAAAATCTTTTAAACCTTCTTTTTTATTTAGGCTTTCTGTAGAAATCATCTTGGTGAGAATGGGATTTGAAATGATGTTTCTTTTTGGTAGGACAATGGCATTGGGCTTTATCTTTGCACTTGATTTTCAAACAAGGCTTTTTACAGGCTGAACGGAATGGTTCCTTGTCTTTTATAAGCTCTTTGAAGAATTTCTTTTGCTCACATAATTTATCAAGACATCCCATGGTTAATTGGAATATCTTCCCCAATGATAAACTATCAATGACAAGGTTATGGGCTATGATTTGTCTTTGGAGCTCAGGTTGTAATTCTTCGGGTAATGAGGCAATGAAGACATGTCTCAATGTAGCATCATTAAAGCCATTGAGTTTGTAGTACATAATGGATATTCGTTTGTAGTGAAAATGAAGGTCTTTGGGATTTATAGAGCAACATTTCATGTTAAGAAATTCCCTTCTGGCTACCTCATATGTGACAGCAGGTTTTTCAATAAATTGTTCATGGAGTAAAGCTACAGTTGCTGAGACTTCAGTGATTTGAATGAACTGGAGTTGTCGATAAGTACCAAGACTATCGAACCAGTCTCTTAAAGAACCGATAAATCTGGTTGAGAATTTTTTCAATACAGACTGAGTGGTAGCTCTGGTCTGAGCATTTGACGATCAATCCATGCGGACAATTCCTGTAGTCTTTCTTTCCAACGATGGGGAGGTAAGTCATCAAAAGTGAACCAAGGACCATTTAATAGTTTTTATTCAAAATGACGAGACTGTGGTTGAGACTGTGCAGTAGGTTCATCATTGTCACCTACTTCTTCAATGACAACAGGTTCACTAGGCTAAGGATCAGTGGGATCAGCCATTAACAGTCTTGAGAGATCTGCATAGTTTTCTTCAAAATCTTAGGAATGGTCTGAATCATGGGGTTCACTAGAATCATTAGAACTATCAGAGGATTCAAGATCTGAGGATGGATCGGAATGAGAAGTCTGGTAAGCAGAAATGCCATATTGCTGGGCTGGAGCCTTTCCTGAAGTAGATGGTTTTGAAGATAAAGGAGGTGTTGATGGTTTGGATTGTGGTTTTAATGGAGGTGTGGATGGGTATAGTGTATGGGTCATTCCAAAAAGTTTGGATGGATCATATGACCTAGCAGGTGTCATAAAAGATCCAAAAAGATGATAAGTTTGGGACAAAGTAGGAATTGTTTGACTTTTTCCAAAAAGGGAAGGTTGTTGTTTCTTAGATTCAATTCGGGAAAGCTCAGTTTTAAGCTTTCTAATTTCAGCTTCCTTTTGGTAAAACTCAAGACCCCAATATCTTTGTTCAACCATTCTTCTAAGATCAAGGTCAATTTGGTTGATACGATCTTGAAGATCTTGGTAAATCTTTTGCAGTTGCAAAGTAATTTGATCGACTTGCTTTTCAACTTGAACTATTTTGGTGGAAATATGATCTACCTTTTGATGCAAGGAATGAAGGGTTTGGTTTTGGACTCTGGCATTTTGAGTTTGCCAGTTCAAGACTGCCTCAAAAGATTTGGGTTCTTCCATATGTCCTAATGGAGTGATAGGGGATTGGATAAAAGGTTTAGATATGACATGTCTCTGAACATCTTTTTGTTTTTCCAAAGAAGGAAATTGATCATGATAATCTGAAGTTCCTGAGATCATCATGGTTGCGTATTGCGTACTCTACCCCTTGTGGTATCAGAGCCACAACAATTTTTACTTAAAATAATTTTATGGTATAATTTGAAGTCCTTTAATCCTGATCCATGGTTAATTCATTTTCTGGCGACTAAGAGATTATCTCAAATCATGGTTTCTTCTCAAATTCCAGTGTTACTTCTCTTACTTCTTCACTCAATCTCCATACTTCATGTGTTCCAAACAAACTACCAAGAAAATTGAGAGTCTAGTTGAATTTTCTTATGTTCCAGAATCTGTACAATGGCCTTTTTTGTTATGACCCAAATTCGATCTGTACTTGACATGATGGTGCTTTATCACTACTAAAAAAAAACTAGCACTTGAAAACTTTTCTCTATTCTAAAAGCAACTAGCAATACAAAACTACTAAAAAGAGATAAAATAAAGTTGGAAAATTATCATTTGCATACCCTAAATTTGCTTTGTTACAAAAAATACTACAACACTTTAAAGGTATATCAATCATCTACCATAAATTGACAAAAGCTATCTACCAACCACTAAACCATTAGCTGCCATTTGAAAGTTAACAGAATTATAGTGAATTAACAAATTTACCCTTGAAACTTAAATTAAAGGAAAATTATCAATTATATACCCTTAAATTATCTTATTATCAATTGTATACCTTGAAATTGTCACTTGCGTCCTTTATTTTCTTATGAAAAGACAATTACCCTTTTGATATCATCATATTTAAATGATAACTAATGGTTTAGTAGACAACAAATATATTTTGTCAATTTAGGATAGATATTTGATATACCCGGAAAGTATTGTAATAAGTTTGATAATGGAGTAAACTAAGGGTATATGAGTAATAATTTCCCAATAAAGTTTTAGAGAAAAATTTTCTTTTTCTCTATTATGTATGTTATTTCTACACTATTCTTTTTGTAAAAAGCAATTCTTTTTTGCTTTTTGGTAAAAAACCTAAACTCTTTACTTTATCTCTTTTTAGTCCTATTATATAAAAATGTGTAATTTAAATTAAAAGAAAAATAACGCCAATAGTAACACATCGCTTGTGCTTGTTATAGGGCCCACCTTATGAAATAACATAAAACACCTCGTCCACAAGCATATTAGATAGAGCCTCCAACCAAATAATGTATTTAGGCTTATGATCCAAATAGCTAATTATCTTGCTTAATTGAAACTAACCTCTATAATTTTATGCTATCTAAGATAGTGTTTCCAAATAATAATTTGACTTATGCCACGTTGTTTTCTTTACTAAACAATTCTTGATACCATATCATTAATTAAATTGTATCTCAACTATCCAATTAAATTTAATTACATTTTTTTCCTTCACTCTTATTGGTTTTCTCTAGCAATCATTTTCAACATAGTAATTATGTTGACATGATCTAGCCACAGAATTCTATGATCAAGTAATAGAAACCCATCAAGAGATGTATTGAAAAAATTCTATATTATCAATCTATAATTTTAATGCTCATAATTGCTTCTATCAACATACTAGGTAATCTTGAGTACAAATGCATGTCACAGCCATTGGTAACTCAAATGAAATAACAATCACAATCATAAAATTACAATTAACTCAAGATTAAGATTTCTCATTTTAAAGTTAATTAAATCTCATGTGTGATCCAATTCAATGTAGTCAAACTACATTAGTAAATTAAAAAATAATTAAGACAAATCATTTAATACATTTAGTGTAGCCTAAACATAAATAAAATGTCCAACTCTGTTTATTAACTGCAAACTTAATTTATATAATCATAAGATAACTTTTTTAAATCCCCATAGTGATCATATAAACCACATAATATGATTAATGAGAACTTATTTTTAGCACTTGTATGATTAGTGTATCTAAAACATCTCAAATGTTTTATTAATTAGAAAATCTATTTACTACAAAATAAATAAATAAATATGCTATAAACAGCAAATAATCCCAATATAAAAAACTTGAGCGTGAGTAACACTTGAGGTTTGAAGAAGGCCATAATTTAATAATTCATAATATCTAGAGAAACTAATAAAACAAAGGTCTAGTTATTATATCAAAATCCATTAAAATAAGAAATGGTCCTTTAGAGAATCAAAATCAGTGCTTGATTGTTCGGATAATATGGCCGTTTTTGTGGCCGTACTTGGTTGGATGTTATGAAGGAGACAACTATAAGACTCCTAATTCAGGACACAAATGGTTTCCGCATACAGGATTAAATTGCCATATAAACAATTTTAACAGTGAATTTATTATACGGACAAAGTTATTTCGAGATATCAAAATGTTAACAATACAATTATTTCTCCGTTTCAGCTATTACAGTATGAAGTGTTTTTTGTAAACTTCAAGCTTTGCCGAAGATGAAAGTGTAGGCTTCTGCATAAAAATAAATGAACAAATATCATATCTTTGTAACGTAATTTTCAAATAAAAATGAATTAAACTTAAATAGATTAATAGTAGATCCAATTTAGAGTATGAGAGAATTGAAGCTGACTAACCTGTGATAACTTGTCCTTAAAAAATCTCCTCAAGAAATTAGTGTTAACAAGACAATCGTTTTTCTTAACTTCTTCAATTCTTTCATAAATCAAATCAAGCAAATCCCCATACGATAATCCTGGATGTTTATTCACGATCTCTGCAAGAATATAGGTCATCACACCATTCATAGTATTTCCTGTAAATGCCTGCGCACACACATTTTATTACAATTCTTTTTCAGGGAAGTGAAAAATAAGAGAGCAGAACCAAAATTCCTCAAAACCCACCGTCGTTAAAAGATTATATTAACTTTTAACGTTTTTATGTTATTTCATATTTTAACCCAATAATTTGGTAAAAGCCATCATGGATCCAGGAAAATTTCTACGTATAAAATTGTCAGATCAATAATTAATTGAAAATTGGTGCATATTTGATGACCTTTGGAAGAAATTAATTAATTCCGATCAACTACATCAGGGTTTTTCGAACATAGATATATAATAATAATAATAATAATAATAATAATAAAAACATACAGATGTATTAGAAGCGAGTTCATTGTTGAAGAAATTAGTTAATTTCGATCAACTACAGTAGGGTTTTAGAACATAGATATATAATAATAATAATAACAACAAAAAAAACTTACAGATGTATCAGAAGCTAGTTGATTGTCTTGACAGGCACTAAGACAAATTGCTAAACCACCATCTGTGGCCTTCCTAGCACCAGATGGAGGTCTGTTATCCTCCCAGATCATCCTGCTTATTTTCAAGCAAGAACATAATGCATCCTGTCATATCTACTCTTATAAACTGCTTATTTAGATAAAATTTCATTGGTCAAAAAATGATCAAAACTTCCGTGCTATTTTCAGTAAATTAATCATTTTCTTCTTCGTTTTATGTTTCAAAACTCCTAAAAAGTAAAATACCGTCGAAAAGAGAGTTAACTTACAACTTTCTTTTGGCATCATTTTATTAATTTAAGTAAAATCTATCAGTAATCAATAAAAACTTTACGAGGTTTTGAAACATAAAGAGGAAATGATTAAATTCGACAAACAACACAAGGGTTGATCGTTTTTCCAAAACCTCACTACTTAAGTGTTCATTTCATTTTTCTAGTCTTATTAAACAATAAAAAACATATGAGCATGTAGGTAGGTGAAGAACTTACTGATATTTGTTGTAAACATACTCTAAATCAAGAATAGTTCCGCTATGACAAGCATCTACAATGGCATGAAGAGTGACCCCTTCCTTTAGTGGCTTAACAATGATAGAATTAATATCATTATCAATAATCATTCCTTCCTTGAGAAAATCAACGGGACAAATAGTTTCATCAAACCCATCAGTCTCATCGTTATTGAAATCAGGTTGCCGCAAGCCATGCCCTGAGAAGTAAAACACAAGAGAATCGCCTTTTCGGCAATCCTTGACAAGCCACTCCAAGGCTTTCTGAATGTTCTTCTTTGTTGGACTGTACATCTCGTCTTCCTCCTCTTCTGGAATTTCATTTTTCATTTATAAAGTTAACAAAAGTGCAATTATATTTTAGAATTATCAAGAGGATGGACTTAATCTAGACTAAAAGCTATAAACATAGTCTATGTGCCGAACGATGCATACTCGAAAGCTATGAAAAATTGGGGGTCTTAAAACTCATTCTCTGCCGATATAACTTCCTAAAAATAAGAGTTCAGAATATATATACATATAGATATCCAGTAGGTAATTTATATTTTAGTCTTGATATATATATATATAATTATCCAGTAGGCAATTTACATTTTAGTCTTTTCATTTCTTTTGTCAAAAGTTTGTAACCCAATTTTTTGTTATAATATTGTTGAAGATTTACTGATCCAATTTAAAAAAGATAAAACCAAAAATGCAGAATATATTCACAAATGATAAAAATTCTATGCCTAAACGAACAAAGTGAATTTAATAAAGAATCCAGGCGCGAAAAGCACGATTGATGAAGTGGGGAATATCTTTTTACACAAGACATTCAAATTAAAGATAAATTAATTAATTGTCGCCAAGGCCTAATTACAGTACTAAAGATTGGTCTTCAATTTTGGCCTTAGGTTCGTGCTTTAATAGGCACGTGAATTAATAATTAAAATAGAAAGGCAAATTAATTAATTACCTGTGAGGACGATGATGCCCTCCTCCAGAAACCTAAATGAATTAATCAACAAATCCCTCATATTCCTCACATCGTTGATAGTTCCTTTAAGCCTGAACTTGCCCTTGTTGTAGCTCACTCCGCAAAGCACTGCACGCCTACTCGGCCGAGACGATGAAGATGACAAAGAAAATGGCTTAGTGTTCAACGACCTCTTATTAGGGCTTATCTCGTCATTTCTAGTTCTCTTCATTAAGTTACAACGAAAGTTTCCCCTTGGGCAGATTTGCATTAATCCTTTTTGTTGCTGACACGATGATGGTGCGCTTGAGTACTCCAATAAGAGTTTGCATCCAGGGCACTTCACTTTTGTTTCACTAGTTTTGATAGACAATCGCTGCCGGCAGTGATAACACTGAATTGTTTTCGTGTTCATTTTAATATACAGCAGGTTTAATTATGCCTTGAGAGATTTATATATACTTTGGCATTAATATGAACACAACTTTGAGCATATATATTCTATTCACTCGTGTTTATCTTCTTTTTTTAGTTTCAGAATAAAGTTTTCTTTTAATTTAT
Source organism: Luvunga scandens (assembly GCA_030449905.1). Classification (NCBI taxonomy): domain Eukaryota; kingdom Viridiplantae; phylum Streptophyta; class Magnoliopsida; order Sapindales; family Rutaceae; genus Luvunga; species Luvunga scandens. The sequence continues at coordinate 3,631,001 of JASUUG010001017.1, read as the reverse complement.
TATTTACTTTGTACATGGGGTTATCTCATAAATTCCAAAACTAAAATGTAATCCGTATGTCTTTAAAAAAGGTGATCATCTGATTCTCCAAGAATTTGAAAGAAGAAAGTAACGATCGAAAGTTAGATTTTATAAGATGAACTTAACGTATAAGTTTCGGTAACTGCTCTCGCAGACCTTTGGGTATGAGATAATTAAGTATGCTGCTAATTTTCGTATTTTAAAAAATTTTCCAAAATGACTACGTTATTTATATGCTTTCGTTAAAATTATTTAATTATTCTCTGCTTTTCACCAACTGTATGTAAGGATTTTGTGATATAATAAAAATAAATAATTTTATAGATGAAATGATAGGAATATTTAAAGTAATTTTTTAGAATACAAAGACTAATTGAATTGAATAATTGACACAAACTCTAAGAATCAAAGACAAAATTACAAATAAGTTTCTATTGTCATATTCGGTTTCATGTCATTATTCTATAGCCAAGAACCAGATGCCCACTATTAATTGAGTGGTAGCAGATGGTTCAACTTCATTGCTTTTTCGTTAATTTATCCCTCCGTGCACTATATCAATAACTTACACAAGATTACAAGATCAAAAGAAGAGATGATTTGATGATGCATATTGTTGGTGGTAAAATTTGCACTACAACAATAATGACCTTTTGCAACAACAACGGTTTGTTGCTAAAAGTATAAATTTTGTTGCCTTAGATTGTTGCAACAAAAATACATTTGTCATTAAGGTTGTTGCCTTAGCACTGTTGTGCTCTATACTCAACAACAAAATGAAAGTTTTCTTGCCTTAAACATCTTTTTGCAACAGATAGATTCGTAGTAAAAGAGTGCCCGACTTGTGTTACGAAATTTTGTTGCCTTCGCACTAAATGTTTTTTACAACAATATTATTTTGTTGCTAAAAAATAGAATAAACAATTTTACTACAAAATAATTTTGTAGAAATAATTCTTTTAACAAAAAAATATTATATCACAATTTTTTAAATTAAATACAATGATAATGAATACCATTATAAGAAAAAGAAAATTAATTAATTCAAAAGAGTTATTATTATTGATGACAAATACATAAAAATTATTACAAGATGCAATATCTTTTTTTAAAAAAAAATTACAAATGAACATAACTTTATTGATTTTCTTCATCTCGTGATGTAATTGAACTTCAATATTTCCTACAAAAAAACACAAAGAATAATTATTTAACTTCTAAATGTAATAATCATGTAAGATTGTTATGAAAAAAAGATAAATAAAAAATAAAAAAATTACACCATATTCAAGAAAAATAGAAGAGATAAGAAGATAGAGATTGGGTTAGAGAATGAGATAGTGAGAATTATATATTAGAGGTGAGAGAATGAAAGTTAAAGAAACTTTTAGATGAGAGAATTTAGAATAAAAGTTAGAGAATGAAAGAATGAATGAAAGAAATAAAGAGTGAAAGAAATAAAGTGTATGAGATATATATAGAGAGATAGAGCTTGTGGCGACAAAATTGAAATTTTGTCGCTAAAACTTATTTTGGTTAAATTACCCACCTTTTTCTTTAAAAATTTTCAATTTGTTTAGCGACAAAATTCTACATTTGTTGCTAAAAATATACATTCAACGGCAAACTTTATCTTTTGTCACAAAAAATCAAAATTTTGGCAGAAACATAATGATTTGACAAAATTAGAATTTGTCATTATAAATACACATTCAGCAACAAAACTCAAATTTTGTCACAAAAAGTCAAGAAGTTAAATCTTTAAATTTAGAATTTTAGCTACATAGATTTGGCAACAAATCATTTTTTGTCGCCATTGGTCACTCTCTTGTGACAAAATTATTTGTCGGTGAAGATTTTGTCAGTAAATGTTTTGACACAAATATATTTAGTTTGGCGCTAAAAATTTGGCAACGAAAAGCTAATCTGTTGCTAATGTATGCCTTTAGCAACAAAATATTTGTTGCTGAAAATGTTAATTAAATATTAATTTATTTCTTAAGTATTTGGCTACAAAATATTTTTTATGTCTCTATAACACACTTGAGGCAACAAAGACAGTTTTGTTGCTAAAAAACTTGTTGCTAAAGGCCTTAATTCTTGTAGTGAATTGGGTCGTACAATTAGAGTGTAACATGTGTATAATACGTCTTATATCCAATATGTATTTACAAAACGTGAAAAAAAATCAAAAGGATGAGGGCGAAATGGGATGATCTCAAGAAAATGGCACAAGCCATCCTATTAGCCAATAAAATGCAAAAAATGTCTCCTAAAATGTCTTCAGGTTGCCGTATGTTGATCAAGGACTATTATAACGATGATAGACCCTCTACCAAAATTGTTATGTGTCAGCATGATACGGACCCCACAGGGATCTTCTCAATATATCTTCCCAACAGCCACATGCACCAAGAGTGAGAGAGAAAATGAACTCACCTGTCATCTAGCATACCAATAGAGGAGTTAGCAACTCCAAAACACTATAAGAAAATAGGTAATAGATGACGGAAAATAACTATCATAAAAGGGGTGCATGACAAACAGTTTTTCTGTCATCTATGTCACTATCATTAATTTATGACGGGATATTTTTTGTCATTAATTTATAGTCATATATTCGTCATATAATACTTTAATGTGAAAAATAATTAAAATTAAAATTAAAATTTATTTAAATTGTCGCTCCATTTTTTTAAACTTTTGGCAGGAAATTGAATTATCATTTGCAAATTTATTATTCAATTCTGGTAAGAAATTATTTATGATAGAATTTATGATAAATATTTCCTATCAAAAATTAATATAATTTTTTTATTATATTATGATTATAATTTGTTTGTAAATTCCTTTTTATTAATAAAACGAATATTATAAAAAAGAACTGGAAAACAATTAATATTACCTAACATTCATTCAATCCAACAAATTAATTTTAAAAGAAATACATAAAATGTCCAATGTGATACATAATAAAACATCCCAAATTGAAAAACAATCATCTCAGAATATAAAACAATTGTTAAATTCGAATGAAACTACAACAAAAGCAACTAAATTTCCAGCCACCGAGCCAAGTTTCTCAGCAAAACTTCTAAAGTTTAATGCAAGACTTGCAGGACTTTCAGTTGTTAGCCTAAAGGGCTATACAAATTGTAATTTTGATGATAACAAACATGTGTTATTATATTTCACAATTTCACTAGTTTTTTAAAGGTAAATTTTATTTAAGTGAATCAAGTGAAATTGAGCTCAAAACGCTCAACGGATAACAGCTTAACCAAGATCGAGTATTAGTACAACTGACTTCATTGCTACAAATCTTGTAAAGTCAGTATGATTTAATGTACGCATGATTTAGCATTTGAGAAGCTCAAGATTTTGTTTAATAAATCATTATTTTTCATAAAACAAAGGTTTTATAATCATAAGCTAAGTATTTTATGGAATTAGTGATTTTTCAAAATATGAATTAAAATGAAAAAGTTTTGTAAACTTTGATTTCAACAAGTATTGTTTTGAATTCCAGATTTAGACCTATTTAAAAAAATATGAAACATTTTGGGCCATAATATAATTTTTAAAAGTATTAGGCTCAATAAGTATTATTTTAAATTCTGAATTTGGACTTATTTAAAACAAATATAAAATATTTTGGGCCATAACAAAATTTTTAAAAGTATTAGGCCACATTATAATTTCCAAAAATATTAGGCCAAATTACAAATATCAAAAATATTCCTAGAAGACGGAATGTAAGTGGCTAATCGGATGGGAATTAGTGACTAACTGAGTAACCTCTGGTTTTTCAAATTTTAGAGCCAAATTTGCAACGATAACTTGCAACATAAGCTTAGCTGCTAATCGCCAAAACAAGCGACGATCCGACAATGCTTTGAAGTTTAATAATGGCTAGTTTACTCATCAAAATAATATAAACTCAAATCAAAATCAAATCTAAGAAGTTTTAGAAAGTTTTTCAATCTAAAATCAATTCATACAACATCCCTTGAGCTTCCATTTTGTAAATCTTCATAGATTGAGCTACCATTTGTATATCTACTCTAATAGAGAGTGTTTGTTGTAATTTTCAAAGTCATTATCAAATTTGTGTGAGTATAAGTGTGGAAAACACTTGAAGAAAGGTGTGAGTGAGTAAAACACCATTTGTAAAGGTTTATTGACACCTTGAAAGTCAATTGTAAAAACGTGAAGCCTTGGAGGCTTGGATAGTGAAATTCTCAAGCTTGGTGTGATTGGAGGCGTGGACGTAGGCCGGTTTTGCTGAACCACGTAAAAACTCACACGTTTGATCTCTCTTCCCTTATCTTTTTAATTTCGAGAATTATTAAATTTATTACTTTTAATTTTATTAAGGCATTAATTTTAATTGTTGTGTGATTTTATTTGCTTGAGTTTTAATAACCCAATTCACCCCCCTCTTGGGTGGTTAGCTAGAATTTCACCAGCATTCTACTTTTAGCCACCAGGCCAAGTTTTTCAACAAAACTTCCAAATATTAATGCAAGACTTCCTGGACTTCTAGCACTCTAATTCTGGCAAGCCAAGTTTCTCAACACTCTAATTCCAGCCATGTACCTAGCAACACTCCAACCTATATCCAATAACCCACCATCTTCCAACAACACTCTAATTCTAGCCATATACCTAGCAACAATCCAACCCAAACCTAGCAAATCAGTTTATGCAAAATCAATCAAGATACCTAATGTTATCAAATGCATAACATCTACACTACAATCCTTAATAGCAACCATTATAATTCAACACTACAATTTCAACAATTTGTAACAACTAATATTTATAGTTTCATACTCGTACTAACCATTTTGTTGATGCGAAGAGGATGTCAAAAAAATAGTTAGCAACTCCAAACAAACCTCATCTAATTCGTCCTAAGTGTATGCTTTCTTTCTGTTAAAGTGTTAATCATAAGATCAATATTATCAGAGTTCAAAAAAATGTCACATATATAGAAAAAAAAAAGTTAAAATATCTCATCATCAACTTATATAGTTCATTACTTGCTTTCACGTTTTTGTTCTTGAGGCTCAAATTGTATAGAATCATGTAAAACTCCTTCCAATTTCTTAGTTTTTATCCCGAAAGCAATCAAAACATTTATTTGCTCACTTAAACTTTTAGCCTCAACATAAACATTTTTCCCTTTAGTCCAGTAACACTTGTTAAATTTATCAAACTCATCATTAAGCCTTCTAAACTATTGCTCTCATTCCCCTCTTTCCTCAACAATCTTTAAAAATATTTTCAACACAAAATAGCCCAAAGCATTTCTAGGGGCTATTTTAATATTAGAACAGCAGCAAAGCAACCCTAACAAATCTGCAGAGGGCTATCTGTTGTTCTGCAGTGAAAATAGCCCCTGCAATTTACTAGGGCTATTCTCGTGGTAGAAAAGCAGAGAAAATTCCACTATATACTTCCAGTAACTATTCTGATAGTAGAACCACCGCAAAACAAGTAAAGTTTGCAGCAAGTTCTCAAACAATACTTTTAGAAGAATTAGAAAGGAAAGTAATCTTACTAGTGATGGACACTATTGTCAAAGTCATAGCAAATAGCCTGCAAATTAACAATAATAGCAGTATTTACATCAATTTATAAAACTACTTTTATTGTTTTTTTTCAATGGATATGCAAATGAACAATATAGTATTTTACGTTATATATATACTGTACCTTGAGACTGGCCATTGATGTGCCATAGTTTTTGTAAAGGACCCTATTTGCTTCAGAAACTTCACTTTCCTCAATGCCAAACTTTTAAATTGTATATTACGTGAACTTATATAAACTAGTTGTATATGACACGACCCGCCTCGAACTCCCGAAGCAAGTTTGCCTAAATCTATTTAATTGTTCTAAAATAATCCAATTAATAAGGATTCTGTTGAAAATTTGGCAGAGTCTCCTCTATAATTTATCGTACCAAAACCTGCAAATTAATAAAATAAACACTCTAAAAAAAATTCTAAATATAACTAACTTTGTCAATCAATCTTCTCAACAATATACCAAATCACTCAAATACCTAATATTAGAGAAAATACATATGTTATACAGAATCTCCGAAATGTAATAAATTATACAATCCAAAATATCTTAATAAATACATCTACGACTTCTAACACCATCACGTAGCCATAATTCTAAAATAACTATCGTTGCTTGGTCGACTGTTGTACTTGTAAATCTCCTGTGGGGGGGCGGGAATATAATAAAACAGGATGAGTATAAAACTCAGTGAGCTCAGTGAGTGGATAATAGTTTTTGAAAATAACTTTACTCTAAAAATAATTATATCATTTCTAAACAAAATTTCATCAAAATATCAAAAGAACTTAAATAAACTTATTTAGTTTAAATCATGTACTGGAATAACAATATCACTTAATACTCATAAAATCGATAAAATCATAACACTTATAATATCAATGCTGAATACCAAAAACTATCAATAAACAACTACCCAGGGGAATCAATCTCATCATACCTGGACCTTAACGGATGGGTAATGACGTACTATCTAGGTACAGTCACACCCTGGAGCTACACGAATAGACAAGGAAATACTATCTCATATCTCATCATATTCGTACTTCGACGGATGGGTAATAACATATTATTTAAGTACCGTCACGCCCTGAAACTATACTGATAGATCAGGAAATACTATCTCACATCTCATTATATATGTGCATGCATAATCTGGTCCCCAAAAAATCAAGTCACCAAAGTACACAGCCCAAAGCCTACTTTTGTACTTAAACAGGCACATAAAGCTTGTATTTCATCTGTATCATCTATATCTGAATATCGTTATTGTTGTGCAAATTTTATTGAACTCGCAAGTGCACAAATCTATTGTAGAATAGATTAATGGTGACGAGTGTCGATCCCACGAGGAGGTGGATTTTAATTGCTTGTAGAATTAATTTTCTAAGTGGATGATTGGATTTATAATGACAATGAAGTAGGCAATATATTAATTTAAATTAAAGCTGTATGAATAAACTATTTGGATGAAATGCTTGGATCTCCGGATCTGTCTCAACATGCACTATCAGCTTAACATTCATTATTAGTACCAATTAAATCATGAAGGGGGAACTTCCACTCATCATGAACCACACTCTAATAGATATAGTGCTAAGGGCTTCCCGTGCCAAATAGTAATAACCTTGCCTAGGGAGGCGGTTATTCCAAATTAGATATCCAGACAAGATTATTACTATCTGTCTACGAAAAGTCAAAACAACCACATAAATTAAAGGGAAAGAAAAAGTAAATTTACCAAATTAAGCTCATGGAGCATGTTGAGACTTCACCTTCAACCCAAGCTTGAAAGGAAATTAGCCACTCATATTTGAACTAGGGGTAAAATGGGAATTTTATTAAAATACGTAGAAAATACAAGATGGAGATGGAATTACAGAAAATGGAGTTCAAAAATGGATTCAGGAGTGTCAAATTAGGGGGGGGAGCTCCCTTTTTATAGATACACTGAGTAAATCATGGCCATCGGATCAAAACAATTTAGACGCTCAGGATTGCGCCACGTGGCAAGCTCCTATTGGATGGAACACATCATCAGGGCTATTATTCTGTGTATATGCATGTACCGTACACACATTTTTTCGATCCACTAACATTCTGCCACGTCACCGGTCAACATTTTTGGTCCAATAGTATCGTGACACGTCATCAGTCAACGCCACATCATCAGTCAATGCCACATAAGCGGTCAATGCCACATCATTCATCCAATCAAATGCTGCCACGTCATCGTATAGTGCCACATCATCGTGCGATGCCACGTCGTCAGACAAGATACATGTGAATTGCCATGAAAACGATGCACGTGCATGAATATATATATCAACCGTCATCAGTATGTGTGAACGATCACGTATATGTGAAACATCTGCTTTTTCTTTTTATGCTCCTCCTAAGGTTTTTGACTGTCCTGAGTTCAAAAGTGATGTCCGTTTTTTCATCTGATATCTCGTTTATTGTGAAATGATCATGATATCCCCTAAAATACATAAAATACTTAATTAAAATAAAACATACATAATTAAATTATAAGGGACTTAAAACATAAAAATAGGGATGTTAGTGAGACTTGGAGTATAAAATGATGATTTTCTCCACTATAAATACACACTTTCTAGTACTCAACACACCCCCCAACCAGCTTGTTGCTAGTCCCTAGCAAATTAAATGAAAACAAAAGTCAATTTTTTTTTTTAAACTGTGGTATTTATTCAATCAGACTAATGTTAACAATCAAATAAAAGTATAAGTATTATCTACAGTCTAAAGAAATATCATTCCCATATCAACTCTTCACATGAATCAGTTTAGAAAACTTTATCACAACTTTAGTAATCGAGTCACTTTCAATAATGACATATCAAACCCCAAAATCTCACCGGTAGTAATGATATTCTCACAAAGAAATTAAACCCAAAAATAATCACTCCAGTGATTGGTAAATTGAGTGAAAATAATAAAGAAATAATATCACACACTCTCACCAAGGTGACAAAAATATGCACTCAGCTTAGAAATAGTACGATTTTAATGCTAATCAAACCAATACATTCATCATCCTTTTTTTTTTTTTTCTAGTATGCATTGCCACATCTTTTCAACCCATATAACTAGTTTCTATTTCAGACTATAGTTCCCTAAAATCAAGAAGGACTTTTATTAGGACGTAACGTAGGTTAGGGACGTGGCTAACAAAGAAAGGATAATAGGAAAAACAAAATATATGTTTGAAAAATAGAGAACTTTGGAGATTGTAAGGTGCTTTTCACTTGCTTTTTTTTTTAATTAATTAATTTATTTATTTGTATACATATTTTTTTTCTTTTGTTTCTTTTTCTCTCTTTTTTTTTTCAGCACCCTTTTTTTTTTTGTGAATGCAAAATTATCTCTATTTTCAAACATATATGGGTGGTGGGAAATACAAAATATAAGGTGATACTCCACATTGGAGTGGGACAAGATAATAGGTTGCCAAAGAAAAAGTCTTTATTTTTTAAGGCTCAAAGGGGTTAACTATGGATACATATTAATAGGGTTGGCTAGAAATGCTCAAACGGACCAAAGATGGCCTTTCTGTCATCTTTTAGGGTTCTAAATAATCTTTCATATCTACTAGTTAGATGGACCTTCAGATGTGGCAACACACACTTTTTTTTTTTTTTTATACAGAAATTTGGAGATAATGTATAAAGCAATAAACTGCTAATCTGAATGAAGAATGGGCAAAAAGGGGTTACTCTCCAAGAAAAATAGCAGGCTCAAAAGCTCACTTGGAAATTATTATGACATGTGCATTCTTTCAAGCAACTTATAGTTGTCTTCAACATAAACATGTAGAGTAGTAAACATGGTGTAACATAACTAAAGACCAAAGATAATACAAATACTAAAATTTAAAAGTTATCATATTATCTAATTATGAAAAGATCACACAAAATATCTTTTTTTTTTTTTTTAAATTATACCCCCAAACCTAGTCTTAGTCATGAAAATTATGCATGCAGAATGGTGAAAATGGCATAGAAAAGCTAATTGGTAAAAGAAGTTAGAAAGATCACACTTAAAATGACTGTCAAAGCAAAAAATGTCTGAAATTTTTTTTTCTTTTATAATAAGAAGATGCGTTTCTAGAGTCGTTGCACTCCATATTCAGCCATCTTCGACTCAAAAATTTAGCCACAGTTAGTTTTTTAAAAAAAAAAACAACTACACCAAGATTGAGATATTCCACAATTGTCAACTATTCCCTCCCCCCAACCAGAACGAAACATTGTCCTCAATGTTGAAAGAAAATAGGGTTTAGGAGACATCACCCGAAAGTCTTGCATCACGAAGGAAATATTTACAAGCGGAGAGTTAAATCTAATTTGCACTTCTTACTACGGCTATTGTTACCATCATTAGTTGGCCATTCCAACATAAGGGTCTTGGGATCCGCTCTGCAGTCTAAAGCATAATGATCAAGTAACTCGTTAGCAGTATGAGCACAAATAAAGATTTTTTTCGCTGTGAAAGGGATGAAATGGTTTTTTATTGCATGGTTAAGAAATGCGATGAAGCCATTATAAAAGTTATTGACATTTAACAAACCGATGGGTTTCTGATGAATGTTCAGATGGGCCCAAGATGCTAATGTGATTAGTGCCTCTAGAGTTGCAAGATCTCCTGGTAAGAAACTAAAAGCATCAGCATGATTCAACATTTCAGTTATTCTTTCTTGCATACATGAGACGACTAACTCTTCTCCAGTTGGTGAGTCAGACATACAGCCCAACGGTTTGAGGCTTATTGGGATGATGCCTAACACTTGTCTCCCTCTGAGATAAACAGCTTCTGAGACTAGTTTTGATAACCCTCGGTCACCTCCTCCATAAACTAGATGCAAATTTCTTTCTGCTATTCGTTGACCAAGATCGATGGCTGCCTCAACGAACTCTTTATGTTTGCCATAGTTAAATCCAGAGAGCACACAAATGTTCTTGAATTGTTTATTGGGAGTAGCTGCCATTGGGATTCTTCTCAAATACAATTTGTGAGTCAAAAAAGAAAAGATCATATATCAAGAATCTTGGTGACAATTGTTTACAGCTGTATAGGAGGTAGCACGTCTATGTCAATTAACGCATAAAGCACATGGCTCGAGATTCAAAAAGGAAATAGTAAAAGAAAAAGCACTCAATTATTAAAGACAATAATGCAATTGATAAAACAACAGTGAAATAAAACAACAGTAAAATAAAAGAACAGTAAAAGGATATCTACAGGTAGTTGTGATTGTGGCTCACATCTTCCTCTGGTTTTACGTCCAGAAACGGCTTGAACGCCCGCTATGGGTCGAGGATAGGCTTCCCATCCAGCTTTCTTATAAACTGGCAAACAGGGTCGTTTATAGTCAGATTCCCAAGACTATATCGTGCATGCTCTTTTTGAAATAATGGCCATAATTGGAGAATTGCTCTTTGTACGTATCCACTGGGATGCGTTTCAAGAGACAAAAGGACACATCCTATGACTCTTTATTCAAGCCATCCCTAATGAATTGAATCTTATCTTCCCTATTATCAGACATCATTCCTAAAGAACAAGGATTTTTATCGCATTTCATCCTGGCACACTTATGGCAATCAACATGAAGTTTTTCAGCTCTTCGTTTTCTTGAGTAATTTCCTTTACCACAACCAGGCATGTATGCAATAAATTTAGGAGGCAACTCACCTGCCAAACGTACTTTGGCCTCGATTAACCAACGGATGTCAGCAGAGATGTTATTTCTCATAAGCAATCGCATGCGTTCGGACCGAGCTTTATAGATCGTAAGGAGGGCATTCTGAGGAAGTAAAGGAAATCGCTTGTGAAGTTTTGCTAGCATCGCGTTTCTGTCCATACCTTCTTCTCAGAATATCAGTTATTATGGGAAACTGAAGTAACCGACTTTGATTATCACGGAGTACCGTTATCCACCACTTATACGGGAAAATAAATCAAAACACACTAAATAAAGAAAATTAAATCTGTAAAATCGAATCAAACATGAAAGTGAACAAAATAAGAAAACACAAAATAAAAGAAAAATGAACTTACATTCGTCCTCTTATTGAGTTAACCTCAAGCTCTAATTGGAAGTTATATATCCCATCTTCTATTCCTCTGGGTTGTCTTTCTAGATCTTCAACGTAGGATACCAACTCTGGAGGTTGTAGTTTCCAAATACGATGTGTTTTACAAAATCGTATCTGGCTTCTCAGATGAGATCGTGTACGTTGAAGTTGTCTGAGATGTTTTAAGAGGATCTGTCTAATTGAGGCATACATGATTAGAAGTGATAAAAGAAAATTGAATGATTAAATAAACACACTTTCACACAAATTTAAATCACCGAAAAGAAGAAATAAATAAGAAAAAAAATCTCAATTCAAGTTTGACGGGTCACTCAAATCGATTTCGGTGTCATTTTCATGTGGTTGGTATTCTAGATATGACTTTAATCTTTGACCATTAACCTTAAAAGTTACACCGTTCTTTGGATCTTTAATTTCAATTGCTCCATGTGGAAAAACAGTATGAACTATAAAGAGACCAGTCCATCGAGAGCGTAACTTACTTGGGAATAGGTGCAAGCGAGAATTGAATAAAAGTACTTTCTGACCTGGTGTGAAAGATTTTCTCATAATGTGCTTGTCATGAAAGACTTTCATTCGCTGTTTGTAAATTTTGGCATTTTCGTATGCATCATTACGAATTTCTTCAAGTTCTGCCAGCTGTAATCTTCTTTCTGAGCTAGCTTGCTGCATATCAAAGTTGAATTTCTTAATGGCCCAGTATGCACGATGCTCGAGTTCCACAGGTAGGTGGCAAGCTTTTCCATATACTAGCCTATAGGGTGACATCCCAATCGGGGTCTTGAAAGCTGTTCTATATGCCCATAATGCATCATCCAGTCTTAATGACCAATCTTTTCTGTCTGGTCTCACCGTTTTTTCTAATATGTGCTTTATCTCTCGATTGGAGATCTCAACTTGGCCACTAGTTTGCGGATGATATGGGGTTGTCACTTTGTGAGTAATGGAATACTTTGTCAGAAGAGCTTTGAATGATTTGTTACAAAAGTGGGCTCCACCATCACTGATTATCGCTCGAGGGAATCCAAAGCGTGAAACAATGTTGCTTTTCAAAAATCTGATCACCACCTTGTGATCATTGGTTCTACACGGAACTGCTTCTACCCATTTCGATACGTAGTCAACAGCGACCAATATGTATTGATGGCCAAAAGAAGGGGGAAAGGGTCCCATGAAGTCAATACCCCATACATAAAAAATCTCAACCACTAAAATTGGGTTTAGTGGCATCATGTTCCTTCATGTAATGCTCCCCATTCGTTGACACCTATCACATGAAGAACAAAAATATAAGCATCTTGAAATATAGTTGGCCAATAGAAACCACATTGTAATATTTTAGTAGTAGTTTTCTTAGCACTGAAATGGCCTTCACACGTTTGTTCATGGCAGAATGAAATGATATTTTGAAATTCATTTTCTGGGACACATCGTCTGATAATTTGATCTGCACAATACTTGAACAGATAGGGGTCATCCCAGAAGAAATTCTTTATTTCTGTAAAAAATTTGGCCTTGTCTTGCTTAGTCCAATGCTCCGGAAGTTTACCTGTAACAAGATAGTTAACTATATCAGCATACCATGGTAATACTTCCACACTCATTAGTTGTTCATCTAGAAAATGATTCATTTAGTGGAAATGATTCTGTAATTGTATCAAAATTGAGACGAGAGAAATGGTCAGCAACAACATTTTCTGTGCCCTTCTTATCCTTGATTTCAAAATCAAATTCCTGCAAAAGTAACACCCAACGAATTAGTCTAGCTTTTGTATCTTTCTTTGTGAGAAGATATTTAAGAGCAGCATGATCTGTGAAAACAATTATTTTACAACCAATGAGATAAGATCAAAATTTCTCTAATGCAAATACCACTGCTAGCATTTCTTTTTCAGTGGTTGAATAGTTTAACTGTGCATCATTTAATGTCATACTAGCATAGTAAATGACATGGGGAATTCGATCAACTCTTTGTCCTAATACTGCTCCTACTGCATAATTAGATGCATTACACATAAGCTCAAATGGTAAGTTCCAGTTTGGAGGCTGAATGCTGGGTGATGATGTTAACAACTGCTTTAGTTTCTCAAATGCCACAAGACAGGAATCATTAAAGACAAAAGGTACATCCTTAGCAAGTAAATTGCATAAAGGTCTAGAAACTTTGCTAAAATATTTAATGAAACGTCTGTAAAAACCAGCATGCCCAAGGAAAGATCTTACTTCTCTAACTGTTTTAGGTGGAGGAAGATTGGAAATAAGATCCACCTTGGCCTTATCAACCTCAATACCTTCGCTCGAAATGATGTGACCGAGAACAATACCTTGTTTTACCATAAAATGGCATTTCTCCCAATTTAGAACCAAATTCTTCTCTATGCATCTCTGCAGAACTAGTGTTAGATGATGTAAACATTGATCAAATGAATCACCAAAAACAGAAAAATCATCCATAAAGACTTCAAGGAATCGTTCAACCATATCAGAAAAAATGCTTAACGCATCGTTTGAAATGTAGCGGTGCGATCATAATCCAAAATGGCATTCTCCTATATGCGAAAAGTGTCGAAAGGGCAAGTGAAAGTGGTTTTCTCTTGATCTTTTGGTCTTTATGGGAATCGATTATATCCTGAGTAGCCATCTAAAAAGCGCATAAAATTCATGACCTGCTAATCTATCAAGCATTTGATCAATAAATGGTAAAGGAAAATGATCTTTACGTGTGACAATTCAACTTTCTATAATCAATGCATACACGCCATCCTCGTAGTTACTCTAGTAGGTATTAATTCATTATCGGCATTGGTAACTACGTGACTCACGACTTTTTGGGGACAACTTGCACAGATCGACCCGTGAACTATCGAAAATAGGGTAAATGATACTGCGTCTAATAGTTTAAGGACTTGATTCTAACAACTTTTTCATGTTAGGGTTTAACCGACGTTGCATTTCCCTGGTAGGTTTAGCATTTTCATCAAGGTGAATGTAATGCATCTGATCCACTGGTTTATACCTTTTATGTCGGTATGGTCCATCCTAATGCTCCTTTGTGCACATTCAAAACTTCTAACAACTTACCTTTTTTGTTCTTCATTCGGGGATGATGAAATGATTCTTGTGAGTCTTTCTTCTCCTAAAAATGCATATTCTAAAGTGTCGGGTAATGGTTTGAGCTCGAGTTTTGGTGGTGATTCTGATGATGTACTGAGTTTCTTCTCTGATGGAGCTAGTTGTTCCACTCTTGACTTCCATTTGTTAGTGTCCATGGATGGTGCTGAATCGAGTAAGGTGTTAACCTCATCTATTGATCTGTCAATATCAAAATCTAAACCAAAGTGAGTTAAACATGTTTGTAAAGGGTCATCACTGAGGTTTGAAAGAAAAGCATTATCAATTAATTCTTCTATCCAATCCACATCAACAATTTCATCATCTGCATTGTGAAGTTGTTTGGCAATGTTGAAGATGTTTAGCTCCATCGTCATATTGCCAAAGGACAACCGTATTTCGATCTGCATTGAATGTGAGCATCGGCGATTGCCAAGAAAGGTCGTCTAAGATAATGGGGATTTGCTTGTGAATCTGGGATCAAGTTAAGTGTCAATTACAATGAAATCAACAGGAAAATAAAACTTATCTCCCGTATAAGCATGTCTTCCACAATTCCACGAGGTTTTTCATGGACCGATCTGCGCAGTTCGTAACACCACCTGAGTTGGGTGTAATTCTCCTAGTCCAAGTTTCACAAATCTTGAGTAAGGTAACATTTACACTAGCTCACTAAGTCAACAAAGCATTCTCAATTGTGTGGTTCCCTATACTACTACGTGAGATAGTGGGGGAGCCTGGGTCCTGTATTTTAGAGGAAGTTTGTGTTGGAGTATAGAGCTCAAGTTTTCTGTAAAAATGCCTTCTTTTGAACATGAATGTTTCTTTTTTTTTTTGAGTACAAAGGTCTTTAAGAAACTTGGCATAAGATGGCACTTTTTTTTTATAACATCAAGAAAGGGATGTTAACACTTACATGTTTAAAGATTTCAAAAATCTCACTTGTAGATTTTCCTTTCTTTCTTTTTAGCTAACCTCCTGGGAAATGGAGCTTTTGGAACGTATTCTCGTGGGTTGGTTTCTTCTCTCCTCGATGATGATGATCTCTTCTTTTTACCGGTACAATTTGAGTTGTTTTTGAGTGATCTCCACTTTGTTGTCCACTTCTTTTCCTTTTCGCAAGGTCATAACGGCTTTGACCTCTCCATGCTGCTGAGGTGAACTGGTACTTACTTCATGCACTCCTTTAAGATTAGGCACTGGTTGACTTGGGAATTTTCCTTTCTCAACAGTCATTGCCAAGGTTTGAACTGAAGAAGCAAGTTGTCCCGCCATTTTTTCAAGGTTTGAAACTGATTGGGTTTGTGAGTTGAAACCCGCTCGCATCTCATTTCGCAGTTCATCAATGGTGCGGTTTTGTTGCTCGATTTTGGAGTAAGTAAGATTCTTGAAATTCTGAAATGCATCCTCCCATGGTCTAGGTTGAGAATAGTTTGGGTTCTGATTGTATGGTCTAAATGGTGGTTGAGAGGCTTGAGGATTTTGAGGAATTGGTTGCATTGGTGGAACTGGAGCTGGAACTGCTGGTCCATTCTGTTGAAATCCTTAAGACCATGAAAAATTGGGGTGGTCTCTCCATCCAGGATTATATGTGTTGGAGTAAGGGTTATAGTTTGATGGCTTTCTCATTACACCTATGGCATTGGCTTGATCTGAGTATGAGTCCTGGTCATGTGGTTCCGTTAATTTAGCAGCGGTTAACGATGCTATTTGTCGAGAAAGACCTTCAACTATGTCTTTGACTTCTTTAATTTCTGAACTTGACTCGCCAATGTGAACCTCATTCACTCCCTTAACTCTTCTAGTACTCCTGAGTGAACGACTCCGTTGTTGGGAATTATCTGCTTGTCGCTGGAAGAAATCCCAAATCTCTGATGCACTTTTTGACATTAGCTCTCCTCCACTTGTTGCCATTAGCCATTCTTGCACATTCGGCAATAATCCCTCCAAAAAGTATTTGCATTGGTGCCATTTTTCGTATCCATGATGTGGACACTTTAGGAGTAGCCCATTGAATCGCTCCCATGCTTCGAAAAATTGCTCGTCTTCTCTTTGGGTAAACTTTGAAATTTCCCTGCGAATAGCATTGGTTTTATGTACTAGGAAATATTTATTCAAAAATTTTGTTACCATTTGTTCCCATTATGTAATGCTATTAGCAGGCAATGCATTGAACCATGAACGAGCTCTATCCTTTAAAGAAAATGGGAATAATCTAAGCTTAATATCATCATCTGAAAAATTCTCATATTTAAAAGTTTGACAAATAGCATGGAAATCATTCAGATGATTATATGGATCTTCATTTTCTAGGCCATAGAATGTTGGGAGACAATTTAGCACACTAGGTTTTAATTCAAAACTTCTAGCAGCTACATTTGGGTATCTTATGCATGATGTGCTCAAGTTAGCTAAGGGACTGAAGTAGTCCTTAAATGGCCTCTCTTGTGGTGCTGGTTGCAAATCCATTTCAAATTTATTTTTAATTGTAACGTGCTTGTGTGTGCGAAGTGTTTTTTCTAATTCAAAGTCTATAGGCTCAATATTCGGTAATTGTGACCTTCGACCATGCATGCAAATAATAAAAATAAAAAAATAATAATAACAAAATTAATAAAGATAAAGGAAAGGGAGAAATTACGATACTAACCTTATCACATTATTCAATTTCTATAAAAACAACTCAAGTGCTATATATAGAAAACAAAATACGTGAAACAAATTAAAATAAATTATTAGGCGGTTGAACCTGCCGAATTAACAAAATAAAAAAAAAATAAAAATAAAAATAATATGAAAATTAAATTACAGAAATTTAAAGAAGAGAAGAAAAGAAAAGAAAATAATATTTACTTGAAAATGTAAATTCACTTTTTTTTTCTTTTTTTTTTATAATAATAATAAAAATATTACAAGGAAACAACTAAAAATTAATAAATAAAGAAATTAAAAAAAAATTCTATGAATTAAAATACTTACCTCCCCGGCAACGGCGCCAAAAACTTGTTGTGCAAATTTTATTGAACTCGCAAGTGCACGAATCTATTGTAGAATAGATTAATGGTGACGAGTGTCGATCCCACGAGGAGGTGGATTTTAATTGCTTGTAGAATTAATTTTCTAAGTGGATGATTGGATTTATAATGACAATGAAGTAGGCAATATATTAATTTAAATTAAAGCTCTAGGAATAAACTATTTGGATGAAATGCTTGGATCTCCGGATCTATCTCAACATGCACTATTATCGAACATTCATTATTAGTACCAATTAAATCATGAAGGGGAACTTCCACTCATCATGAACCACACTCTAATAGATATGGTGCTAAGGGCTTCCCGTGCCAAATAGTAATAACCTTTGCCTGGGAGGCGGTTATTCCAAATAGATATCCGGACAAGATTATTACTATCCTGTCTCGAAAACTCAAAACAACCACATAAATTAAAGGGGAAGAAAAAGTAAATTTACCAAATTAAGCCCATGGAGCATGTTGAGACTTCACCTTCAACCCAAGCTTGAAAGGAAATTAGCCACTCATATTTGAACTAGGGGTAAAATGGAAATTTTATTAAAATACGTAGAAAATACAAGATAGAGATGGAATTACAGAAAATGGAGTTCAAAAATGGATTCAGGGGTGTCAAATTAGGGGGGGGAGCCCCCATTTTATAGATACACTGAGTAAATCATGGCCATCGGATCAAAACAATTTAGACGCTCAGGATTGCGCCACGTGGCAAGCTCCTATTGGATGGAACACATCATCAGGGCTATTATTCTGTGTATATGCATGTACCGTACACACATTTTTTCAATCCACTAACATTCTGCCACGTCACCGGTCAACATTTTTGGTCCAATAGTATCGTGACACGTCATCAGTCAACGCCACATCATCAGTCAACGCCACATCATCAGTCAATGCCACATAAGCGGTCAATGCCACATCATTCGTCCAATCAAATGCTGCCACATCATCGTATAGTGCCACGTCGCAAATGCGATGCCACGTCGTCAAGACATGTGAATCAAAGGTGTGTATAGTAACATATATATCAACCGTACCGTATGTGTGAACAGTAGCGTATATGTGAACAGTACTGTTTTTCTTTTTATACTCCTCCTAAGGTTTTCGACTGTCCTGAGTTCAAAAGTGCTGTCCGTTTTTTCATCTGATATCTCGTTTATTGTGAAATGACCATGATATCCCCTAAAATACATAAAATACTTAATTAAAATAAAACATACATAATTAAATTACAAGGGACTTAAAGACATAAAAATAGGGATGTTAGTGAGACTTGGAGTGTAAAATGATGATTTTCTCCACTATAAATACACACTTTCTAGTACTCAACAGTTATCTCTGTATTCATCATACCACAATCATATGCCCCTAAAAGGTAAGTGTGCCGAAATACATGGCCCAAAACCTCTATGTATGTTTAGACGAGTCCCAAAAGCCTATATATCATCTTATTTGTATCACTGTATCTGGAGGGAAAGGGTATTGTTTAATGATTTTTGAAAAAATCATTATACTCATATTCATATACCTTTTTAATCATGCTTTAAATCATACATTCCTTTTCATTAACACATACTCTAAATCATACTTTCATTTTCATTAACATATACTTTAAATCGTAATTTTCTTTTTATTAATACATTTGAATCCACTTTTCTTGTCTTTATAATACTATCATCTTATATTCAAAATCAATACGGAAAAATAATTAACCAAACATTTTTCAATAACGAATCAATACATGAAATAAAATCCATTTCAAGAAAATCATTATGTCTAAGTATTTCGTAAACATGCATTACTATCATAATAAATTATGAAAATAGGTTTTGTATATTCTACTCACAGTGACGATGTCCAAACTCGGTATCAACAACGTCTGTGGATTGGTTCTCTTTTCCAGATCCTCTTAATTCAAGGAAATAACATAATTAACTTCCATAAATGCAAATCACAACTGGCAAACTCAAAACGACGTTTATCCATAATAAATTATTCTCGATTCCATAATATTACCAAAATGTCCTCAACATCAAAATTCATCAAATTATCCTCAGAATCCCTGATTACCAAACTACCTCAATTCAAATTACAAAAATAATAACGAGTTCTGAATTTATGAAATTACCTATGGAATGTAAAATTACCATAATGCCCCTAACAATGTAAATTATAAAATTACCCTCAAAATCTCAAATTACCTAACTGCTCTAATATGAAATTACTAAAATGTCCACTAATTTTAAAATTACTAAATTACCCCTGAAGTTTGTGAGGTTATTGAATTGCCCCTGCTGGTCAACAATGATCAGAGCTGAGTTAATGGTGACGAGAAGCTTAGATCTAATAGTTTTGATCTCAGTGAGTCCAATGGTATCGGCGGTGACCTCTCATGTATGGTGACTACAACGAATCAAGCTCTGAAAGCCGTGACCTTTTTAGTAGTCGATCAGCGACAATCCAACCATTTTAGGTGACGAGACTGGTCAAAAAATGATGAGGGTGAGCTGAGGAACAAATCCCAAGTGGTGGTTTGGCTTAATTCTGGCGAGATCAACATCGGTGGTGATACGCCAGCCGCCTCTCAAGCTTCGGATCGGTACCTTGCTTGCCCAGTGAGGTGGGTGGAATAGTGAGTTCTAATTGGGTCAGGTTCGTGGGTTGACAACTTGCTTCTCTCTTTCTCTCCTTTCTATTTTAGGAAGAATGCAATGCCTTTCTCTCTCTCCCTTTCCATAAATAGAAACTGACACCTTTTTTTTTTTTAAAGCTTAATACAAATTAAGCTAATACCGGACTCAAGTGCTAAAATAAAATCTGTCTATGCGGCCGTCGAATTGTGTCCGAATTGTCTCCATGTTATGTCGTGACAAATTTAAATTATTCAAATATGATCAATTTAATAACCACATTTAATTACCCACAACAATTTGTAGCAATTTCGACAGCTTTAAAACAACGACGAAATTAAAAATACATAATACACTCAACTAAAGAAATCAAGGTGCATATGTTATAGTAAATTTATTAAATTACCTCAGTTAATGATTTCTAGAAAGTAACATCACTGTGGTAGCAGGATGTGCATAGAATCTTAATCCAAACTTCCCAAGCTTTAAGTGGGTCCATTTCAATTTCCTTCATCACTAATGGCTTCCCTAGGATTCTAGAGATTACAACCATGTACATATACATGACCCAACAATCAAGTGATCAATATAAAAAAAATAAAATGAATAATTATGAAATAGCTAGTATTTACTTATAGAAAAATAATGTATTATAATAAAAGAACCTTACATGTTATAACATTTCTAGCCTTTGGCGATGCAAATTTGTTATCCACGATGATTAGTGAAGAACATCCATGATTAATTGGGAGTAGCACCTGCTATTGAACTTAAAAATCTCTTTATCTTTTTTTTCATTCAAAATCAAAGGTGCCATATTCACGAACAATGATATTAGTAGAATTTTTTTAAAAAATTAAGTTTGTTTGTTCTTTTATTTCCTTTCTTAGAATCGAAACATAGAATTGAAAATAGAGATGAATATATAGCTAACTAATGAAATGAAAATTATTGATTCAAACCTAAAACATAATAAAAAGGAAATAAAAAAGTGAAGAAATTTTACCTAGGCTCAAAACTTTAGCTCCTGTTCTAACCATTGCACAATAGCCATGCCACCACTACTTTTAATATTTTCCATTGATCTCCACCACCATTACAACAATAAAAAGCCGCCCGTAGGAATTTTAGATCTAATTGTAGATAGATGTAAGTAGTTAAAACCCTTATAGTAGCAACTTAGCTAATTCTCAAAAATACTGGTCACCGTTACTGTTCACGAGTATTGTTTATCCTTATAAAAAACATTGATTTTCTAAAAAAAAATTACAAAATTTAAATGATACGGAGATTTTTACGTGGTTCAGATTAATCAATCATACATGCACGAGGCCACGCCCAGGTGAAAAGTAATTCACTAAGTTGAGATGTTACAACCGATGGATTTACCAAACTTAATTAATCTGGTTAGCTGTTTTAACTCTAGAGAGCTGCTGTCCCTTAACTAGTTTGAAGCTTGGTGAATCCCGTTAGCCAGTTGCTTTCGAGAATGTATCCTCATTGTATTCGGTGTGCCATTTAGCTTGTTAGGCGGTCTAGCTGTCTCTAGAATGCAACTTCATGGTTTCTGGTTTGCCATTTATTTTATCTGGTTATCCGATTAGTTTTAGAAATACATTTTTATTTTAAACATACTCATTTTCTTGTTTTATAAAAGCATAGAGTGTGATTCCCTATTTTATCTAAAATATATGGTTTGTTATCATCAAAATCAACATTTTGTAGCCATATAGACTAACAATCTCCCCATTTTTTATGATGACAAAGCACATCAAGTTTTTTGAAGATTTTGATAGAAAAAATCACTTTCAAAACAGTTTAAGAAAAATCTTTTTCAGTTTAAAAGAATCATTTTAAAATAACTGCCCCTTTAGATATGTGTTATCTCATATGCATATCAATTTAAGAAAACACTTGACCAAATGCTTGTCTAAAAAGTGCCTTAATTCAAAATCAATACGTTCTACAGTGCCCCCTTCCTGGCATGGCGATTTGGGTGGTGGAATAAGTTCTTTTCCTTTTCCTCTGCTTGGCCTTGAACTAGGTTAGATTTGGGATTTTGTAATTTTGATGGTGAAAATAAGTTTAGATGATGATTTTGAGCAAAAGGAAGTGATAGGAATGATTTTTTATTCAATTTATTGTAAAAATGGATAAAAATATGGATTTTAGAGTGAAAACGAGAGAGAAAGAAAATAATTTTTAGAGAGAGAGAGAAGTAGTAAACAAAATGAAGAGGAAGAAGATGAACAATGTTTAAAAAAAAACTCAAACCTAGCTTATTGTTTTTCTGTAACTGGCTGACCAGTTATGTTCTAGAGAGTAACCATCAAGAAAATGGCTTACTGTTTTCACTAAACAGTAGACTAATTAGCTTAAGAGAGTAAAAGCCTAAGAAACAACTTGCTGGTTAGTCATAAACGGCTAGTTGTTTATACTCAGAAGTCATTCTACCTCTTATTTTGCACACCAATTTATTTTTAGCTTCAGACTTGATCAATTTTAAATCATTTTGTGATTCAAAACCTTTTAATAAGCCATTTAATGCATGAAGCATAGATACAATCATATCAATCAATAATGCCATACAAAGAAAAATCACAATTTAAGATGCAACATTCATCATTTCAAGTTGATGTCTTATTTTAATAAATTGTTCAACGCTAAGGGGTTTTGTAAAGATATCTGGAAGTTTTTTTCAGTTAAAACAAATTCTAATGTAATATCCCCTTTTCAACATGATGTCTGTTGTGAAAATTTTATTGAACTCGTAAGCGCACGAATCTATCGTAGAATAGATTAACAGTGACGAGTGTCGATCCTATGAGGAGGTGAATTTTAATTGTATGTAGAATTAATTTTTTGAGTTGGTGGTTGGATTTATAATGAAATTGACATAGGCTATCTTATGATTTAAGTTAGAGTGGCGGGAATAAACAATTAAAATGAAGTGCTTGGATCTCCGGATCTGTACTCAACATGCACTATCGGCTTAGCATTCATTGTTAGTACCAATTAAATCATGAAGGGGGATTTTCCACTCCTCATGAACCTTACTCTAATAGATATGGTGCTAAATGCTTCCCGTGTCAAATAGTAATAACCTTGCCCAGGGAGACGGTAATACCATCCGATATCTAGACAAGATTATTACTATATGTCTACGAAAGGTCAAAACATCCATATAAATTAGAGGGGAAGAAAAAGTAAATTTACCAAATTAAGTCCATGGAGCATGTTGATACTTCACCTTCAACCCACGCTTGAAAGAAAATTAGGTATTCATAATTGAACTATGGGTAAAATGGAAATTTTATTAAATACATAGAAAAATACAAGATGAAGATGGAATTACAGAAAATGGAGCTCAAAAATGGATTCAGGGGTGTCAAATTAGGGAGGGAGCCCCCCTTTTATAGATACAATGAGTAAATTATGGTCATTGGATTAAAACAATTTAGACGCTCAAGATTGCGCCACGTGGCAAGTTCTTATTGGATGAAACACATCATCAGGGTTGTCATTCTGTGTATATGCATGTACCGTTCGCACATTTTTTTCGGTCTACTAACATACTACCACATCGCCGATCAGCACCACATCAGCATTTTAGTCCAATAGGATCGTGACACGTCATTAGTCAACACCACATCATTATTAAATACCACATAAGCGATCACTGCCACATCATTCATCCAATCAAATGCCGCCACATCATTAGATAGTGCCACATTAATGTACAGTGCCACGTCATCGTACAGTACATGCGAACAATATCGTGTACAATACCATATATATGAATAATGCCATAAGTGTGAACAATACCATTTATCTTTTTAGGCTCCTCCTAAGGTTTTCGACTGTCCAGTGTTTAAAATTACTATCTGTTTTTCTACCTGATCTCTCATTCATTGTGAAATGACCATGGTGTCCCCTAGAATACATAAAATACTTAATTAAAATAAAACATACATAATTAAATCACAAGTGACTTAAAGATATAAAAATAGGGATGTTAGTGAGACTTGGAGTGTAAAATGATGATTTCTTTAATATAAATACACACTTTCTAGCACTCAACACACCCCCCAACCAGCTTGTTGCTAGTCCCTAGCAAATTAAGCGAAAATAAAATTCAAACAAAAATAATGATGATTTTTTTTAAAATAATCGTATTTATTCAATCAGACTAATGATAACAATCAAATAAAAGTATAAGCATTATCTTCAGTCTAAAGAAATATCATCCCCACATCAACTTTCCACATGAATCAGTCTACAAAACTTTGTCACAACTACAGTAATCGAGTCACTTTCAAGAATGACATGTCAAACCTCAAAATCTCACCGGTAGTAGTGATACTCTCACAAAGAAATTAAACAAAAAAATAATCACTCCAGTGAATGGTAAATTGAGTGAAAAAAATAAATAAGTAATATCACACACTCTCACCAAGGTGACAGAAATATGCCCTTAGCTAAGAAATAGTACAATTTTAACAAAATGCTAATCAAACCAATGTATTCATCATTTTTTTTCTCTTTTTTTTAATATGCACTACCACACCTTTTCAGCCCATATAACTAGTTTCTATTTCAGACTATAGTTCCCTAAAATCAAGAAGGACTTTTATTAGGACGTAACATAGGCTAGAGACGTGGCTAACAAAGAAGGGATAATAGGAAAAACAAAACATATGTTTAAAAAATAGAGGACTTTGGAGATTGATAGGTGTTTTTTACTTGAATTCTCTTTTCTTTCTCTTTTTTTTTCTTCTTTTTTTATTTATTTATATACATATATATATATATATATCTTTTGTTTTGTTTTTGTTTTTTTTATAGCAACTTTTTCGTAAATGCAAAATTATCTCTATTTTTAAACATAAATGAGTGGTGGAAAATACAAAATACAAGGTGATACTTTACAATAGAGTGGGACAAGATAATAGGTTACCAAAGAATTTTTTCTTTTTTAAGGCTCAAAGGGGTTAACTATGGATACATATTAATAGGGTTGGTTGGAAAGGTTCAAACAGACCAAAGATGGCCTTTCTGTCATCTTTTAGGGTTCTAAATAATCTTCCATATCTACTAGTTAGATGGACCTTCAGATGTAGCAACACATTTTTTTTTTAGAGAACGTTAACTTCAAGGAAATCTAGGGATAATGTATAAAACAATAAACTGCTAAGTTGAAAAAAAAAGGGTTATTCTCTAAGAAAAATGACAGGCTTAAAAACTCACTTAGAATTTATTATGACATGTGTATTCTTTCAAGCAACTTATATTTGTCCCCAACATCAACATGTAGAGTAACAAACATGGTATAACATAACTCAAGACTAGAGATAATACAAATACTAAAATTTAAAAGTTATCAAGTCATCTAATGTAAAAAGATCACACAATATATATATATATATATATATATATATACACACACACACACACACACATATATATATAAGTGATGTCTTCTACCCCCAAACCTATTCTAGTCATGAAAATTATGCATGCAAAATGGTGAAAATAGAAAAACTAATTGGTAAAAGAAGTTAGAAAGATTACATTTAAAATGACTGTCGAAGCTTAAAAGAAATGTCTGAATTTTTTTTTATTTTCTTTTATAAGAAGATGCGTTTCTAGAGTCACTACACTCCATATTTAGCCATCTTCGACTAAAAAATATAGCCAATTAGTTGCTACAACAAAAATCAGTAAAAACTATACAAAGATTGAGATATTCCACAGTTGTCAAGTATTCCCTCCCCCCAACCAGAACGAAACATTGTCCTCAATGTTTAAAAGAAAATAGGATTTAGAAGACATCACCTGAGTGCTACATCACAGAAGAAAATATTTACAAGCGGAGAGTTAAATCTAATTTGCACTTCTTACTACGGCTACTGTTACCATCATTAGTTAGCCATTCTAACACAAGGGTCTTGGGATCTGGTTCTGGTCTATAAGCTTGTAACAGATCAAGTAACTCATTAGTAGTATGAGCACAAATAATGATTTTTTTCGCTGTGAAAGGGATGAAATGGTTTTTTATTGCATGGTTAGGAAATGCGATAAAGCCATTATAAAAGTTATTGACATTTAACAAACCGATGGGTTTTTTATGAATGTTCAGATGGGCCCAAGATGCTAATGTGATTAGTGCTTCTAGAGTTGCAAGATCTCCTGGTAGAAAAATAAAACATCAGCATGATTTAGCATTTCAGTTATTCTTTCTTGCATACTTGAGACGACTAACTCTTCTTCAGTTGGTGAGTCAAACACACAACCCAACGGTTTTAGGCTTCTTGGGATGATGCGTAACACTTGGCTCCCTCTGAGATAAGCAGCTTCTGAGACCAATTTTGATAACTCTCGGTCACCTCCTCCATATATCAATTGTAGATTTCTTTCTGCTATGGGTTGACCAAGATCTATGGCTGCCTCAACGAACTCTTTATGTTTGCAATAGTTAAACCCAAAGAGCACACAAATGTTCTTTAATTGTTTATTGGGAGTAGCTGCCATTGGAATGCTTTTCAAAAACAATTTGTGAGTGCTAAAAAAAAACATATTTAAGGATCTTGGTGACAATGGTTCACAGCTGTATATGAGGTAGCATGTCTGTGTCAATTAATGCATAAAGCACATGGCTCGAGAGTAAAAACGAAAATAATAAAAAAAAAAGCAAACAATTATTAAAGACAAGAATGCAATTAATGAAACAACAGTGAAATAAAACAACGGTAAAATAATAATAATAGGATATTTATAGGTAGTTGTGATTGTGGCTCACATCTTCCTTTTGTTTTACGTCTAGAAACGGCTTGAACGCCCTCAATAGGTCGAGGATAGGATTCCCATCCAATTTTCTTATAAACTGGCAAACAGGGTCATTTATAGTCAAATTCCCGAGACTATATCAGACACGCTCTTTTTGAAACAATGGCAATAAATAGAGAATTGCTCTTTGTACGTATCCACTAGGATGCGTTTCAAGAGACAAAAGGACATCATCCAATGACTCTTTATTCAAGCCATCCCTAATGAATTGAATCTTATCTTCCCTATTATCAGACATCATTCCGAAAGAATAAGGATTTTTATCGCATTTCATCCTGGCACATTTATGACAATCAACATGAAGTTTTTGAGCTCTTCTTTTTCTTGAGTAATTTCCTTTACAACAACCAAGCATGTACGCAATAAATTTGGGAGGTAACTCACCTGCCAAACGAACTTTGGCCCTGATTAACCAATAGATATCAGTAGGGATGTTATTTCTCATAAGCAATCGCATGCATTCGGACCGAGCTTTATAGATTGTAAAGAGGGCGTTCTGAGAAAGTGAAGGAAATCGCTTGTAAAGCTTTGCTAGAATCGTGTTTTTTTCCATACCTTTTTCTCAGAATATCAGTTATTATGGGAAACTGAAGTAACTGACTTCGATTGTCACGGAGTACCATTATCCGGCACTTAACCGGGATAACAAACTAAAGAACACAAAAAAAGAAAAGAAAAGAAAAATAATAATTTCACAATCGTCCTCTTATTGAATTTACTCAAGTTTTATTGGCTGTCGTTGATACCTCCCTCAATTTCTCTGAGTTGTCTTTCTATATCTTCAACGTGGGATACTAACTTTGAAGGTTCTAGCTTCCAAATACGATGTGTTTTATAAAATTGTATTTGGCTTCTCAAATACGATTGTACACATTGAAGGTGTTTGAGAAGGTTCAAGAGGATCTGTCTAGTTGAAGCACACATGATTAGAAATGATAAAAGAAAACTGAATGATTAAATAAACACACTTTCACAAAATTTAAATCACTAAAAAGAAGAAAGAAATAAGAAAAGATCTCAGTTCAAGTTTAGCGGGTCACTCAAATCGATTTCGGTGTCCTTTTCATGTGGTTGGTACTCTAAATATGGCTTTAATCTTTGACCATTAACTTTAAAAGTTACACCGTTCTTTGGATCCTTAATTTTAATTGCTTCATGTGGAAAAACAGTGTGAATTATAAATGGACCAGTCCATCGAGAGCGTAACTTACCTAGGAATAGGTGCAAGTGAGAATTGAATAAAAGCACTTTCTGACCTGGGTGAAAGATTTTCTCATAATTTGCTTGTAATTAAAGACTTTCATTCGCTACTTGTAAATTTTGGCATTTTCGTATGCATAATTACGAATTTCTTCAAGTTTTGCTAGCTGTAATATTCTTTCTGAGCTAACTTGCAGCATGTCAAAGTTGAAAGCTTTTCCATATACTAGCCTATAGGGTAACGTCCCAATTAGGGTCTTGAAAGCCGTTCTATATGCCCATAATGCATCATCCAGTCTTAATGACCAATCTTTTCTGTCTGGTCTCACTGTCTTTTCTAATATGTGCTTTATTTATCGATCAGAGATCTCAACTTGGCAACTGGTTTGCAGATGATATGGGATTGCCACTTTGTGAGTAATGGAATACTTTGTCAAAAGAGTTTTGAATGATTTGTTACAAAAGTAGGCTCCACCATCACTGATTATTGCTCAAGGGAATTCAAAGTGTGAAACAATGTTGCTTTTCAAAAATCCGATCACCACATTGTGATCATTGGTTCTACATGGAACTGCTTCTACCCATTTTGATACGTAGTCAACAGCAACTAATATGTATTGATGGCCAAAAGAATGGGGAAAGGGTCCCACGAAGTCAATACCCCATACATAAAAAATCTCAACCACTAAAATTGGGTTTAGTGGAATCATGTTCCTTCCCGTAATGCTCCCCATTCATTGACACATATCACATGATGATAAAAAATGTAAGCATCTCGAAATACAATTGGCCAATAGAAACCACATTTTAAAATTTAGTAGTTGTTTTCTTAGCGTTGAAATGGCCTGTTTTCTTAACGTTTAAATGGCCTCCATAAGCTTGTTCATGGTAGAATGAAAGGATATTTTGAAATTCACTTTCTAGAATACATCGTCTGACAATTTGATTTGCACAATACTTGAATAGATAAGGGTCATCCCAGAAGAAATTCTTTACTTTTGTAAAAAATTTGGCCTTTTCTTGCTTAGTCTAATGCTCCGGAAGTTTACCTGTAACAAGATAGTTAGCTATATCAACAGACTATGGTAGTACTTCCACACTCATCAGTTGTTCATGTGGAAATGATTCATTCAATTGTAATGATTCTGTAATTGTATCAAAATTGAGACGAGAGAGATAGTCTGCCACAACATTTTCTATGCCTTTCTTGTCCTTGATTTCAAAATCAAATTCCTGTAAAAGTAACACTTAACGAATTAGTCTAGCTTTTGTATCTTTCTTTGTGAGAAGATATTTAAGAGCAACATGATCTGTGAAAATAACTATTTTACAACCAATGAGATAAGATCAAAATTTTTCTAATGCAAACACTACTGCTTGCATTTCTTTTTCAGTGGTTCAATAGTTTAACTATGTATCATTCAATGTCATACTAGTATAGTAAATGACATGGGGAATTCGATCAACTCTTTGTCCTGATATTGCTCCTACTGCATAATCATATGCATCACACATGAACTCAAATGGTAAGTTCTAGTTTGGCGGCTGAATGATGGGTGATGATGTCAACAAATACTTTAGTTTCTCAAATGCCACAAGACATGAATCATCAACAACAAAAGGTACATCCTTAGCAAGTAAATTGCATAAGGGTCAAGAAACTTTGCTAAAATCTTTAATGAAACATCTATAAAAACCAGTATGCCCAAGGAAAGATCTTACTTCTCTAACTATTTTAGGTGGAGGAAGATTGGAAATTAGATCCACCTTGGCTTTATCAACCTCAATACCTTTGCTCGAAATGATATGATCGAGAATAATATCTTGTTTTACCATGAAATGACACTTCTCCCAATTTAAGACCAAATTCTTCTCTATGCATCTCTACAAAACTAGTGTTAGATGATGTAAACATTGATTGAATGTATCACCAAAAACAGAAAAGTCATTCATAAAGACTTCAAGTAATCATTCAACCATATAAAAAGAAAAATGCTTAACATGCATCGTTGAAATGTAGCAGGTGCATTACATAATTCAAATGGCATTCTCCTATATGCAAAAGTGCCAAAAGGGCAAGTGAAAGTGATTTTCTCTTGATCTTTTGGTGCTATCGAAATCTGATTATATCCTAAGTAGACATTTAAAAAGCAATAAAATTCATGACCTGCTAATTATCAAGCATTTGATGGAAAAATAGTAAAGGAAAATGGTCTTTACATGTTACAAAATTCAACTTTCTATAATCAAAACATACACGCCATCCTGAAGTCACTCTAGTAGGTATTAATTGATTTTTAGTATTAGCAACTATTATGACTCCTGACTTCTAAGGGACAACTTGCACAGGACTGACCCATGAACTATCAGAAATAAGGTAAATGATACCTGCATCTAATAGTCTAAGGACTTCAGTTCTAACAACTTCTTTCATGTTAGGATTC